>CM038142.1:370714339-371104339 GCA_021437245.1 Aegilops speltoides
CAACCGCATTATTGTGTTGCTTTTTAGTACCGTTGGAGCCACCAACCGCACTAAAGGCCCTCGCTTCGCCGCTGGCTGGTTAAATTGGTTTTAGTACCGTTGGTGGCTCCAACCGTACTAAAGGCCTCTATATATACTACACTTATGAAAAATCGTTATCGCCGCCACTTCTCGCTCCACTTTCGCGAGAGTCCTCTCGATCTATCGCTCCGACGACGACGCCACCGCTGCGCCGCCGCGTTGCCGCCTCGCCGCTTCGCCACCTGCCGTCGTTGCCGCCGCCGCTTGCCGCCGCCGTCGTCGCCGCCGCCATTATCGCCATCGCCGCCGCTTCGCCACGCGCCTGCCTCGTCACCATCGATCCCGCCGCCCTGCCTCGTCTGTCGCTGCCCCCGCCGCCGCCGTCTTCGTCAGCCGTCCCCCTGCCCCGCCGCCTGTTGTCACGCCTCGCCACACCAGACGCTACCGGCTGCCCACCCATATACGTACACACACGCATACACACATACACACACACACTACACACACACAGAGACACATACACACACACGCATACACACACACACTACACACACACGCATACACACACACATACACATAGACACACACAAACACACACACACACACACACACACTACACGTACACTAGACACACACACATATACACACACGTATATATACACACACACACACATTTTTTTACTTATTTTCTGTTTTCTATAATGTTTAGATGAATTAGAACTATCTAGTTTATTTTTAGAATGTTAGAAATGTTATCATGGATGAATTAGAAATATGTTAATGTTTAGTTGAACTAGTGAATTAATATATAGAATCTAACTAGTTTATTTTTAGTAAATGCTTAGTTGAACTAATTGAATTAATATAACTAGTTCATTTTTAGTAAATGCTTAGTTGAACTAGTTGAATTAATATATATAACTAGTTTATTTTTAGTAAATGCTTAGTTGAACTAGTTGAATTAATATAATAACTAGTTTATTTTTAGTAAATATAATGCTTAGTTGAACTAGTTGAATTAATATATAGAACTAGTTTATTTTTAGAAAATGCTTAGTTGAACTTGTTGAATTAATATATAGAACTAGTTTATTTTAGTAAATGCTTAGTTGAACTAGTTGAATTAATATAACTAGTTTAACTTTAGTAAATGCTTAGTTGAACTAGTTGAATTAATATATAGAACTAGTTTATATTTAGTAAATGCTTACTTTGAACTAGTTGAATTAATATAACTAGTTTATTTTTAGTAAATGTTTAGTTGAACTAGTTGAATTAATATATAGAACTAGTTAATTTTTAGTAAATGTTTACTTTGAACTAGTTGAATTAATATAACTAGTTTATTTTTAGTAAATGTTTAGTTGAACTAGTTGAATTAATATATAGAACTAGTTTATTTTTAGTAAATGCTTAGTTGAACTAATTGAATTAATATAACTAGTTTATTTTTAGTAAATGCTTAGTTGAATTAATAGAAGTAGTTGAATTAATTGAATTAGTAAGTGTTTAATGTTTCGCTAATATGAACATAGGAAATGTCGTTCGATTTAAGGAAAAATTTCATTATGTGCCAATACTGTGAGGACCAAAGACGCCGCATAAATGTAAATTTCCTTGTTGATGGTAGGCTATTCAAGATCAAGTGGATGAGACTTTCGAATTCGATACAAGAAGTCACAATGACAAGTCTGTTTTGTAATTAAGCATGACTTATATATGCTTCATTTGCTCGACTTATAATTTTTAATTTTCACTATTCTACTAGCGCATCCCCGCCATGCAAGAATTTTTGTCTTGGATAAGATAGGTTTCAAAGATATGGAAACTATGGAGGTAAAGAGAGCTTACCAAAATCGAGCATGATGGTTATACTTTCAACGCCAAAGTATACAATACACACACGTAGGGGAACGAGTAATTTCAAAAATTTCCTACACACACGCAAGATCATGGTGATGCATAGCAACGAGAGGGGAGAGTGTTGTCTACGCATCTCATAGACCAAGCGAAGCGATCACAACGAGAGGAAGTAGTCGACGCTCTCCTCGCGATCCGACCGATCCCGACGCAGCATTCGACGCCCGAAGTTCTTGACACACGATAGCTCGATGACGCCCTCAACTCCGATCCAGCCGAGTGTCGAGGGAGAGTTCCACAAGACGACGGGCAGGACGATCTTGATGTTCTATCAAGCAGAAGCCGCTTAAGCTTCATGACGATATGACCGAGGTGGAATATGGTGGAAGGGGCACCGACACGGCTAAGGAACGATCCGAGATCAAACTTGTGTGTTCTAGGGTGCCCCCTGCCTCAGATATAAAGGAGCAAGGGGAGGTGCGGCCGCCCAAGGGAGGTGCGCCGAGGAGTCCTACTCCCACCGAGTAGGACTCCCCCTTCCTAGTTGGAGTAGGATTGGGGAGGGAAAGAGGGAAGGGGCGCCGCCTCCTTGTCCTATTCGGACTAGGGGAGGGAGCGCTGCCTGCCCTGGCCGCCCTCTTCCTTTCCCTCATGGCCCACTAAGGCCCATTAACCTCCGAGAGGGTTCCGTAACTCTCTGTTCCCAGAAAATCCCGATTTCACCCGAACCATTCAACTCCAAATATAGGCTTCCAATATATCAATCTTTATGTCTCGACCATTTCGAGACTCCTCGTCATGTCCGTGATCACATCCGGACTCAACTTCTTCGGTACATCAAAATACATAAACTCATAATATAACCGCCATCGAAACCTTTGCGCGGACCCTACGGTTCGAGAACATGTAGACATGACCGAGACACGCTCTCCGTCAATAACCAATAGCGGACCTGGATGCCCATATTGGTTCCTACATATTCTATGAAGATCTTTATCGGTCGACCGCATAACAACATACGTTGTTCCTTTGTCATCGGTATGTTACTTGCCCGAGATTCGATCGCCGGTATCCAATACCTAGTTCAATCTCGCTACGCAAGTCTCTTTACTCGCTCCGTAATACATCATCTCACAGCTAACTCATTAGTTGTAATGCTTGCAAGGCTTCAGTGATGTGTATTACCGAGAGGGCCCAGAGATACCTCTCCGACAATCGGAGTGACAAAACCTAATCTCAAATACGCCAACCCAACATCCGCCTTTGGAGACACCCGTAGTACTCCTTTATAATCACCCGCTTACGCTAGACGCTTGGTAGCACCCAAAGTGTTCCTCCGTAAACGGAGTTGCATAATCTCATAGTTACAGAACATGTATAAGTCATGGATAAAAGCAGAGCAACATACTAAACGATCGTGGTGCTAAGCTAATGGAATGGGTCATGTCAATCGATCATTCTACTAATGATGTGACCTTGTTAATCAAATAACAACTCTTTGTTCATGGTTAGGAAACATAACCATCTTTGATTAACAAGCTAGTCTAGTAGAGGCATACTAGTGACATATTGTTTGTCTATGCATTCACACATGTATCATGTTTCCGTTAATACAATTATAGCATGAATGATAAACATTTATCATGAAATAAGGAAATAAATAATAACTTTATTATTGCCTCTAGGCATATTTCCTTCAGCCTCCCACTTGCACTAGAGTCAATAATCTTGATTACATAGTAATGATTCTAACACCCATGGAGTCTTGGTGTTGATCATGTTTTGCTCGTGGAAGAGGCTTAGTCAACGGTCTGCTACATTCAGATCCGTATGTATCTTGCAAATCTCTATGTCTCCCACCGACTAAACCCGGATGGAATTGAAGCGCCTTTTGATGTGCTTGGTCCTCTTGTGAAATCTGGATTCCTTTGCTAAGGCAATTGCTCCAAGATTGTCACGTAAGATTTTCATTGACCCGATGCACTAGGTATGACACCTAGATCGGATATGAACTCCTTCATCCGTAATCCTTCATTAGCTGCTTCCGGTTGCTATGTACTCCGCTTCACATGTAGATCCCGCTATGACGCTTTGTTTAGAACCGCACCAACCGACAGCTCCTCCGCTTAGTGTAAATACGATCCGTCTGCGATTTAGAATCGTCCGGATCAGTGTCAAAGCTTGCATCAACGTAACTGCCATTTATGAGCTCTTTGTCACCTCCATATACGAGAAACATATCCTTAGTCCTTTTCGTATTTCAGATGTTCTTGACCGCTGTCCAAAGGATCCACTCGGATTACTTTGGTACCTCCTCGCTAAACTTATAGCAAGGCACACATCAGGTCCGTACACAAGATTGCATACATGATAGAGCCTATGGTCAAGCATAGGAACATCTTTCATTTCTCTCTATCTTCCGCGCAGTGGTCGGGCATTGAGTCTTACTCAACTTCACACCTTGTAACACGTGCAAGAACCCTTTCTTTGCTTGATCCATTTTGAACTTCTTCAAAATTTTGTCAAGGTATGTGCTTTGTGAAAGTCCAATCTGCCGCCTTGATCTATCTCTATAGATTTTGATGCCCAATATGTAAGCAGCTTCACCGAGGTCTTTCATTGAAAAACTCTTATTCAAGTATCCCTTTATGCTATCCAGAATTCTATATCATTTCCGATCAGCAATATGTCATCTACATATAATATCGAAATGCTACAGAGCTCCCACTCACTTTCTTGTAAATAAGCTTCTCCAAAAGTCTCAGATGAACCCAAATGCTTTGATCACACTATCAAAGCGCTTATTCCAACTCCGAGATGCTTGCACCAGTCCATAAATGGATCGCTGGAGCTTGCACACTTTGTTAGCTCCCTTTGGATCGATAAAACCTTCTCGTTGCATCATATACAACTCTTCTTCCGTAAATCCATTCAGAATGCGTCTTTACATCCATTTGCCAAATTTCATAATCATAAAATGCGCAATTGCTAACATGATTCGGACAGACTTAAGCATCGCTACGGGTGAGAAGGTCTCATCGTAGTCAACTCCTTGAACTTGTCGAAACCCTTTGCAACAAGTCGAGCTTTGTAGACAAGAATATTACCGCCGCCGCCTTCTTCTTGAAGATCCACTTGTTTTCTATTGCTTGCCTACCTCGGCAAGTCAACCAAAGTCCATACTTTGTTTTCATACATGGATCCCATCTCGATTTCATGGCTTCAAGCCATTTAGCGGAATCTGGCTCACCATCGCTTCTTCATAGTTCGAGGTTCATCATGATCTAGTAGCATGATTTCCGTAACAGGATTACCGCATCACTCGTGCGGATCTTACTCGTTGATCTACGTGGTTTCAGAGTAACTTGATCTCAAGTTTCATGATCAACATCATCAACTTCCTCACTACTTGGTGTAGATGTCTCGTAAACCGTTTCGCGACAAACTACTTTCAAGTAAGGAGAAGGTACAATTACCTCATCAAGTTCTACTTTCCTCCCACTCACTTCTTTCGAGAGAAACTCCTTCTCTAGAAAGGATCCATTCTTAGCAACGAATGTCTTGCCTTCGGATCTGTGATAGAAGGTGTACCCAACTCGTCTCCTTTGGGTATCCTATGAAGACACATTCGATCCGGGTTCGAGCTTATCAGCTGAAGTTTTTTCACATAAGCATCGTGATCCCCAAACTTTAAGAAACGACAACTTTGGTTTCTTGCTAAACCATAGTTCATAAGGTGTCGCCTCAACGGATTTTGACGGTGTTCTATTCAGGTGAATGCGCCGCCTCTAGAGCATAACCCCAAAACGATAGCGGTAAATCAGAAGAGACATCATAGATCGCACCATATCTAGTAAAGCACGACACGACGCTCGACACACCATTACGCTGTGGTGTTCCGGTGGCGGAGTTGCTAAACTATTCCGCATTGTTTCAAATGTAGACCAAACTCAGAACTCAAATATTCACCTCCACGATCGATCGCAGAAACTTAATTTTCTTATTACGATGATTTTCAACTTCACTCAAATTCTTTGAACTTTTCAAATGTTTCAGACTTATGTTTCATTAAGTAGATATACCCATATCCGCTTAAATCATCCGTGAAGGTGAGAAAATAACGATATCCGCCACGAGCCTCAACATTCATCGGACCACATACATCTCAGATGTATGATTTACAACAAATCTGTTTTCTCCATAGTACCGAGAACGGGTTTTGGTCATCTTGCCCATGAGGCACGGTTCGCAAGTGCCAAGTGATTCATAATCAAGTGACTCCAAAAGTCCATCAAGATGGAGTTTCTTCATGCGCTTTACATCGATATGACCTAAACGGCAAGGCCACAAATAAGTTGCACTATCATTATCAACTCTGATCTTTTGGTTTCAACATTATGAATATGTGTATCACTACTATCGAGATTCATCAAAATAGACCACTCTTCAAGGGTGCATGACCATAAAAGATATTACTCATATAAATAGAACAACCATTATTCTCTCGATTTAAATGAATAACCGCCTCGCATCAAACAAGATCCAGATATAATGTTCATGCTCAACGCAGCACCAAATAACAATTATTTAGGTCTAAAACTAATCCCAAGGTAGATGTAGAGGTAGCGTGTCGATCGCGATCACATCGACTTTGGAACCATTTCCCACGCCAGATCGCCACCTCGCCCTTTGCCGTTGTTCGCTAATCCGTAGTCCCCTGCTTCGAAGTTGCAAATATTAGCAATGTAACCAAGATCAAATACCCAAAGCATCATGCGAGCTCTAGTAAGGTACACATCAATAACATGTATATCACATATACCTTTGTTCACCTTGCCATCCTTCTTATCCGCCAAATACTTGGGGCAGTTCCGCTTCCAAAGGACCACCGCTTGCAAGAGAAGCACTCGGCCAGTGCTTAGGTCCGACTTGGGTTTTTCTCCGAGCAAAGAACTTGCTTGCTGTTCTTCTTGAAGTTCCCTTCTTCTTCCCTTTGCCTTTCTTCTTGAAACTAGTAGTCTTATTGACCATCAACACTTGATGCTCCTTCTGATTTCTACCTCCGCAGCCTTTAGCATCATGTAAGAGCTCTGTATAGTCTTTACTAACCCTTGCATATTATAGTTCATCACGAAGCCTTTGTAGCTTGGTGGCGTGATTGAAGAATTTCATCAATGACACAATCAACCGGAAGATTAACTCCCGCTTGAGTCAAGTGATTGTAATACCTGCACATTTTGAGTATGTGCTCACCGATGTAACTATTCTCTCCATCTTGCAGCTATAGAACTTATTGGAGACTTCATATCTCTCAATCCGCATTCTGTTGAATATCAACTTCAACTCTCGAACATCTCATATGCTCCATGACGCTCAAAACGCCGCTGAAGTCCCGGTTCTAAGCCGTAAAGCATGGCACATCGAACTATAGAGTAGTCATCGCTTTGCTCGCCAGACGCTCATAACATCCGGTGTTGCTCTCAAGAAGAGGTCTGCACCTAGCGTGCATCCAGACGTAACTCTTATGTGCAAAGAATGAGGATAATCCTCGTGTACTAAGTTCATGATAAATTTAAGTTCAATTAATCATATTACTTAAGAACTCCCACTTAGATGACATCCTCTAGTCATCTAAGTGATCACGTGATCCAAATCAACTAAACCATAACCGATCATCACGTGAAATGGAGTAGTCTTCAATGGTGAACATCTTATGTTGATCATATCTACTATATGATTCACGCCGACCTTCGGTCTCCGTGTTTCGAGGCCATATCCGCATATGCTAGGCTCGCCAAGTATAACCCGAGTATTCTGCGGTGCAAAACTGGCTTGCACCGTTGTAGATGGACGAGAGCTTATCACACCCGATCATCACGTGGTGTCCGGGCACGCATTTAACTTTGGCAACGGTGCATACTCAGGAGAACACTTCTTGATAATTTAGTGAGAGATCATCTTATAATGCTACCGCCAATCAAAGCAAGATAAGATGCATAAAAGATAAACATCACATGCAAATCAATATAAGTGATATGATATGGTCATCATCGCCTTGTGCTTCGTGATTCCATCTCCGCAGCACCATCATGATCACCATCGCCACCGCGCGACACCTTGATCTCCATCGTAGCATCGTTGTCGCCTCGCCAATCTTATGCTTCTACAACTATCGCTACCGCTTAGTGATAAAGTAAAGCATTACAGTATGCGATTGCATTTCATACAATAAAGCGACAACCATATGGCTCTCGCCATTGCCGATAACTTCGTTACAAAACATGATCATCTCATACAATAAAATATAGCATCACGCCTTGACCATATCACATCACAACATGCCCTGCAAAAACAAGTTAGACGTCCTCTACTTTGTTGTTGCAAATTTTACGTGGCTGCTACGGGCTTAAGCAAGAACCAATCTCACCCACGATCAAAACCACAACGATATTTCACAAATAGACTCCGTTTTAACCTTCTCAAGGACCGGCGAGCCACACTCGGTTCAACTAAAGTGAGAGAGAGACACCCGCCAATCACCTTTAAGCAACGAGTGCTCGAGCGGTGAAACCAGTCTCGCGAAGCGCACGCTGTAATGTCGGTCCGGGCCGCTTCATCTCACAATACCGCTGAACCAAAGCATGACATGCTGGTAGGTAGTATGACTTGTATCGCCCACAACTCACTTGTGTTCTACTCTGCAAAACATCAAACCATAAAAACCTAGGCTCGATGCCATTGTTGGGGAACGAGTAATTTCAAAAATTTCCACGCACACGCAAGATCATGGTGATACAAAGCAACGAGAGGGGAGAGTGTTGTCTCACGCATCTCGTGAGACCAAGCGAAGCTATCACAACGTAGAGGAAGTAGTCGACGTTCTCCTCGCGATCCGACCGATCCCGACGCCAGCATTCGACGCCTGAAGTTCTTGACACACGACAGCTCGATGACGCCCCTCAACTCCGATCTAGCCGAAAGTGTCGAGGGAGAGTTCCACAAGACGACGGCGCAGGACGATCTTGATGTTCTATCGGCGCAGAAGCTTCGCTTAAGCTTCATGACGATATGACCGAGGTGGAATATGGTGGAAGGGGCACCGACACGGCTAAGGAACGATCCGTAGATCAAACTTGTGTGTTCTAGGGTGCCCCCTGCCCCGTGATATAAAGGAGCAAGGGGAGGTGCGGCCGCCCAAGGGAGGCGCTGCCGAGGAGTCCTACTCCCACCGAGTAGGACTCCCCTTCTTAGTTGGAGTAGGATTGGGGAGGGAAAGAGGGAAGGGCGCCGCCTCCTTGTCCTATTCGGACTAGGGGGGGGGCGCGCCTGCCCCGGCCGCCCCTCTTCCTTTCCCTCATGGCCCACTAAGGCCCATTAACCTCCGGAGGGTTCCGTAACCCCGTGTTCCCAAAATCCCGATTTCACCCGAACCATTCCAACTCCATATATAGGCTTCCAATATATCAATCTTTATGTCTCGACCATTTCGAGACTCCTCGCCATATCCGTGATCACATCCGGACTCAACTTCTTCGGTACATCAAAATACATAAACTCATAATATAACCGCCATCGAAACCTTGCTGCATGGACCCTACGGTTCGAGAACATGTAGACATGACCGAGACACGCCTCCGTCAATAACCAATAGCGGACCTGGATGCCCATATTGGTTCCTACATATTCTTCAAGATCTTTATCGGTCGACCGCATAACAACATACGTTGTTCCTTTGTCATCGGTATGTTACTTGCCCGAGATTCGATCGTCGGTATCCAATACCTAGTTCAATCTCGCTATCGCAAGTCTCTTTACTCGCTCCGTAATACATCATCTCACAGCTAACTCATTAGTTGTAATGCTGTCAAGGCTTCAGTGATGTGTATTATCGAGAGGGCCCAGAGATACCTCTCCGACAATCGGAGGACAAAACCTAATCTCAAATACGCCAACCCAACATCCGCCTTTGGAGACACCTGTAGTACTCCTTTATAATCACCCGATTACGCTAGACGCTTGGTAGCACCCAAAGTGTTCCTCCGTAAACGGAGTTGCATAATCTCATAGTTACAGGAACATGTATAAGTCATGGATAAAAGCAGAGCAACATACTAAACGATCGTGTGCTAAGCTAATGGAATGGGTCATGTCAATCGATCATTCTACTAATGATGTGACCTTGTTAATCAAATAACAACTCTTTGTTCATGGTTAGGAAACATAACCATCTTTGATTAACAAGCTAGTCTAGTAGAGGCATACTAGTGACATATTGTTTGTCTATGCATTCACACATGTATCATGTTTCCGGTTAATACAATTATAGCATGAATGATAAAAATTTATCATGAAATAAGGAAATAAATAATAACTTTATTATTGCCTCTAGGGCATATTTCCTTCAACACGTACACCTATTTTGAATGCAAAACTTGGCAAGCACTATGCAAGGCTTATGCATTTGAGGCTGGTATGGTTATCACCTTTGATATTCGTCCGGAAGATGATATTGAAGGTAATAGAGACATATGGGTCGATGTGCAGACGCCTCCAGTTCTACCATTATGTGAGTTCTTCTCAACTATATTTTTGTCTTTGATATTGCTTATTTCAAAAATAACTGACAACTAATTTCTATTGACAGCTTATCTCCATTCAACCAAACATGTCCGGTGCTTGGTAGACAGGACCTACTACTGTCCCGGAGCTGAACTAAACTACGAGGAGATAAGTCATTATGTTTCTTGGCTTGAGGATCTTCATACTGTTAAGACAAATTTTCTTCCTGCACTTAGAAATGTTAGTACTCAAAACGTGCGACCAATAGTGATGGTATTGAACTGCGGTCACATCTATTTAGGAATGATGGTAAGATATTTACTTTTTATCCTCAGTGCATATTTTGCATACATATTTTTTTTGCTAAACTTTCATTGCTAAGTATATTAATTAAGTACTATACGATGTTCTTCAACAGGACTCGATGACAGCTTGTGCCTCAGGATCGAGACTAAAGGTCGATGTCAATTGTTAGCTTACGTACCAAGATATCCTGCATTGCACATGAATGCATTCAGATTTCTAGAAGCGATGAATGCTTAATTGTGAAAGATTGGAGGAAAATTGTTAATGATCGCAGAGAAGTACTAGGGGCTGCAATGAGAAGCGCAGCCCACGATTAGGAGATGTGTTCATCGGCATGCTCCAAAGATGATCAATCAGAGAGCTATACATGTTCTATGCTATTTTACCAGAGAGGGAGTAGCTAGCAGGAGTGATTCAGCTAGTTCTTCATGCTGCCCTTAATTAGTACTTGTCCTTTCATGTGCGTGTTCTTCGTTCTGAACTTAAGTGATTTGCTTTTGTGGTGTTATATATGAACACTTATAATATCATGACAATCATGTTGAACTCGATGATTGGTTCTACTAGAAATTCTATTTATATATATATGCATAACATGTACAATGTGTAGTATTGTCAAATACCAACAAACGAAAAAGAATTAAAATGGAAACACAAAATTAAATGAAAAAGAAATCATAAAACTAAAAACCCACCAAACATTATAGTACCGGTTGGTGTTACCAACCGATACTAAAGGGCTCCTGTGCCCCGGGCTGGCTCGTACACATGGTCGCTTTTTAGCACCGGTTCGTGCTGAACCGGTACTAAAGGGGGGGGGCCTTTAGTGACCACAATTTAGTGCCGGTTATGTAACCGGCACTAAAGGGCCTTACGAACCGGTGCTATTGCCCGGTTCTGCACTAGTGGCCTGTCCCTATAAGTTTGTGCCACTTTGGGTTTACGACTAGCCATGTCAGCCCGGGCTCCTTAACATATGGATGCTAGGGACACTATCATATACGTCTGCCAAAAGGCGCAAACGGTCCCGGGCAAAGGTAAAGCGACACCCGTGGGAATACCGTGCGTGAGGTCGCAAAGTGATATGAGGTGTTACATGCAAGATCGATGTGGCATTGAGTCAGGTCCCGATAGCCTCGTATCGAGCCTCGATCGCTCAGAGGATTACCAAGTCAAACTGGTCGAAGTTGAGTCTAGAAATGCTTTAGTTATATAAGGGAATTGATTGTGGAAGGGAACGTAAGGCTCTTTTTACTCCTTGTACCTCATGGCCTTCTGATCTGAGTCAACCTCTTCTCTTCTACGGGGATTAAGAACTAGGCCTTCTCATCTATCTATCAAGATGACGTGTTACTAATCCTAAGATTGTTGGGTTTAAGCTCCAGTTCAGTTTCTACTACTTCCATGTGTTCATAGTTGGTCTCAGAACCTTGATATTGTGATATTGAGTGGTCATGCCACCATTTTTGCAGGATGTCTCAAATCATTTTGAGCATTTACGGCCGTTATGCTGTCCGAGTCATCCCAGGTCTCTAAATAGTCTGATGCATTTGCAAATCCTTTCTTTCCGTTCCCGATGTCCTTTTTGGTCAGATTAAGCACACTAATCGATGAGTTGAGGTACTTTGTTGCCTTGACATATATGTTGAAGCTATTATTATGACCCTAGGCGTCTTATGAAACCATCTAGTAATCTAGCCATATTTTGTGTTCCCAATGTGATGATTCTGGCCATCATTCTCAAAAAGCATCCCGTGATGCTACTTACCTCCTGTTGATAGTGTTTGCTAGTTCCTTTAGGTTATTAGTAACCTTGCGATAGTCCTCGAGGTCCGTGGTATTTCCTTCTTCCAAATACCATGAACCATTAAGGCAGAAGTTATTTGAACCAAAAGATCACAATCGAGTACTCTTGAGGAGTTCTCCATTCATAATCGTGACTCGCCACCCTACCTCTCTCGCATGGGTTATCCGGAAGAAAATGTTGAACTTGGTTCGACATACTAATCTGTGCATCCACAACTCAGAAAGTTATATGTTCCTTGAGTTGTCCCTCTTAGTTCTCTTTTGACCCTCGTCTATCAATTGATAGACAGGAGTAGTTGTGCAACTGTGTTCATCGATGCCTATTATTCTTGTGGTCAGTCAAGCCATTCTATTCTGGAATGACTAGGAGAAACAAACTCCAATACCTTGTCCATTTCTAGGATTGGGTCAAAGCAGTGGTATTCTGCAGATCAAATGCCAATCTAGCTTCTAATCTGTTCCACCTTGGAGTATTGCCATCTTATGTCAAGAATGTCATGGGAATTGTACAACCTCTTATGAATTCTTGATACAATGATACTCTCGCCATCATTTTTCATTCCGCGGTCCCTGTGTTGTTGCAACCAGAATACCGACAAATGGAATGTGATGTGTGAAATCAATACTCCTAGCAACCTCGCTGCTTGGTAGTGAATGGAAGATATTCTCATCCATAGCGTGTTGGTTATTAAATCATCATTCTAAGACAGATCATGCTACCTAGTCCTTATTTCTGGTGCACTTTTCGAGCAATGAGTTAGGATTTCAATCCCTTGCTTAATTGATCACATCATATTGCCGTGGAAGCAAGATTGTTCTCGAGCTTAATAACATATTGGTGGTTTGTAATTTTCCGAATATCTTCTCGGAAGTATTACCAGGTTGTCACCTGACCGCTATGTAGGGTTCGTGATCAAGTTGGTTTTCCATAAACCAACCCTTCTTCAAAAGTCTGTGTTGGATACCCTGAGCTAGTTGGTAAACTGAACAACAACTTGGAGAGTTGGAAGATCAAAGTTTGTCCGACTTAGTTCAATTTCAAAGGGATATCCTTGTGTTTGTGTGGTTGCTGAAGAAAGATGATATCTTCACCAATTGGTCCCTGTGATCAGTTGTTGGATCTATTGCCTTGTCAAAATTTTGACTTGAGTATGGGCTATCATCAAGTCAAGTCAGAACCAATGATATTCGTAATGTTGTCTTACCCGTGGTTGTTTCCTCGGGCATACACCATTATGTCCTTTGGTCTGACCGATGCTATCGCCTTGTTCACATAATTGTGGAATTCCACTTATATGGAAACCTAGATGAGGTGTTGTTGAGCCCATCAGCAGCATTTTGTCTCCCCCATGATTCATGTTGAACATCAACCTAGTGTTGGAAACTTATATAAGCATTATCTTCGTGTTTCGTTCATGAAGAATATGCTTGGATGAAAGAAGTGACTTCCTCTAGTTCATGTGCATTGGATGCAAGATGCCGCCGTGAATTTGAGAAAGCATGTTTTTACTTCCTATGGAATCATCCCGAGTCGGTCATGCACATGCGAAGTACTCTGTGGTCTGTTAGACTGATCATCTTCGTTCCATATGAATTCCGTAGCACACCAAGCCACCGATTGATTTGTTCAAGGAGAAGAAGTTTCTTCTTAAGAGCTAGACTTATGCAAGGACTTCGATATCCTTGTTGATGGTTCCTCCCTGAACTCCAGTGTTTCATTGTAAGACTACCAGGTGACCATGCTTGTCTGGGACAGCGTGTTCACATGCTTGTAGCAGAACCAGCTCATGTTTTGGAGCTTGCTACCATAGTTCATCTCCCGAGAATCTCGCAATATCATCTCGTCGATTTGTGTTGCAACCTTTCCTTTTCGGGCATGTTGTCTGAAGTATCCTGTTACTAACCAGATCTAAATCTCAGGCAGATATGATGGTTGGAACATTCCAACATTTGCATTTTGTTCCTAGCTTGCACCGTCTTTGTGCCATTCCACTATGGGCTGCCTTCTTAGTAACTCTTGTTCAGGATCATCCTCAAAAGTGGTCCTACCATAGGTCCATCCATTCCCGGCGATAAGAAAAATCATCCATTGTGTTGTCTTCAACAAGGTAGTCCACATCATCCATCCTAGTTCGAGTATGCCATTTGTTTGAGCTTTTTCAAACGATCAATTGTAAATTTCTTTAAGTTGGTATGAAGAGTTTCAAAGATCTCTGCATCAAAAGTAATTCTTTTTGCCACTTAAGGGAATAGTTCTTCGAGTCACCTTTTCCAAAGTGCCCCGTTACGGGATCATGGCAATTATTTCCTCGCCACCTTGACACCGACCACCATCTTTCTAAGCGTGGAATTGTTGCCCACCAAATCAAACCCCGTCGTTTGTTCTTCCATCCCTCTCGATGTGTTTTGTGTCTCAACTCAAGATGTTTCAACATCTCATTCCGCGAGTTGAGATTGTATAGTTCGATCTTTGAGAAGATCAATCCTAGTAGAGTTCCTTTCCGCCGTCGTCGTCACGTGGATGAAGATCTCAAAAGCGAGGATGTCAAGATCAACGTATGCAACAAATCAACAACCCTATAAGGTGCAACCTGGATCGCGAAAATTGTGTTGGTCCTGTGCCCCCTCCGTCTTCTTGCAGCACGTCCAGAATCTCGGGACGAGATTCTTGTTTAGTGGGGGTGAGTTGTCACAGCCCTAGATCTTTGTTTGTAATTAGTTGCATCTTCATCCATGTCATCATGTTTATATTTCAATGAACTTGAAATGGGGACATGTGAAACCCTCAGAAATTAGTTCAAAAATAACCAACCTTAAAATCTTCTCAAATGAGTCCAAGAAAATGTTCCTGTTATTCTATAGAAATATTGGTAAGAGGTAAAATTCAAACCAATATTTTTGGAGTCACAGAAATATTTATTTTGGCCATTTGAATTAATCCAATAACTAATTGCTTTGGATTTATATTTAATATATATTAAATATGACTCCAATAATTCTGGAAGTTTGTTTGTGGCTTTGTATATATTTTAGCAAGCCATATAATAACCTACAGAATTTATTAAAATGATTTAGTTGCTAAACTAAATCAAAACAGAGGAAGGAAAATAGAAAACCAAAACAAATAAAAGAGAGAGAGAGAATCTTACCTGGTCTCACCTGTGCAGCCCACCACCTGCCCAAAGATCAGAGCTGGCCGCCCAACAGACCACCGCAACCTCCCTCGCTGCCTTCCTCCTCTCGCCAGAGGACGGGCAGGTTCGACGCTGCAGCAGCGTGCCGCCAGGCGGCCACCTCCTGCCTGCTTACTCGCTGCTGGAGACGGCCCCGAGCGCCACGCACTCCCCCTCGACCGCCCCGTACCCTCTCACTCTCCCGTGCCCATTCCCCTCCTCTCCCTTGCTCTCTCGCGTGACGCCCAAGGACCACCGTCGCCGCCATTCGCCTTTGCCGCGGCCACCAGCATCCCCATGCCAAGCCAGCTAGTCCACGAGCTCCGCCTCATCTGCCTCTTCCTCCTCGACGATTCTCCCGGCCTCGACACGCTGCTTCATCGCCACCATCGCTGCTTTCGTTGTTGGCCACCAAGCTCATCGCCGCCACTTCGAGCTACCGACGCCCTCGACTCGCCCAAGGCTGCTGGACCCATTGTGAGCACCTACATCTAACCCCCTAACCTCGCCAGATCTTGCTCGCCAGAGCTATCGCCTTGCTACCCAGAAGACGCCACGCCGAAGCTCGCCATTAACGCAGCTCCGGTGACCATTTGGTCACCCCAATGACCCAACACGCCAGAAGCACCCCATAGAGCAGCCTCAACAAGATCGCTTGGCTCGCGCTATAGCTGCAACACCAACCCACAACTCACCCGAACGCCGGCCGCCGCTGGCTCGCCGCCGCTGGCTCCGCCACCATAGGCCCGGCCTCCACCACCACTAGACGCTACCGCAAGAGCTCTCCAACGAGCCCTAGAACAGCCTCGCCCATGCCTCGTATGCTTCAAGCCAGCGCCACTGCCTGGCCTCGCCAGCGTCGAGTCGCTGGTGGGTTTGACCTCGCTGACCATTGACCGGGTGGGCCCAGTTTGACCCCCTGGGTCACTGACGCGTGGGCCCAAGGCCACTAACTAAACTACGTTAGTATTAGTTTAACGCTAACTAATATTAGTTAGTTAAACTAACTACTAACACGCAGGGCCCACAAGTCAGTTTGACCTGGCCAACCCAGTTGACTGCTGACGTCACCCTGACGCAGTGCTGACGCATTAATTCAATTACTGAAATTATTCTTATACAAGAAATTCCAGAAAATAACTAAAACTTCTAAAAATCATAGAAAATCAACCGTAGCTCCAAATCAAATAAAGTATATATGAAAAATGATCAGAAAAATCCAATCTATCCATCTGCACTGGTTTCATGCATGTTCGAACAAATTAACCTTGCTGTATAGGTGAAACAAGTTAATGCACTATTACGACCTCTTAAAATGGGTTTGTATTTGAATCTTCGGTTCAAATGGACTCATCTCAATCTGTTCTAGCTTGCATTAGCCAAAACACATTCTTATTGCCATGTCATAGCATGCATCATATTGTGCATTGCATTGATCGTGTTTCTTCTCGCTTGTCGGTGTTGTTCCCTCGTAGATGTTGTACCGACGTTAGATCGCTGACACCGATGAAGACTCAATGTTATCTTCGTAAGTGTCGTGCAAGCAAAACCCCTTGTTCATTCTCGACATAATCCCACTCTCTCACCTCGATCTACTTTATCGCATTAGGACAACAACGATTCATTTGTTACTTGTCATGTAGCTGAACCCTTTATCCTCTCGTGATGACCTGTCATTGCTATAAAGAATAGATGAAACCCACTAGCATGAGTAGGATTTGTTTGAGCCCTGTTGTGCCTACTCATTCATGTTTGTTTGTCATGCCTGCCATCGCTTAGAGTTGAGTGTGTCCGATTCATCGGGATGAATCGAGGTGTGTGAACATGTCCTACTGTGTGTGAGCTAAGTGTGTGAACACGATTTGGTAAAGGTAGCGGTGAGAGGCCATGTAGGAGTACATGGTGGCTTGTCTCATTGAAGCCATCCTCAGGAACTAAGTTCTGTGTTTGTGATCCATGATTCAGCTACTACCATGCATTGGGCCCTGAAATATGACCCCGCTCGACTTCTTAACCACCCTAGTCCTCTGTCCAGGAGTTGCAACTAGTTTCTGGTGTTTGTAGTATGCTGGAGGCCGTGCGTAGCGCTGACCGGAGGGGTGGGCTGTGATGCGGTAGGCACGCGGGTCGGTATACCGGGCGCCTGCTTGGTGTCACGGAACCTCAGACACATCGCTCGGGGCCGATGTGGAAACCTCGGCCGACTCGTGGATGGAACCTGAATAGGCGATAAACCCGACTAGAGACTTGAGTGTTTAGGTAGGTCGTGGTCTACACCCACGCCGGCTTTTGCTTGAAGTCCGCCGAGCACATGTCGTGTGTGCGACGCTAAGTGGTGGAAACATGCATGAAGAAGTACACCCCTGCAGGGTTATAAATGATCTATTCGAATAGCCGTGTCCGTGGCAAAGGACTTCTGGGTTGCCTATAACAGTTCATAGACAAGTGAAAGTGGATACTCTAAAATGCGCAAGATAAGTGTGAGTGCTATGGATGGCGTTCTCGTAGGGTGACGGAGCGGATCCATAGCGGTGTATTGATATGGTGAATATGTGGACTCATGTGCGCCACCTAAAAGAGTTACTAGCAGTAGTAGTTCAGGATAGCCACCGAGTCAAAGCTGGCTTGCTGCAGTTAAACCCCACCATCCCCTTTGTTGATAATGATGCATATGTAGTTAGTTCTAATGTAAGTCTTGCTGGGTACATTTGTACTCACGTTTGCCTATTTTATGTTTTTGCAGTAAAGACTTCGTCTCGTTAGTAGTTCGCGTGGACTTCAACGCTTAGCTTGTTACCTCAGCCACGATCTTGTGCCCTAGGCAGATCTAGTAGACAACAAAGCTTCTCAAATTTTTTCATTTGTAGATGTCTATACTGACATGTTAAGCTTCCGCTTGTGCTTTGACTTGTATGTTTCAATGTTGGGTCATGAGACCCATGTTTGTAATATCTCGCCCCTGAGCCTATTGAATAAAATACTTGAGTCGAGAGTCATGTTGTGATGCCATGTTGTATTTGCACATATCGAGCATATTGTGTGTATGTTATTGAAATGCTTGGAATGTGTGGGATCCGACTATCTAGTTGTTTATCCTTACTAGCCTTTCTTACGGAAATGTCTCCTAGTGCTTCCATCGAGCCATGGTAGCTTGCTACCGCTCCTAACACTTAGGCTGGCCGCATGTGTCATTCTTCATTCTCAGGTCCGTCCCTTCGGGAAATGTCACGCGATGAATGCCGGAGTCCTCGTTAGTCTGCCACAGCCCGGTTCACCGGAGTCTCGCTAGCCCAAAGGCTACAGCCTGGATTCACTCAATGATGACCAACACGCTCGATGTCGGGTCATGGATGTCTCGTCCTCGTAAGTTTGTGCCACTTGGTTTACGACTAGCCATGTCAGCCCGGCCCTTATCATATGGATGCTAGCGACACTATCATATACGTGTGCCAAAAGGCTAAACGGTCCCGGCAAAGGTAAAGCAACACCGTGGGAATACCGTGCGTGAGGCCGCAAAGTGATATGAGGTGTTACATGCTAGATCGATGTGGCATTGAGTCGGGTCCCGATAGCTTTGGTATCGAGCCCGACCGCTCAGAGGATTACCAAGCCAAACTGGTCGAAGTTGAGTCTAGAAATGCTTTAGTTATATAAGGCAATTGATTGTGGAAGGGAACGTAAGGCTCTTTTTACTCCTTGTACCTCATGGCCTTCTGATCTGAGTCAACCTCTTCCCTTCTATGGGGATTAAGAACTAGGCCTTCTCATCTATCTATCAGGATGACGTGTTACTAATCCTAAGATTGTTGGTTTTAAGCCCCAGTTCAGTTCTACTACTTCCGTGTGTTCATAGTTGGTCTCAGAACCTTGATATTGTGATATTGAGTGGTCATGCCACCATTTTTGCAGGATGTCTCAAATCATTTTGAGCGTTTATGGCCGTTATGCTGTCCGAGTCATCCCAGGTCTCTAAATAGTCTGATGCATTTGCAAATCCTTTCTTTCCGTTCCCGATGTCCTTTTTGGTCAGATTAAGCACACTAATCGGTGAGTTGAGGTACTTTGTTGCCTCGACATATATGTTGAAGCTATTGTTATGACCCTAGGCGTCTTACGAAACCATCTAGTAATCTAGCCATATTTTGTGTTCCCAGTGTGATGATTCTGGCATCACTCTCAAAAAGCATCCCGTGATGCTACTTAGTTAATAGTATTCTATCCCTGGGTTCTCGAACCCGAGATTCACTCTACTTACCTCATGTTGATAGTGTTTGCTAGTTGCTTTAGGTTATTAGTAACCTTGCGATAGTCCTCGAGGTCCATGGTATGTCCTTCTTCCAAATACCATGAACCATTAAGGCAGAAATTATTTGAACCAAAAGATCACAATCAGAGTACTCTTGAGGAGTTCTCCATTCATAATCGTGACTCTGCCAGTCCTACCTCTCTGCATGGGTTATCCGGAAGAAACATGTTGAACTTGGTTCGACATACTAATCTATGCATCCACAACTCAGAAAGTTATATGTTCCTTGAGTTGTCCCTCTTAGTTGTCTTCTGACCCTCGTCTATCAATTGATAGACAGGAGTAGTTGTGCAACCGTCTTCATCGATGCCTATTATTCTTGTGGTCCATCGAGCCATTCTATTCTGGAATGACTAGGAGAAACAAACTCCAGTACCTTGTCCATTTCTAGGATTGGGTCAAAGCAGTTGTATTCCACAGATCAAATGCGAATCTAGCTTCTAATCTGTTCCACCCTGGAGTATTGCCATCTTATGTCGAGAATGTCATGGGAATTGTACAACCTCTTATGAATTCTTGATACAATGATACTCTCGCCATCATTTTTCGTTCCTCGGTCCCTGTGTTGTTGCAACCAGAATACCGACAAATGGAATGTGATGTGTGAAATAAATACTCCTAGCAACCTTGCTGCTTGGTAGTAAATGAAAAATATTCTCATACTTAGCATGTTGGTTATTAAATCATCATTCTAAGATAGATCGTGCTACCTAGTCCTTATTTATGGTGCACTCTTCGATCAATGAGTTAGGATTTCAATCCCTTGCTTAATTGATCACATCATCTTGCCTTGGAAGCAAGATTGTTCTCGAGCTTAATAACATATTGGTGGTTCATAATTTTCCGAATATCTTCTCGGAAGTATTACCAGGTTGTCACCTGACCGCTATGTAGGGTTCGTGATCAAGTTGGTTTTCCATAAACCACCCCTTCTTCAAAAATCTGTGTTGGATACCCTGAGCTAGTTGGTAAACTGAACAACAACTTGGAGAGTTGGAAAATGAAAGTTTGTCCGACTTAGTTCATGTTCAAAGGGATATCCTTGTGTTTGTGTGGTTGTTAAAGAAAGATGATATCTTCACCGATTGGTCCCTGTGATCAGTTGTTGGATCTATTGCCTTGTCAGAAATTTGACTTGAGTATGGGCTATCATCAAGTCAAGTCAGAACCAATGATATTCGTAATGTTGTCTTACCCGTGGTTGTTTCCTCGGGCATACACCGTTATATCCTTTGGTCTGACCGATGCTATCGCCTTGTTCACATAATTGTGGAATTCCACTTATATGGAAACCTAGATGAGGTGTTGTTGAGCCCATCAGCAGCATTTTGTCTCCCCCATGATTCATGTTGAACATCAACCTAGTGTTGGAAACTTATATAAGCATTATCTTCGTGTTTCGTTCATGAAGAATATGCTTGGATGAAAGAAGTGACTTCCTCTAGTTCATATGCATTGGATGCAAGATGTTGCCGTGAATTCGAGAAAGCATGTTTTTACTTCCTATGGAATCATCCCGAGTCGGTCATGCACGCATGGTACTCGTGGTCCGTTAGACCGATCATCTTCGCTCCATATGAATTCGTGAGCACACCAAGCCACCGATTGATTTGTTCAAGGAGAAGAAGTTTCTTCTTAAGAGCTAGACTTATGCAGGACTTCGATATCCTCGTTGATGGTTCCTCCCTGAACTCGGTAGTGTTTCGTTGTAAGACTACCAGGTGACCATGCTTGTCTGGGACAGTGTGTTCACATGCTTGTAGCAGAACCAACTCATGTTTTGGAGCTTGCTACCGTAGTTCATCTCCCGAGAATCTCGCAATATCATCTCGTCGATTTGTGTTGCAACCTTTCCTTTTCAGGTGCAGACGCTAAGTGGTGGAAACATGGATGAAGAAGTACACCCTGCAGGGTTATAAATGATCTAATTGAATAGCCGTGTCCGCGGTAACGGACTTCTGGGTTGCCTATAAAAGTTCATAGATAAGTGAAAGTGGATACTCTAAAATGCGCAAGATAAGCGTGAGTGCTATGGATGGCGTTCTCGTAGGGTGACGGAGCGGATCCATAGCGGTGTATTGATATGGTGAATATGTGGACTCGCAGCGCCACCTAAAAGAGTTACTTGTGAGTAGTTCAGATAGCCACCGAGTCAAAGCTGGCTTGCTGCAGTTAAACCCCACCATCCCCTTTGTTTATAATGCTGCATATGTAGTTAGTTCTGATGTAAGTCTTGCTGGGTACATTTGTACTCACGTTTGCCTATGTTGTGTTTTTGCAGAAATACTTCGGTCTCGTTAGTAGTTCCGCATGGACTTCGACGTTTAGCTTGTTACCTCAGCTACGATCTAGTGCCCTGGGCAGGATCTAGTAGATAGTCAGGTTTCTCAGCCTTTTTAATTTGTAGATGTCTGTACTCAGACATGTTAAGCTTCCGCTTGTGCTTTGACTTGTATGCTCTGAATGTTGGGTCATGAGACCCATGTTTGTAATATCTCGCTCCTCGGATCCTATTGAATAAAATACTTGAGTCATAGAGTCATGTTGTGATGCCATGTTGTATTTGCATATATCGAGCATATTGTGTGTATGTTATTGAAATGCTTGGTATGTGTGGGATCTGACTATTAGTTGTTTATCCTTAGTAGCCTTTTCTTACGGAAATGTCTCCTAGTGCTTCCATCGAGCCATGGTAGCTTGCTACCGTCTCAAACACTTAGGCTGGCCGCATGTGTCCTTCTTCGCCTTATGTCCTGTTCTTCGGGAAATGTCACGCGATGAATACCGGAGTCCTGTTAGCCCGCTATAGCCCGGTTCACCGTAGTCTCGCTAGCCCAATGTTACAGCCGGATTCACTCAATCGATGACCGACACGCTCGATGTCGGGTCATGGATGCATGTCCCTGTAAGTTTGTGCCACTTTGGGTTTACAACTAGCCATGTCAGCCCGGGCTCCTTATCATATGGATGCTAGCGACACTATAATATACGTGTGCCAAAAGGCGCAAACGGTCCTGGGCAAAGGTAAAGCGACACCCGTGGGAATACCGTGGCGTGAGGCCGCAAAGTGATATGAGGTGTTACATGCTAGATTGATGTGGCATTGAGTTGGGGTCCTGACAGTGCAACCATGGCCAGGGAGCGGTGGACTGTTCGAAGGATTGTCCCATAGAAGAACCTTCTCCTCGAGGACGCATGGAAGACCAACAAGCATGGCCTTTTCCCAAACCTGTTTAAGTAGCGTCTTGAAAAAGTTGATGCAGGAAGGACCGATTCTTGCGGCGGTGAGGACGTCGAAGCGGCGTGCGATTTCTCCCAGAGGATCGTCGTCCAAGGTCTCCCCAGCCCGACGAGGAGGAGAACCGCTGGCGAATCCATGGGAGCAGCGACGAACCGCCTTCTCTTGGGGAGGGAATCAAGAGGAGGAGATAAGAGCGTAGTAATTCATGTGGCCTCATCCTTCCAATCGAGATCGCTCCTCAATGACGGGTGAGGCTATTATTTACTACTAGTACTAGCATTATGGAACGTTATGGGATTGCATTATACTGTAAATAATAGCACTAGTAAGAAATTTTTGGCACTAGGTACTACCTCCGTCTTGGTTTATAGGTCCCCTTTATAGTTTGTGCCAAATTTTAACTAAAGATTTAACTAACAAAATGTTAATGCATGTCAAGAAAATTATCTCATTGGATTCATATTTGAAC
The DNA here is from genome assembly GCA_021437245.1 of Aegilops speltoides. NCBI lineage: Eukaryota > Viridiplantae > Streptophyta > Magnoliopsida > Poales > Poaceae > Aegilops > Aegilops speltoides. The sequence continues at coordinate 370,738,081 of CM038142.1, forward strand.
ATATTTTTCAAAAATTTAATGTTTGGTGGCATGCGTGAACATTTTGTTAGTTTAAACTATGGTCAAAATTTAGCACGAAATACAATGGGGACCAATAAACCCGGACGGAGGTAGTAGTAGTTTTTGGCGTGGTTTAAGAAATTTTGGGTATGTTTTTGCCATTTTTTGTACACGCCAACTAGTGTCAAAAAACGTCTTACATTATGTGACGGAGGAGTACGATCAGATTGTAGCAAAGATCAGACTACTTTTCTCAACTAGTAGTGCGATGTATTGTACTTCTAGTCTTGTCTAGTTTAGTGCACCAGTTTTGAACTCTTGAATCTCAGGGGCAAGGAGCTACAGTTGGAAGTGGAGGGTACTACTGTTCTCTAGAACCATCGTTGTACTATCAATGCAGGGAAGTACACTGCAGAGTGGCCTAGTGGGTACTCTCGGTGCTCTATTCAGCGCTCCTCTCATGTAGCTGGCCTACTCACCGCCTCCTCTCACGCACACACTAGCAGCCTATTTATCAACGACGGTTATCAGGCAAGTAACATTTGAGTTATTTGATACAATGAGACTAGGCTTTTCGCTTCCATTTGTGGAGGTGTAATGGATCTCGTCAAACTTTGTTAGTAGTTCCTTCTTTATGAATGAGATGAAGCAAAGCTTTTGCCTCCGTTTCAAAAAAACACATCAAGAGGAATTTCTTTTATAGTAGAGCCGATAATGGAGTGAAGTCCATGCGTGCAATGCCACAAGCTACAGAGTAGTAGTAGAGCACTTTACGTACAGAGCCATATTGCACAGCTTCCCAATGCCCCGCCAGCTTTTCCTGGCCTCGGCTTAATTGGGAGGCGCTTAGTTTAAATATGCTACTAGCTGATGAGGAAGCTGCAAGCGAGGTGCGGCTAGGGCGAGCACGCGAGCCACAGGATGCTAGGAAGGAAAACCCGTTCACGTGGCTAGGCTGTCCAGGCACCCAGATTAGGGGCCGCACGTCCGCTTGACTTCAAAACTCAAACTACTCGTAAAATATTGGCTTGCAAATAAGTGTAGTAGTACTATTTTTTAAAAAGGTCATTGTATGCTCAGCCGGATCGAACCCACAAAACGAGGTATACACTCCCGCGACCACTAGTAGTACTCGTTGGAGTACAACGCAACCTAGAATCACCTTTTGTTGCTAGTAGTACGTACATTGTTCCTTACAAGAAACCCCTAATAATGCAACCACTAAAATGCCAAGAAACTACTACCACTTGCATACGTGGCAGACTTAAGATAAGACTATCTTGTCAACCATTGTACATGCTCTTACCAACAAAAATCCTCGAGTGACCTCCTACCTCCGGCCCGTCCACCTAGTCATCCTCGGCCATGGGACGCAGCTACCGCCGCCGGCAGAAGGCGAGGTCAAAACTGCAGGCGGTGCGGAGCCCATGTTGCGGCAGCCCGGATGCCAGCTCCGTCCGGCGCTCACGGCCGCTAGCTAGCCAAGATAGCTCCGTCCAGCTGCTTGTCTGCAAGGTTCGCTAGCTAGATTGGTATGGCAGCGCGGCGGCTTGCTCGCGCGCGCCACGCTAAGGCCAGCCATCTGGCTCGAGCGAAGGCCAGCGCGGCGGCTTGCTTGCTCGTGAGTCACACTCAGGCCAGCCTGCCAACCCGTGCGGAGGCCAGCGCGATGTCCGGCCTGTCTGGTGGAGCGGCGGCCAACTCGCTCATCACCGGCGCCACCGACGAACACGCATCAGTACTGTTTGAAGTAATGTTCTGGAAAAATAATGATTGGAGGGGGAATAATAGGATAGAAGGTCAGATGTGGGTCCCTCGTGTCAACGGTCAAACAAATTGTGTTTGTTTAAGCTGCCTCGTCAGCACGGACGTGTAGGCCAACCCAGTCATAAATGGGTTTGTCGGTGTACTAAAGTAGGGGTACCTTAGTCCCCGAACTTGGGCATGGACAGTCGCAGCGCCCCGTGGCAAAGCTTGCCGGGCGTCCGCCAAGACCCTCCGTCATTCTTATTCTACTGCCATTCAAGAACAAAGTGTCAGCTGAGAAGACAAAGCCCCGGCAAGAGGAGCTTGCCGGGAAGGACAAGGTCCCGGCAAGAGAAACTTGCCGGGAAGAACAAGACCCCGGCAAGAGGAGCTTGTCGGGAAGGCCAGCCAAGGCGCTTGCCGCGGCAAAGCCACCACCCTGCGCCTGCGCTCCAGCTCACCCGACGACGTGTCGCCGCAGGATCACTCCCGGTGCACGTGGCAGGTGGCTGTGCAGCCTAGCGGTGCGAGGTGGCAAGCGAAAGTGACTAGGAGGCCATCGTGGCGATCGATGGCGCCTCTAACGGTCGTTTCCTACACTGTTGGAGCGACCAGACGGGCATTAAATGCTCTTGTCCCCTGCCGTCAGAGTTAGGTAGGGGACACTGTAGATAGCAGTTGTATCAACCCACGCTTTTACCTTTCTACCCCTCTCTCTGTGTTGCCACCTGTCGGTGACCCCTTTAAACTATAAAAAGGAGGCCCGTGCGCACGTAGAAGGGGTTCACAGATTGGAGACGACAGCATACCCACGCTTTCGAGCGAAGAACAAATACCAACACAAAGCAGCAGTAGGAGTTTTATCTCTCCGGAGAGCTCCAAAGCTGGGTAAAAACCATGCCCCCAGCGCGCCCTCGCCTCGATCTGCTCTGCGCCCGCGCCCCGCTCCCTTGCCGGACCAGAAGGGGCCCCCTGCCCCATAGGTGCTCGCGCGACCCCGCGACATCTTTGGCGCGAGGGGATTACAAGTTTCTAATGCAGCTAAGGCCCGAAGGCTTACAAATTGAAAAGATAAGATGCCCGTAATCCCTTCTCCTGTCCCTCTTTTCAGGAGGCAGGTTAAGGAGGCGAGAAGGGCAAAAGGGCGCTTAGGCGAGCCACGGTGCCGAAGACACCAAGAGAACATCCCGGAGCCTCAGGGGCTGGATGGTGATGGCGGCGCCGAAGAGGGGCTCAAGACGGGCGGCAGGACGCCAAGACGCTGCCGAGGGCACTACGCCCAGATTCAATTGACGGCCTTGCCGCCAACCCTCTTCCTCTTCCGTAGCCTCCCTACGCCAGCCGCCCAAGGAGATGACCCCGGGGAGTTCAAGGGGCCGGCGACCCGGATGATGGGGTCGCCGGTGGCGCATGAAGCGGCGCCCGACACCTAGTCGGGCCCGTCATCCCGCCGCCCGCTACCCTCGTCGTCACTGTCACTCTCCTCCTCGACACTCTCGCTCGAAGGGGAGTCTTCGCTGTCGGAGGAGCTGTCCACATAGCACCTCGCCCGGATGCCGGAGTCCCCGAAGACCTTGACGGAGAAGAGGCCGCCCTCCATTAACTTAAAATGGAGGGTAAACCCCGCCGTCAAGCTGTGGATACGGGCAAATGTCTTCCACCCACGGTCAAGATACATCACATTAGGGGCTGGGGATACAACGTGGACTCGCGTACCGCTGATCCCGCAGCCCCTCATGTGCAACCTCAGCGTCTCAGGCGGATCCGGCTCCATCGCGCTCGCAAACGGAGCTGGGAGCCGAAGGCGACGACGAGGCGCCCGACGCAGCCGGACGAAGAACTCGCAAGGGTCATCCCCCGTATGAACCGCCGGGAGGAGAGGAACCGCCGGCGGAGGCGGCCGACGCGCCGCCACGCCCGCCTCTCCTCGAGCGCTGCCTTGTCTCGACTGCCCACGACCTCGCCGCCTCCCTCTTCCCTTGTGGCTGGCTCGCCACCACGAGCTGGGTAGGGAGGGGCGCGTTGCCTGGCGGCGACCCTCGCCGCCACCGATGAAGGGCCAGGGTTCCCTCCCTCCATGGCAGATGGGAAGAGGGGGGAGCAGAAGTTGAAGAAGGGCAGAGAATCGGGGCCTACCCGCTGCCTCCGCTATGACGGCCCAGCTATTCCACTCCCACCGCCCGTGACCCCAGGCACATGGGAGCCGCGTGGCAGAGATGCAGGGCTGAAGCGACGGATGAGGTGACCTCGCCCCGCCCCGTGATCACGGGGGTGGGCGCCTCGAAAATCGCGCACGCCACCCACGTATCCCATGACGCCGTGATTGACGTGTGCCGTTACAAGAGGGCGCGGTGGATTCGGAGCGGATCTGGTTTGGACCCAGGCTGCGCGTGCCCGTGCCCTGTTTTGGGCCTCGCCCAAAAGCGCTCGGCACCGTGTATGGACCAGGCCCGGGGGCACCTGTCGGTGTACTAAAGTAGGGGTACTTTAGTACCCCGAACTTGGGCACAGACAGTCGCAGCGCCCCATGGCAAAGCTTGCCGGGCGTCCGCCAAGACCCTCCGTCATTCTTATTCTATCGCCATTCAAGAACAAAGTGTCACCGAGAAGACAAAGCCCGGCAAGAAGAGGAGCTTGCGGGAGGAGAAGGTCCCGCAAGAGAAACTTGCCGAAGAACAAGACCCCGGCAAGAGGAGCTTGCCGAAGGCTAACCAAGGCGCTTGCCGCGCAAAAGCCACCACCTGCGCCTGCGCTCCAGCTCACCGGACGACGTGTCGCCGCAGATCACCCCCTGGCACGCGGTGTGGTCAGTGCAGCCTAGCGGTGCGAGGTGGCGTTTAAAGTGACTAGGAGGCCATCGTGGCGATAGGTGGCGCTCTAACGGTCGCTTCCTACATCGTTGGAGCGACCAGACGGCATTAAATGCTCTTGTCCCCGCCGTCGAGTTAGGTAGGGGACATCAGAGATAGCAGATTGTACCAACCCACGCTTTTACCTTTCTACCCCTCTCTCTCAAGTTACACTGTCGGTGACCCTTTAAACTATAAAAGGAGGCCCATGCATGTAGAAGGGGTTCGCAGATTGGAGACTACAAGATACCCACGCCGAGCGAAGAACAAATACCAACACAAAGCAGCAGTAGGAGTTTTATCTCTCCGGAGAGCTCGGCTAGGCAAAACCACGCCCCAGCAGCCTCGCCTCGATCCGCTCTGCGCCGCACCCCGCCTCCTTGCCGGGACTGAAGGGCCCCTGCCCCAAAGGTGCTCACATGACCCATGATGTGGTTTAAACGAACCTAATCGGTAGGAGTACTGGGTAGTAGTTTTTGGCGTGTATTAAGAAATTTTGGGTATGTTTTTGCTATTTTTTGTACAATAGATTCTTCCTAGGGCTGGTTGAAAGTGGTAGTTTTTTGTTAAATACTCTACATATTGTAAGTAGGAATGAAAGTTAAGCTTTGGAAGCCAATAAGCAAGGCTAGTTACATAGTGCATATGTGTACATGATTGAAAGTAAATATCAACCATGAGTGACTAATATCTTGATGGAAAACTCGAAACTATGGAATACTAGGGGAAAAATGCATGGTTGGAATACTAGCAATGTTCATGTCCATTGCAACGAATCATAATTAGAATAATACTTATTATTCACAAACTTGATACAAAACACTCTAATTTTGATATACATATGTCACTAGAGATATATTATGTTTCAATTAGAATATATTCCTTGGGCTGTTTTGGTGAGGTCAGGGAGGGATGTGGTTGGTTTTAAGATACTAATTATGGGTTTTTCTGCAAATTGGTAGACAAGTGGGATGGTGGTGAGAAAAGGCAACAACTTACCTCACAATCGTTAGATGTAGATCTAATGGTCAGAAACGACGGATGGCAGACACACCAGCATCACAAACTTAGTCTTGTGTAGGAGTACTAGCAAGATCCGTGCATTGCACGGAACATCGATGCATTTTTTATAAAACACTTGGTGTGATTGACCCTTGCGGGAGTAATCCCATGTGTAAAAACTAATGATATCTCGAGAAATATGAGATAAGGTGAAGAGGAGTGGGGTGTGGTGGTGGTTGGTGGTCGGACTGAGCGGAGGCATGGGGATTGACGACGCCGACAGCGGCCACCAGGACAGTTTATTCCAGAGGCTTCCTTTCTTAATTGCTCAATAATGAGGTTTGTTGGAGATAAGGATGAACGAGGGAAGGCCTTGTCTGCAAATGTGGAGAGGGGTGCGGGTATCTTTTAGTTTAATTCCCATCTGTCAGATATAGATCGGACGGTCTATATTGCAAGATGGCACACGTACCATCATCACCAACTCGGTTTTTTATAAGAGAAGAAATATAAGTATGGAGATACAAACGTATTATCGATACTTGCTTCCGTAAACTAGCATCTACATTCTATTCAACGCCTCGGCATGTGGGGCCTTAGCACAATGACTTCTCGACTGTGTAAAACAAAGATTTTCCCATAGCCGACAAGGAGGGGGTGACGGCGGCGCGCTTTTTGGCTTGCTCTAGTCCTAGTAGTCATACTAGGTGGTCTAAGCACATGTAGATTTATTCTTTTTCACATCTCGTGTTCGCCGTACTGCCACGACTATTGATGAATAGACGGTAAGTTATTCACGGGGAAACCCTTGTTGAGCGTGTTTGCGAGAGAGAGAGAGAGAGAGAGAGAGACTGCGTGCGTGTTTGATATGTTAGAGACTGGGGCAATGATAATAGATTCTTTGTGTCTATGTGTGTGGAGGATAGAGAGAGACATGTACATGGGGCTTTGTGTTGTGTAACATGGATACACATATACATAATTAGAGAGTGAGTGTGTGAGATACACATGCGGGCATGGGGAGAGATGAGGATCCAGATAAATGGGTGTTTGTGCATGTCTGTGTGTGTTTGTGCACGCGTTTGTGTGTGACAGGGAGAGAGTGTATGTGGAGTAGAGAGACCACTAATGATGTAAACCTAGTATAAGGGAAGGGGAATGGTATGACATGTGTATTAGCAAGATAGCATGGGTGCGGGCGGGGGGAGCAGACTATTTGGAAGAGATATCGAGTGTGTGCGTGGGAGAGGGGTGTGAGAGCGAGAGAAAGAGAGAGCTAGTGACGGAGAGAGAGAGAGAGAGAGAGAGAGAGGGCGAGAGGGGTCATTTGTGTACATAAATGGCGTATAGATAGGGAGACAATGTTGATGTTGTCCGAAATTGGCCTATGAACGGAGACGCAAGGGAAGCGAGTCATCATGTGTGTGATAGGAACTTCATGAGAGATCTAGAATAGATGGTGTAGAGAACAATGTGCGAAATCGAGAACGATTATACATCAGGGAGTTATGCAAAGAGTCACGACATATATGTATACAGGGAAGGAGCTGGGGCGGGTCCGCATATGGGAGAGATAGAAAGAGGAGAGTGGTGCACAAGGAGACAAAGTGTGCTTGTTTGCAGTGGGGGTGGTGTGTGAGGTGAGTGCGCAAGAACCACATAGCTAGGGAGATAGACGTTTGGGGGCGACGTTTTGTGTGTATGGGAATATACACTCTACATAGTGCGTGTGCTTGGGTAAGAGAGATAGCGGGAGACCTAGAGAGTGAGGGAAGAGATGTGTGCATGCCCGAGAGACAAAGTGATAGAGACCTATGTGTTGGAAATATGCCCTAGAGGCAATAATAAAAGGATTATTATATTTCAATGTTCATGATAATTGTCTTTTGTTCATGCTATAAATGTATTATCCGAAATCGTAATACGTGTGAACACTTAGACCCAATGAGTCCCTAGTGAGCCTCTAGTCGACTAGCTCACAGATCAATAGATAGTCATGGTTTCGACTATGGACATTGGATGTCGTTGATAACGAGATCACATCATTAGGAGAATGATGTGATGGACAAGACCCAATCATAAGCATAGCATAAAAGATCGATAGTTCGCTTGCTAGAAGCTTTGCCAATGTCAAGTATCTATTCCTTCGACCATGAGATCGTAACTCCTGTTACCGTAGGAGTGCCTTTGGTGTATCAAACGTCACAACGAATCGGGTGACTATAAAGGTGCATTACAGGTATCTCCGAAAGTATCTGTTGGGTTGACACGGATCGAGATGGGATTTGTCACTCCGCATGACGGAGAGGTATCTCTGGGCCCACTCGGTAATGCATCATCATAATGAGCTCAATGTGACCAAGGTGTTGCCACGGATCATGCATTACGGATGCGAGTAAAGTGACTTGCAGTGAACGAGACCGAACAAGGTATTGGGATACCGACGATCGAAGTCTCGCAAGTAACGCATCGATTGACAAAGGAATTGTATATGTGGTTTGATCGAATCCTCGACATCGTGGTTCAACCGATGAAATCATCGAGGAGCATGTGGGAGCCAACATGGATATCCGCACCCGCTGTTGGTTATTGCCCGAGAGTCGCCTCGGTCATGTCTCGTGTCTCTCGAACCCGTAGGGTCTACACACTTAAGGTTCGGTGACGCTAGGGTTAGTAGGAAGTCAAGTATGTGACCACCGAATGTTGTTCGAGTCCTGATGAGATCCCGGACGTCACGAGGAGTTCGGAAGGGTCCGGAGGTAAAGAATAATATATAGGAAGTGGTGTTTCGCCATCGGGAAAGTTTGGGGTTTCGGTGAAAGCACGGACCACCGGAAGGGTCCCGGGGTCCACCGGTGGGGCCACCATCCGGAGGGCCCCATGGGCCAAAGGGGAAGGAACCAGCCCACAGGGGCTGGTGCGCCTCAGGCCCACCCCGCGCCTAGGGTTGAAACCCTAGGGGGGGGGCCCCCGGCTTGGGGGCACTCCACCCCCTGCCGCCGCCCCGGAGATTGGATCTCCAGGGCCGCCACTGGGGCCTATATAAAGGGGGAGGGAGGGCTGCTGTACACAACTCCCAGGCGCAGCCCTCCCTCCCCAACACATCTCCTCCTCCGTAGAGCTCAGCCGAAGCCCTGCCGAGTATCGCTTCTCCACCACCATCACGCCGTCGGCTTTGCCGGTGGAGCTGTCTTCTCAACCTCTCCTTCCCCTTGCTGGATCAAGAAGGAGGAGACGCCGATCGTCCGCGCGTGTGTTGAACGCGGAGGTGCTGTCCGCTCAGCACTTGGCATCGGTGATCTGAATCACGCTCGAGTACGACTCCATCATCACCTTGCAAGCTTCGCACGCGATCTACAAGTGGTATGTAGATGTTATCTCTCTCCGCTACTCGTTGCTTAGATGAACTCATAGATGGATCTTGGTGAAGCCGAGGAAAAATTTTAATTTTCTCGCAACGCTCCCCAACAAAGGGCATCATGAGCTAGGTCTATGCGTAGTTCTCTAATGCACGAGTAGAACACAAATTTGTTGTGGGCGCTGATCTTGTCATCTTACTTGCCTCTACTAGTCTTTTCTTGCTCAACGGTATTGTGGGATGAAGCGGCCCGACCAACCTTACACGACGCTTACGTGAGACCGGTTCCACCGATCGACATGCACTAGTTGCATAAGGTGGTGGCGGTGTCTGCTCTCCCACTTTAGTTGGAGCGAATCGATGAACAGGCCCTTATGAAGGGTAAATAGAAGTTGACAAAATCACGTTGTGGTGATTCGAGGTAAGAAAACGTTTTGCTAGAACCCAATCGCAGCCACGTAAAAGATGCAACAACAACTAGAGGACGCCTAACTTGTTTTTGCAGCGATTGATCATGTGATGTGATATGGCCGAAGTTGTGATGAATGATGAATTGTGATGTATGAGATCATGTTCTTGTAATAGGATTCACGACTTGCATGTCGATGAGTATGACAACCGCAGGAGCCATAGGAGTTGTCTTTATTTTTTGTATGACCTGCGTGTCATTGAAGAACGCCATGTAAACTACTTTACTTCATTGCTAAACGCGTTAGTCATAGAAGTAGAAGTAGTCGTTGGCGTGACAACTTCATGAAGACACGATGATGGAGATCATGATGATGGAGATCATGGTGTCAAGCCGGTGACAAGATGATCATGGAGCCCCGAAGATGGAGATCAATGGAGCTTGATGATATTGGCCATATCATGTCACAACTATATAATTGCATGTGATGTTTATTATGCTTTTACATCTTGTTTACTTAGGACGACGGTAGTAAATAAGATGATCCTTATAAAATTTCAAGAAGTGTTCTCCCTAACTCGTGCACCGCTGCTACAGTTCGTCGCTTCTAAGCACCACGTGATGATCGGGTGTGATGGATCCTTACGCTCACATACAACGGTGTAAGACAGTTTTACACAGCGAAAACACTTAGGGTTAACTTGACGAGCCTAGCATGTACGGACATGGCCTCGAACACGGAGACCGAAAGGTCGAACACGAGTCGATGGAAGATACGATCAACATGAAGATGTTCACCGACGATAACTAGTCCGTCTCACGTGATGATCGGACACGGGCTAGTCGACTCGGATCGTGTAACACTTAGATGACTAGAGGATGTCTAATCTAAGTGGGAGTTCATAATTTTGATTAAGAACTTTATTATCATGAACTTAGTCTAAAACCTTTGCAAATATGTCTTGTAGATCAATGGCCAACGCTAATGTCAACATGAACTTCAACGCGCTCCTAGAGAAAACCAAGTGAAAGATGATGGCAGAACTATACGGATCGGGTCCGAACCCGAGGATCATCCTCATAGCTGCCAGAAGCAATATGTCCTAGAAGGACCGCTAGGTGCCGCTCCGTCCCGCAGAACCAAGACGTTATGAACGCTTGGCAAACTCGTCTCGATGATTACTCCCTCGTTCAAAGGCGGCATGCTCTATGCTTAGAACCGGGCTCCAAAAGCGTTTTGAGCATCACGGAGCATATGAGATGTTCAAGAGCTGAAACTAGTTTTCCAAGCTCATGCCCGGTCGAGAGATATGATGTCTCCGACAAGTTCTACAGCTTGTAAGATGGAGGAGAACAGTTACATCGGTGAACACATCCTCAAGATGTCCGGGTTGCACGCACGTATGACCCAGCTTGAACATTAACCTCCCGATGAGGCGGTCATCGACAGAATCCTCCGATCGCTCCCACCAAGCTACAAGAGCTTTGTGATGAACTACAACATGCAAGGGATGGTAAAGACCATTCTGAAGTGTTCTCGATGTCAAGTCAGCAGAGGCTGAAATCAAGAAAGAACATCAAGTGTTGATGGTCAATAAGACCACTAAGTTCAAGAAGGGCAAGGGTAAGAAGAACTTCAAGAAGGACGGCAAAGATGTTGCCGCGCCCGTAAGCTCGCTGCCGGAAGAAGTCAAAGAATGGACCCAAGCACGAGACCGAGTGCTTTTATTGCAAGGGAAGGGCCTCGAAGCGGAACTGCCCCAAATACTTAGCGGATAAGAAGGCCGCAACACCAAAGGTATATTTGATATACATGTAATTGATGTGTACCTTACCAAGACTCATAGTAACTCCCGGTATTTGATACCGTGCCGTTGCTCACATATGTAACTCACAGCGGGGAGCTGCGGAATAAACGGAGATGGCGAAGGACGAGGTGACGGCGCGCGTCGGGAATGGTTCCGTGGTCGATGTGATCGCCGTCGCACGCTGCCTCTACATTTACCTACGGGATTAGTTTTAAACCTCAATAATTGTTATTTAGTGCCAAGTTTGAGCATGAACATTGTATCTGGATCTCGCTTGATACGAGATGGCTACTCATTTAAGTCCGAGAATAATGGTTGTTCGATTTATATGAGAGATATGTTTTATGGTCATGCTCCGATGGTCAATGGTTTATTCTTAATGAATCTCGAGCGTAATATTACACATGTTCATAATGTGGATGCCAAAAGATGTAAAGTTGATAACGATAGTCCCACATATTTGTGGCACTGCCGCCTTGGTCACATTGGTGTCAAGCGCATGAAGAAGCTCCATGCTTGATGGACTTTAGAGTCTCTTGATTATGAATCGTTTGACACATGCGAACCTTGCCTCTTGGGCAAGATGACCAAGACTCCGTTCTCCGGAACAATGGAGCGAGCAACCAACTTGTTGGAAATCATACATACCGATGTGTGCGGTCCAATGAGCGTTGAGGCTCGCGGAGGATATCGTTATGTTCTCACTCTCACTGATGACTTAAGTAGATATGGGTATGTCTACTTAATGAAACACAAGTCTGAGACCTTTGAAAAGTTCAAGGAATTTCAGAGTGAGGTGGAGAATCAACGTGATGAAAGATAAAGTTCCTACGATCGATCGTGGAGGAGAATATTTAAGTCACGAATTTGGCACACACTTAAGAAAATGTGGAATCGTTTCACAACTCACGCCACCGAACACCTCAAATAAACGGTGTGTCCGAACGTCGAATCGCACTCTATTGGATATGGTGCGGTCTATGATGTCTCTTACCGATTTACCGCTATCATTTTGGGGATACGCCTAGAGACAGCTACATTCACTTTAAATAGGGCACCGCCTAAACCGCTGAGACGACACCGTATGAATTATGGTTTGGGAAGAAACCTAAGCTGTCGTTTCTAAAAGTTTGGGGATGCGATGCTTATGTCAAGAAACTTCAACTGAAAAGCTCGAACCCAAGTCGGAAAAATGCGATTCATAGGATACCCTAAGGAAACTATCGGGTATACCTTCTACTTAAGATCCGAAGGCAAGATCTTTGTTGCTAAGAACGGATGCTTTCTAGAGAAAGAGTTTCTCTCGAAAGAAGTAAGTGGGAGGAAAGTAGAACTCGATGAAGTACTACCTCTCGAACGGGAAAGTGGTGCAGCAGCAGAAACCGTTCTGTGATGCCCACACCAATCAAGAGGAAAACGTTGATGATGATCAAGGTACTTGGATCAAGTCACTCTGAACTTCAAGGTCCACGAGGACACGTTCCGCACTGAGTGGTACGGCAACCTGTCATGGAAATCATGTTGCTAGACAACAATGAACCTTCGAACTATGAAGAAGCAATGGCGGGCCCGGATTCCACCAAATGGCTTGAGGCCATGAAACCGAGATAGAATCCATGTATGAAAACAAAGTATGGACTTTGACAGACTTGTTCGATGATCGGCGAGCGATAGAAAATAAATGGATTTTAAGAAGAAGACGGACGCGATGGTAATGTTACCATCTATAAAGCTCGACTTGTCGCTAAGGGTTATCGACAAGTTCAAGGGATTGACTACGACGAGACATTTTCTCCCGTAGCGAAGCTTAAGTCCGTCTCAATCATGTTAGCAATTGCCGCATACTATGATTATGAGATATGGCGATGGACGCCAAAACGGCATTCCTTAATGGACATCTTAAGGAAGAGCTGATATGATGCAGCGGAAGGTTTTGTCGATCCTCGTAACGCTAACAAAGTATGCAAGCTCCAGCGATCCATTTATGGACTGGTGCAAGCATCTCGAGTTAGAACATTCGCTTTGATGAGATGATCAAAGCGTTTAGTTTATGAGACTTATGGAGAAGCTCGTTTATAAGAAAGTGAGTGGGAGCTCCGTAGCATTTCTCCTGTTATATGTAGATGACATACTCTTGATGGGAAATGATACGACACTCTGGACAGCATTAAGGCCTACTTGAACAAGTGTTTTTCAATGAAGGACCTTGGAGAAGCTGCTTATATATTAGGGATCAAGATCTATAGAGATAGATCGAGACGCCTCATAGGTCTTTCACAAAGCACATACCTTGATAAGATTTTGAAGAGGTTCAAAATGGATCAGTCCAAGAAGGGTTCTTGCCTATGTTACAAGGTGTGAAATTGAGCTCAGCTCACCACCGACCACGGCAAAAGATAAAGAAGAGATGAGTGTCATCCCTATGCTTCAGCCATAGGATCTATTATGTATGCCATCTCTGTGTACTGCACCGATGTAAACCTTGCCGTAAGTTTGGTTGCAAGATACCAAAGTAACCCGCAAGGAACACCGGACAGCGGTCAAGAATATCCCGGCACGAAAAGGACAAAGGACATGTTTTCGCTTATGGAGGAGACGAAGAGCTCGTCAGAAGGGTTACGCCGACGCTTAGCTTCGACTCAGATCCGATGACTCTAAGTCACAAACCGGATCGTGTATATGTTGAATGGTGGAGCAAGAAGCTAGTGCAACTGCAAGAAAGCGCCGTGGCGGGATCTACGTGTGAAGCGGAGTACATGGCAGCCTCGGAGGCAGCGATGAAGCGATTTGGGTGAAGGAGTTCATCACCGACCTAGGAGTCATACCCAATGCGTCGGGCCGATCAAACTCTTCTCGTGACAACACTTTGGAGCTATTGCCCTTGCCAAGGAGCCTGTGTTTCACAAGAAGACCAGCACATCAAGTTGCCGCTTCAACTCCATCCGTGAAAATGTTCAAGATGGAGACATAGAGATTTGCAAAGTGCACATGGATCTGAATGTCGCAGATCCGCTGACTAAACCTCTCGCGTGCAAAACATGATCAACACCGTAACTCTATGGGTGTTCGATTCATCACAATGTAACTAGATTGGTGACTCTAGTGCAAGTGGGAGATGTTGGAAATATGCCCTAGAGGCAATAATAAAAGGATTATTATATTTCAATGTTCATGATAATTGTCTTTTGTTCATGCTATAAATGTATTATCCGGAAATCGTAATACACGTGTGAACACTTAGACCCAATGAGTCCCTAGTGAGCCTCTAGTTGACTAGCTCACAGATCAATAGATAGTCATGGTTTCGACTATGGACATTGGATGTCGTTGATAACGAGATCACATCATTAGGAGAATGATGTGATGGACAAGACCCAATCATAAGCATAGCATAAAAGATCGATAGTTCGCTTGCTAGAAGCTTTGCCAATGTCAAGTATCTATTCCTTCGACCATGAGATCGTAACTCCGGTTACCGTAGGAGTGCCTTTGGTGTATCAAACGTCACAACGAATCGGGTGACTATAAAGGTGCATTACGGTATCTCCGAAAGTATCTGTTGGGTTGACACGGATCGAGATCGATTTGTCACTCCGTATGACGGAGAGGTATCTCTGGGCCCACTCGGTAATGCATCATCATAATGAGCTCAATGTGACCAAGGTGTGGCCACGGATCATGCATTACTAAGACGAGTAAAATGACTTGCCGAGGAACGAGACCGAACAAGGTATTGGGATACCGACGATCGAAGTCTCGCAAGTAACGCATCGATTGACAAAGGAATTGTATATGTGGTTTGATCGAATCTCGACATCGTGGTTCAACCGATGAAATCATCGAGGAGCATGTGGGAGCCAACATGGATATCCGCACCCGCTGTTGGTTATTGCCCGAGAGTCGTCTCGGTCATGTCTGCGTGTCTCCGAACCCGTAGGGTCTACACACTTAAGGTTCGGTGACGCTAGGGTTAGTAGGAAGTCAAGTATGTGACCACGAATGTTGTTCGAGTCCGGATGAGATCCCTGACGTCACGAGGAGTTCGGAAGGGTCCGGAGGTAAAGAATAATATATAGGAAGTGGTGTTTCGCCATCGGGAAAGTTTGGGGTTTCGGTAAAAGCTGGGACCACCGGAAGGGTCCCGGGTCCACCGGTGGGGCCACCCATCCGGAGGGCCCCATGGGCCAAAGGGGAAGGAACCAGCCCACAGGGGCTGGTGCGCCCCAGGCCCACCTCGCGCCTAGGGTTGAAACCCTAGGGGGGGGGCGCCCACTGCCTTGGGGGCACTCCACCCCTTGCCGCCGCCCCGGAGATTGGATCTCTCAGGCCGCCACTGGGGCCTATATAAAGGGGGAGGGAGGGGCTGCTGTACACAACTCCCAAGGCGCAGCCCTCCCTCCCAACACATCTCCTCCTCCGTAGAGCTCAAAGCCTGCTTGAGATCTCGCTTCTCCACCACCATCACGCCGTCGGCCGCCGGTGGAGCTGTCTTCCTCAACCTCTCCTTCCCCTTGCTGGATCAAGAAGGAGGAGACGCCGATCGTCCGTGCACGTGTGTTGAACGCGGAGGTGCTGTCCGCTCAGCACTTGGCACCGTGATCTGAATCACGCTCGAGTACGACTCCATCATCACCTTGCAAGCTTCCGCACACGATCTACAAGTGGTATGTAGATGTTATCTCTCTCCCGTTACTCGTTGCTTAGATGAACTCATAGATGGATCTTGGTGAAGCCGTAGGAAAAATTTTAATTTTCTGCAACGTTCCCCAACACTATGTTGGGGTCCAGACTTTACAAGAGAGAGGGGTGTTAATGTGCTCGTGTGTTGGTGTTTGGGGGAGAGAATGACTTCTGTATGTGTGTGTGTGTGTGGTGGGGGGGTTGACTTCAGATAAAGAGTGAGGTGTCTATATTTGAGGGACTTTAGCGTAATTGAGATATTGTGCACTCATGGTTGATCAATTTGTTTCACAGTTTGTACTATGAGATAACGATACTTTTGAACATGTGTGATATACCTTGATGTACCAGAATTACAAACCTAAGATTGGAATTTTGGAATTTGACTCCATCATTAGCTTTTGTAATTCATTTAAACGGAGGTACATTTTTTAAGCCGGGATTTCGTGATTTCAAATTCATATATCAAACCTAGAGATATACACATACGGGCATGTTCAAACTTTATAATCATCCACTTTATTCATACACATACACATTTTTGCTTTTGTCATCATATTTAGGATAAACACATTTGGAATTTCATTTGAATTGGACCGTATGATGGTATTTGCTTGTAGTGGCTCAATGATCCGTATTTGAATTGAATGGACAATCTAAGTTTCGAGTTAGAGACATTGATTTTCAAAACTTGCACATTTTTGTGTGTGCAAAACAAACAAATTGTCGGCCATGATATCATAGTCGGCCGTACGAGAGCAGAATACTTATAATTTTAGGTGCCAAAAGCTTTCAAACTTCCCGCTCACATCAAAATATCACGCGCCCGAAAGTTTAGCCCTGCAATATTCCTGTTTTACCCCTGCCACATGAACGAAAAAGGGCTGCTTTGGTAACTCCATTGTTTTCCCCTCTTTGCCCCCAACATTCTTCCCCAGAGCCCCTTCCCTTCCCCTCCCCGACCCCCCCAATCACGGCAAGCCGCCGAATCTAGTCCTCCGCCGCAACGGTGGACCTCACACCCCGCCGGATCTACCTTCCGCACCTTGGAACCCCCAACTGCCAACTCACCACTTCACCGGAGCTGCTTCAGCGACTGGCTTGTCCACCGCTCCAGATCTCCTTGACCGCCATCATGGTCCACCGCACCGGATCTGCTTAACCGTCGCCCTCGTCCACCACAGCGTAGGCCCTTCACTGACTCACTCATCCGCCCCTTTGCTGGCCCTTCATACAAGCCCTCGTCCACCGCAATAGATCCACCTCACTGAAAGCACTGTACAACGCGCCCACCGAAGCCTTCGTCCACTACACCGGACCCGCTCCATGGACGCCATATTTAACCCCACCGGCCCTGCTTTACCGACGCTGCAGCCTCATCAGGTTATTTCGATTTGTATTCCTTTGGTTTTTCTCTTTATCGTGCAACTGTTCACTTTCCACAGATGAGCTTTCTTGTATGTCGACAGGCGCCGCAACCGTAGCACCAAAGCCGCTTCAGCGACGGCGACAGCCGGCCCAAACTCAACCGCAACATGAGCACCATCGATGATCCTTAGCTATCAAGTATGACAACGATACCCATACGCCGCCGAGAATCAGGTACTATTATCCAATGGCCGGCGCCTACGTTCACTTTCCTAGCATAAGCACCGCACCTTTGAATTTCTTCAGGGCATCATTCAGTTTTTCATGAGACGCGTTATTCGCTTGCACCAGAGGGCCATACTTCGGCAAAGGAACATGTTACAAGTGCTAAATTACATACCAAAGGCACATATAGTTAATATGCTTTAGTTTTGTTACGATGCCACCTGTTGGTTCCATCGATCGCTCAATGTTCTCTATGCTTAATTACACATCAGCAAACTAGCATGTGGTTCCGCTGCTTTTTGTTCGTTTTACCTTACATTTTCTGATGCTAGCTATTACATCACTGCTCCGGGCCTTTGTTCATTACTTGTTTATGTGTTCTTGATCTTCCCAAGTTGCATGACTAATTTGATGCTTCTATTAATTATGGAGCTGCCAACCCCATCAAGCAAAATATTTGTTCTTTTGGGGCTGGCACCTCGAACAAGCATAAAAATAGAGGGAATCAGATATATTGTCGTGTATGCACACACCCTTCTTTCATTAGTTTAGATGAACCATTGATGATCAATTCGAACCAGTGCATGCGATTAAAATTAATTTTACCTAAATAGATGGTGCAGGATAAACTACAACAACTAGATTTGCAACCACGGGATGCTGACAATATCTTCAAAGAACATTGCAACAGCAGCTAGGCTTCACAGCAACATATGGTAAGCCGGTGTGTTTTAGTACATGTGAAATGTAATGCGAGTGGGCTGCTTTCTTGGCTTGTGCCCTCAAGGTGTAATCCTACCGAATTACAAATAGTTCAGTTGTCTGCTTTAATGTATTGCTTGATTCAAATGCTTGTTTGTTGTTACGCTATACCTGAGTTGGCCAATATGTCAGCAGTGCCTGTTGTACTATCATAAAGAAATGCATGCCTATTTCATTTGAGTCCTTAACTTTTCCTCTCAACTTCATCACAAGACTGTCTTCGTAGTTTATATGAGGCCACACTGTTAAGTGCTTTCTCAGATTATTTCAACTGCTTAGATGCCTTGGCAACTTAAATATAGCGGTTGTACACTCCCTTTCAACTAGGGATGTCAACTGGGTCCCGTTTATCCTGATTAAAGTCCACTAGTGGTATGATAGTTCAAAAGAGTTTTTGTTTTTTGAGGAAAATGAACTAGGGAGTTAGCAAAAACTAACTAGATGGTACTGGCGGATGTCGTTTATTTGCCACTTACTTCCTAGTTTCATCTTAGCATTTTAATTTCTTTTCGGCTGATGCTGCTTTGAACCATTTAAATATAGTTTGCCATGCTCGGCAATAATTCGTCCGTCGTTTACCATGTAAGCTTACTGCCTGGATCTTACGATAACTATCTCTTACTTATGTCCAGCGGAAACCTTTTAGGATGCCGTTCACACTAGGACACAATGTACAACTCTAGAATCTATTTGTGGAAGTAGTGCGCCATCCATGTTACCAGATGGTAGCAGTTCAGAGGCAACACCGCTGGAGAGCAGTCTGAGCACAGATATTATAGTGCTTGAGGCTCTACTAGAGGCAGAAAGAGATGGTGTGGCTGCCATGAATGAGGTAATCTTTATCTTGAGGCTAGAAATTACGGAATTAGCGGCACGCATTATGCAAGCAACCCAAGAATTGGAGGAAGTAAGAATGTTGCATTTGAATACGGAGGAGGTCTCATTTTCGCTATCCGAAGCCCAAGGTAATCCCGGTTCTTCTTTAGATACCAGTTGAAATTGTCATTAGATTATTGTACTGGCATGTTGTGTCATGTCTCTGAATGGATTATGTTGCAAGACCCCCTATGTTGTCCATGTGTTGTAATGATCCGAATTTTTTAGGCGAGGTAATCCTCAGTACTTGTATGATTGACATAAGGTGAACTGTTTTTCGTGTAAGCATATTGTATTGGATGAAATAACTATTTGAATCAAAGTGTATCCAACCTACTGAATTCGAAGATCACGGCATTTCTAAATCATAATCATATATAAAGGTGGAATAAATCTTTGTTGTGGTTTTGAAGAAATAAATAACAAAACATTTAATTATCTGTGTATATTCGTAATCGAATACAAATTGGATTTGAATTTAGTTTGCCAGGTCCCAGGGCAAACGTGAATGCTAATTCTCCCAAGTTTTGAATGAAGCGGCTAAACACCCACTGAATTTGTGGGCTGCCCGAAGCAAGTGTTTGCGAGATGGAAATTACTGTCTACCCCTGACACTTGACATCCTTATCGGCCGGATTTACACTGCTGTCGATAGGGGTAGACAAGTAACTTCAATCAGACGTGACACGACGGCCTCTGAGCCCATTCAGACACGGTGGGCGCCCGTGGGCGGCAAAACACATTTGATTCAAGATCGTCCGAAAGACATGTGTCTCTTCCTCCATTTCCCCATTCATACACGGTGGGCGGCAAAACAAACTCTCCTCGTCCAAAATCGATGTAGGCTAATATTTTAAATAGGGGCAGATGTGTAACTTGCATCAGACGTGACACAACCGCCCTACCTGTCAGCCCCATTCATACACCGTGGGCGCCAACCGTGGCGACAAAACACCTCTCCTCGCCTCAAATAGTTACTGCAAATATTTGGGAGATGCGAGATTACCGTCCTATCTCCAACCGACGTGATGTCCGAAATTTTAAATGGGGGATAAGTTCGTAACTTTCCCCCATTTCAGAGAAGCGCGTCCCAAAGTTTGAGATCCCCCCTCCCCTCC
Organism: Aegilops speltoides; assembly: GCA_021437245.1. NCBI lineage: Eukaryota > Viridiplantae > Streptophyta > Magnoliopsida > Poales > Poaceae > Aegilops > Aegilops speltoides. The sequence goes on from CM038142.1 coordinate 370,758,282, forward strand.
ATTTCCCATTCATACACCGTTGGTGGCACGACAACCTCCGCACTGCGGCCAGCCTCCTCCGTCCGCCACCCCATCCTCCACCTTGCCGAAGCCGCTACCCCTACCCCGTCATCCACTGCAAGAGATGGACGTCTCTCATCCACGGCGCTGGACCAGGATCCTTTCATCGCCTCCTCTCGCTTCATCGGCGCCGTCGTCCACCTTGCCGTTGTCGCTCCTACGACCGCCTCGTCCACGGCAACAGGATATATCCCCCGACCGGCCGTTTGCCGTCTAAAGTCTTCTTCCCCGCCGCCAACAGCCATCGCACCCGCAGCACCCTCAACGTATCAGCATAGGCCTACACGGAGTCGCAAGAGAGGTGGTACTCTTCCATATGTGCTTAAGTTATTGATCTCACCCAGAAAATAGATCGTAATTTGTTTACTATACTTTTCTTGTCTGTACCAAATCGTAGTGGCTAGTTGAAAGCAAACATTGGTTGCGAAGTAGCTTTGTCCGGTTTGCACCTTCAGATCCGCCATGGCACGGGCACTATACTCGTAGAGCTTATGGTTTCCCCCCTTTATATTTACTACCATCATCATAGGTGCTTCGTGTCGTGCTAGCACTGCTCCTCAAGACCTCAACCCAAAGCTTACGTGTTGAATCTGAATCGATATGATGCTCATATCACTAAAATAGAGAACGTTTAATTGGTCACCTAATGTTCCTATATTCGCTTCAAAAGCATGTGCACCACCCATCGTCCAGCTAGTTCCACTTTCTGATTTTTCTCTTGATGCTTAGGGTTTTCCCTTTTATCTACTCTACTATGATCTCGCATAGGTGCTTTCGTCAGTACTAGCATTACTCCACCCTTCAAGCTAAACAACACAACACTCGAATTCAAAGCTTAGTTGTTCAAATATGATTGTGATATGATACCGATATTAGTTAATCGACACATTTAATTGGTTAGCTAAAGGTCCCACTTGAGTTTCCGAATGCATGTCGCGCATATAGAGAGACAAAGATAATTGCATTTCTTTGTCACTTGTCGACCGTACTTTCTTGTCCATACCAAATCTTAGTTGTTATTTCAAAGCAAACATCGGTTGCTAACTACCCTTGCGCGGTTTGCGCTTCAGATCTGCCATCCCATCGCCACGGTCAACACTGTACTCATCATGCTTATGTTTTCCCATTTTATGATGACCACAATCAGCCTACGTGGTTCGTGTCGTAATAGCACTGCTCCACCCATCGAGCTAAACAAGCTTAGTTGTACAAATTCATATCTGATATTGTTGCTGATATTAGTAAAACTGAGAGATGTTTAATTGGTGAGCTAAATGTTCCTACTTTAGCTTCGAAATGCATGTGAGCCACATATGGAGAGATCGAAAAGAATAGTATTTCTCTGTGCGCTCTGGTTCATCATGGGTGGCCAACCGACATTGTATTGAAAGACTTGTAATATCTTGAATCTGCTTGCTCTTCTGCTCTTCTTTAAGATGATACTCTACTCTTGCGATCGACTGGTCAGGTTGAGTTGTTCTCCCTTAGTATATTTGGAATCTGTCAGGTCAGGTCGACTTGTTCTTCTTTACTATATGTTGAAGCTATCATCTGCGAAGTGTCATCACTTCTGGAGCTCTCATATTTTGAGTAGTAGGCCACATTATATTAATGCACACAAAAAATTACAGCATGCATGGCATCTTTTAAAAGAATTGCAGAGATATCACAAAGGGGTTTACAGGGAGGCAGTATTGGATTAGAATCACTTTTGCATTACAAGGAAAATCTCACTTGTTTTTATGTTTTCATGCATGTCAGATATTGAACATTATCAAAATGAATATGAGAATGGGCGCACGAGAGGAATATTGCGGAACGATCCACTGGCTAACAAACTTGGCATCGTGGAGGATGGCCTATCTTATTCACCCATCAAGGTGCTTGCTCTAACTTTGCAAAGTTGTATTGGTCGCACATATTTTGCATTTGACCTCTTGCATTACTTCTACTTTGTTACACCATCTGCTTAGTTTAAGCATCATATGTGAGTATATGCCATACCTATCCATTTTCTGTACCTATTCCATGTGTCGTCACACTATGTTTTTCCAGTCAAATGTTGTTCTTTCGTAATAGATGTCCAAAAGGAAGAGGGTGAGTGCAGATCCTCAAGGAGTACAAACTAGGTATTTTAAAAATGTAGTGATACCTGTTAAATCAGATAGATCAGCAGCCACAGAAAACACAGGCCAAACTGTACCACACTTTACCCCTACTCTAGTGGCCAAACCCCTATTAGAACTGTTGGGAGCCCAGCGTCAGGTACAGTCTATGATATCAAATCAAAATTTGAACTCCTAAATTTCTGCCTGTGCCTTACCTTCTCTCTTGTATGAAAACTAATTTCAGATGAATCTCCTTGCTCAAAGGATCATACGATCTCAAAACAATAATGGGCTCTGCATTGCTCTTTTCAGTACCTCTCTCCCTTTTGCCTTGTAACGCTGTACTTAATTAATTGCTATTTGATTATGTATCATCAGTCTGCACCTGAGCTTCATTATCCTCTGTTTCTTCCAATATTATTTGATCTATATTTACTCTTTGCAAAATGTAGAATAATGGCAGCGCTTATAAAGAATTTTGTTTGGGGAATTTATTGAATTATCCTTCCATCAACATGGAGAAGGGCTTTGTCTAGCCCGTGTTAACATGTAATGTAAGTTCATCCTTCTCAAGCCTTCAAACTTTGTTCTAGTATAGATTTGGATAGGCATCATTTCCTCCACTGCTGTTTGCTTTGTTGTTTACATCTGATTGGATGTTTGCAACAACTACCAGTTTCAAATTGTAGTTGTAGAAACATGTTCCTTATGCAGAACAGATCCATTTATTTGCTTATATAATTGTGAAACATGTTACGTGTCTCCTTATTTCTCTTTCAGAGTCGTATCTCTTACGCCAGGCGGAACTTTAGGGAAGATAGTGAGCCAAACCATCTTGAGGACAGCGAGATGACCCCAAGGTCCTGTCTTGATGAAGACAGTGAGTTGAAGCTACTCACCGGCAGTGTGAGACAACCTCTCAGGCAATCACTTGATCAATCGATTCGACTTCTTCAGTCTCAACTTAAAGCAGAAAGGCTTGCTTCAGCTCAGCTCCGACTTGAAGTCAAAGATTCAATGAAGATGTCAGAGGACTGTCGTGTGCACCATCATGCCTTAAATCTAGTGTTCATGCATCTATCGTTGACACAACTGAGGTCTACTCGGCTTCTTCAGCTGTTTGGGGGGCCCGACCTAGCCAGGCCTAGTGCCTTCTGAAGTGCTCTCAGTTTTGTATATTCTTTTGTCGGCGTGTTTATTTGCACTGGTGGCGAACTTTGATGCCCAGTGGATGTAATATGTGTGATAGCCGTGATAGCCTAGCGTAAGTTGCTTGCTTATTTATTTCCTTGTTGTCTTGTTTATTTGTTTGCTTGTAGTCATTGCAGTTCTTTTTCCGCGGTTTGCTAGTGGCTGCAATAACCTATTTTTTAAAACTAGGCCACAATAACCATGGGCTAATATTTACTGTAGTGACACTGGGCCTCCTACGGGTCGTAGAAACAGTGGGCCTTCTACGGGCCGTAGAAACAGTGGGCCTTCTACGGGCCGTAGAAACAATGGGCCTTCTACGGGCCGTATCATCAATGGGCCTTATACGGGCAGTATGATAACATGGACCAATAACAGGCCGCATTATGGCCGTAAATGGGCTAGAGTTAGAATCATCCATTCATGGGCCGACCATAACGGGCCATCGTTAATAGGTCGTATTTCATGACGCTATGAAAACGGCCCAACGTATTAACGGCCACAAACGGGCCGACTGTAACCACGGGTTGAATTTGGCCCACAAGCAGAAAATGACAGTAACGGGCCGTAAGTAAACGTATGCTGGAAATGAGCCCAAGAATAAATGGGCTCTGAGAAGGCCAAAAGATAACATGGGATGGAAACGGCCCAACGGAATAACAGGTCGTTAATGGGTATAAAGTGATACACTGTTCATTACGGGCCAGTTTCACCACGGGCCGTTAATGGGTGTAAAGTGATACACTATTCATTACGGGCTAGTTTCACCACGGGCCGTTAATAGGCCAAGAGTTACATAGGGCCTCATATGGGTCGAAAGACGTCATGGGCCATACATGCGCCAGAAGTGAAAACGGGCTGGAATCATATTGGGTGGCCCAGATGACGCTACTGGGTCTAATTCGGATAGGACGTAACGAGCCTTGGGTTAGCGGGCTGTAAATGGGCTATATGCGAATTGGCCGTTAACAGGCTTTACATGGGTCGGCCTGCCACCTTTTGACCAAGTCAAACGAGCCGGCCTTTTCACAGAAATGGGCCTCTGTTGGGCGTTGCCACATGTCGACGTATCATAGGCGCCTTCTGTCCAATGAGTGGATGACATCTGTCCCAACGATGAGCCGACCGTGTTTCCTCCAGCCAACGATGATTTTACACGTGGAAAATCCCCATTGGTCGGGGCTGTTAACGGGTTATCGGATCCAAAACCCGACCCGGTAGCTTAACGGCGTTCCGTTATGGTGGTTGTCATGTGTCGGTCACCCTTGACGAAAGAACTTCTGTGATGCGGGATTTATCGTCATGGAAGTGGACACTTCCGTGATGATAATTTTGGTAATGTCATGGAACACTTTTACGACAGCACAGGTATGACTATCTTGATTCTGTCATAAAACCGTCATGGATGTACATGCATGACAGAAAATGCGACCTACTGTGACAAACACGTATCATCACGGAAGTGTATTTTTTTGTAGTGCCGACGCCAAAAATTCCTATAAATACAGAAAACCCCAAAAAGAAATCTAGATCGGGAGTTCCGCTGCTGCAAGCCTCTGTAGCCACCAAAAACCTCTCGGGAGCCCGTTCCGGCACCCTATCGGAGGGGGGAATCATCACCGGTGGCCATCTTCATCATCCCGGCGCTCTCCATGACGAGGAGGGAGTAGTTCACCCTCGGGGCTGAGGGTATGTACCAGTAGCTATGTGTTTCAACTCTCTCTCTCTCTCTCTCTCTCTCTCTCTCTCTCGTGTTCTTGATTTGTCACGATCTTGATGTACCACGAGCTTTGCTATTATTGTTGGATCTTACGATGTTTCTCCCCCTCTACTCTCTTGTAATGGATTGAGTTTTCCCTTTGAAGTTATCTTATCGGATTGATACTTTAAGGATTTGAGAACACTTGATGTATGTCTTGCATGTGCTTATCTGTGGTGACAATGGGATATTCACGTGATCCACTTGATGTATGTTTTGGTGATCAACTTGCGGGTTTAGTGACCTTGTGAACTTATGCATAGGGGTTGGCACATGTTTTAGTCTTGACTCTGGTAGAAACTTTGGGGCACTGTTTGAAGTTCTTTGTGTTGGTTTAATAGATGAATCTGGACGGGGGTGAGCTCAGCGAGGCAGGGCAGGGCTGAGCACGGCGGGTCGGCTGGGGCATGGCTCCATGGCGGTTGGACGCTTTGGGGGAGAAGGGGGAGGTTTGGGCCTCGGGCGGAGCTTCGAGAGGGAATGAAAACCTAACTAGGCCAAAATTTTGCCTTCTGCCCGCCCTTTCGCGTTGCACACCGTCTCTTGCCACGTCATTTGACTGAAAATCATCTTTACCTAGAGGGTACTGTTCATTTTCTTTACTATCCCTTCAGGAGGGTAATGGGCTCTAGGTAAAGAATTTGGCTCTAGGTAAAATGTAGATTTCTAGTAGTGTTTGCTCCAGTATTTTGTATATATTCCAAAATAATTCTCCGTAAATTTTCAGCTCATTTGGAGTTGTGCAGAATAGGTAGCTCCGACGTAGCTTTTTCAGGTCCAGAATTCCAGTTGTCGGTATTCTCTCTCTTTATGTAAACCTTGCATATTATGAGAGAAAAGGCATTAGAATTACTCCACAAAGCATTATTATGCATAAAAACATTATAAATAACAGTAGGAAAACATGGAGGGGAAGCAAGGTTCTTGTAGAATCCCTCAGTGATCGATCCCCCCTCTGGCAGAGTATCGGAAAAGGTCTCCAGATAGGATCTCGCGAGAACAAAAACTTGCGGCGGTGAAAATTTTGGGTGGCTCTATGATGTATGGGGAATAGTTGAGAATTTATAGAGGCAAAATTAGGTCAAGAGGTGCCATGAGGGGCCGACAAGCCTGGGGGCACCCCTCGGGGTGCGCCTCCCGAGCTTGTCGCTCCCTTGTGGCTCGTCAGGTCTTCTCCCGAACCTTCTAGGGTTCCTTCTGATCTAGAAAAAGTTAGTCCAAATTTTTTTCTCCGTTTGGAATCTGCTTGATATTGATTTCCTGAAAAGCCAAAAACAAGCAAAAAAAGCAAATGGCGTTGGGCACTATATTAATAGGTTAGTCCCAAAAAATGATATATAATTGCACAATAAACATCCAAGATTGATACTATAATAGCATGGAACAATAAAAAATTATAGATACGTTGGAGACATATCACGGCTGTTCCTAGCCTTTGCGCCGCCAGCTCTAGCGGAGTAGTCCTCTCTCCCGTCCTTGCCGCACGGGACATCGTTGTCGGCTCGGACGCCACCGTGGTACGTCCGACAACTATCTGGCTTCGCCTTGCTTTTCATATGTTCGACACATTGTCTGGTCAGATTTTTTGTGATTTTATTAGGGAAAATGATGGATTCCGATGCTTTATCAGATGAGGAGTATGGACCAACGGAGCTTGATCAAATGATTGACAAAGAAGTGGATATGATCATGCTCATGAGAATGCAAGAGGAAATGGACCGGCAAGTGGAGCATATTCTTAACTTCAAGGGCTCAATCAAAGGGAGAAGAGTGATCAATCGGGATAGGGTGTCCGGAGCACGGCTACTGTAGAGGGACTACTTTGCTCTGAAGCCTATTTTCCCTAATGATCCATGGTTTCGTTTCCGTTTTGCATGACCATTATTTTTGCGCATTGTGGAGGGAGTGAAGGCACATGATAACTACTTCAAGCTCACAAGGGATTGCTGTTGTCAACTTTGTTTCTCTGCCAAGCAGACGTGCACGACTGCTCTGAGGATGCTTGCACTTACTACTACCGCAGATGCCGTTGTGAGATGGTCGGGATGGGGGAGAGCACATGCCTGAAGACTACTGTAAATTTTGCCCACACCATGGTGTAGGTGTTTGGAGCTGAGTATCTAGAACCATATGTGTGGGACATGGAGAATTTGTTGGCTATTGAAGATGCCAGGGGGTTTCCTGGAATGCTCGGATCGATTGACTACATGCAATGGAAGAATTGCCCCAAAGGTTTGTGGGGAATGTATCAAGGTCACACAAAGAGGCCATCATCGTACTAGAAGCGGTGGCATCACGTGACTTATGGATTTGGCATGCTTTCTTTGGAATGCCAGGTTCTCACAACGACATCAACATGCTTCAACGATCTCTGGTGTTCAGGAGGCTTTGCAATGGGGAATCACCGCCGTGCAACTACACTATCAACGACCGAGACTACAACATGGGATACTATCTTGTTGATGACATCTATCCTCAGTAGGCGGCATTTGTGAAGACCATATCCGAACCGCATGGCAAGAAACAGAGCCACTTTACGACAATGCAGGAAGTGGCTACGAAGGATGTGGAGAGGGCATTTGGAGTGCTTCAAGCTCGTCGGGGAATTGTTCGTGAGGCTGCAATGATGTGGGAATCTGAAACTTTGTCGCAGGTCGTGACATGTTGTGTTATCCGAGGATGAGGGTGTTGGTGTAGCCCAAACCAATTATTTTGAAGCACGTGGAGAACAAGTTGAAATCCCAGAAGATCAGGATGCAGCTTAGCTTATGAACTTTCTATAGATGCATCAGAATCTTTCTGCTAATCAAGTGCACGCGCAGCTACTCAATGATCGTATAGAGCATATGTGGATCCACAATGGAAATCAAAGAGCTGATGATTGAGTTGTGCACTTAAAATAAATTATATGTAAACACTATTTATGTTCGATACCAACATTTGTTATTTACGTGCGACATTGGTTTGTATGATCAACGTGCATGCATTTGCATGGATTTGAGAGCCCGGATTTCAGATATGTGGATGCACGAGCAAAATATGAGGGTCCATCTGGATGCCTCCGCGGGCATGCCCGGGCGCGTCTGCGGACGTATAGGGGGCTGGATTTGCCAAGTTCGGTTGTAGATGCTCTAAGACAAGTGACATATGTAGTGAAAAACACTCACCTGACATACGACGCACGCAAGTGTCGCGCATGATCTGGCAGCGACGAACAACCAAGAGTCCAGGACCCTCGGAACCCCACATGGCAAGGTTAGCCATGCAACACGTCGACCCGGCCGGACGGGCGCACCTAGCTCGTGAGTCCGCTCACGCACCGCTCACACATTGAGCCTCCCACACGAGCGAAACAGCCCAACACGAGGCGAACGACATTGAGGGTGTGTTTGGTAGGGTGTATGAAGGGTGCATGAGAGCAAAAGTTCCCTTCTCGATCCACTTTTGGGTGTTTGGTAGAATGTATGAAGTGTGCGTGAGTCCACACTAACTTAACACAAATACACTAGAAGCATGCATGAAGAGGGGTGCTGAGATGAGCATGCACGAAGAGGGAACAACTACATTGAGATAAGAATGCAACTAAACACACACACACACACACGGTAGCGGGCAAGACGGCGCATGCGAGTGCGACCAAAAACACCGACATGGCACACGACACGCGCAAGCGTCGTGGTGGACCCCACAGTGCTGAACAACCAAGCCCCTAGCAACCACACACAGCAAGTCCAGCCATGCAACACGCCGACTCGGTCAGGCACACCCGGCTCGTGATTCCAGACATGCACGGCTCACACCCCAAGTCTCCGGCATGAGTGAACCAGCCCGATGAGGTGCCACCAACGCAGAAAGTCGGCCCCTGGCTCACCCGGCGTGCGGGGAGCAGCGCGCAAGACAGCGCACACGGGCACGACCAAAAACACCATGGGGAGGTGGCCGCGGCTACGCACACGGCCCACACATCATGGATCCTGAGGACCCGGCCGGGCGCACCCGGCTCGTGAGTCCAGACGTGTACCGCTCACACGCCGAGTCTCCCGCATGAGCAAACTAGCCCGGCGTGGTGTCACCAACGCTGAGAAGTCGACCTTGGCTCACCCGGCGGGAGCAACGCGCAAGACGATGCACGCGGGCGCGACCGAAAACACCATAGGGAGGTGGCCCCGGCTACGCACGCAGCCCACACATCATGGACCTCGGAGGGAAAACGGCTCTCCATCCTTTATATAAGGTGTATTTATTTTTCAAAAGTCAAACAAGTGCACGTTCGACTGAGTTTTTTAAAAAATATATCAACATCCATAATACAAAATTATATCATTTGATCCATCATGAAAAGTAATTTCATATTTTATCTATTAGGTATAGCAAATATTATTATTTTATTTTATTATCTTGGTCAAACATTCAAATGGTTGACTTGAACGAAAATTAATACACCTTATATTCTACAACGGAGGGGGTATCAAACAAACCGGACAATGATGAAATGAAACCATCCATATTTATCAATCCTCGAGGGTCAACAATGTTCATTCTATTGACCTGAGTGTGAATCACACTCTCAATATTTCATATGGACTCTGACGAGGAATAGTTTCCATCTTGCTATTCCTAGGTCATAGCAATGTAATTTAATGAACGGTACTTTCCTACCTTACAGGGCGGTGCCTATACATATAATAAGTTAATTCCAGAAGCAAAGTACAGAAAACAGACTAGATTTACTCGTCGCTCATTTCATAGTTGTGAAGATTTCGTACAGAAGTTTCGAAAAGAAAAAAGGATTTCATATAGAAGTTTTTACAGTACAACACCAACTTAGAGCAAGATTTATTGTCTATATATGATGGGGAATAGACTAACCATGAATAGCAACAGCCACATAGAGAAATTTGAACTTCTAAATAGATAATATGACCTCAGCTGTAATCTTATAACGGTAGATATGTGATGTAAACATGAAGTAAAGACAAGTCCGGAACTTCGTTTCACAAAGTTGAAGCCACAGGATTGCAGCAAAATAGCATTCAGTGAATGTCCTTGTCCTCCGTTCGAAGCTATGATTCATTTTCTTTCTCAGCCATTTCCTTTTTATAAGCCTGCAACCTTTCTTTAAATTTCTTGCTCTCTTCAAAGTTTGCCTTTCTCTTCACAGCTTTCTGAGTTTCACAAGGAGAGTAGCACATTTAGGGAGAGAAACAACTCCTACAAATTATGATACAGAACAAAATAAATAAATTATAGCGACGACTCTAACTTGGCAAAAGGTTGCTTACCTCCTGCCGGAAGCACCGATCAAGCTTAATCTTAAGATCTGTGCATTCACCAAAGAATTTTTTGATGGGGTGATCCACATGGCACTTCTGGAATTCTTCGATAATCTGGGCAACAAGGACATTAAATTTTATAATCTGGGAACTTCTGTGAAAATATACGCTTGAAATGACAAAGCTTCAGATAGAGCCAGAGGTGAGGACAAAGATACCTCAGCACACATAGGATGCCTGTGTAGGGTTAGGTGAGGATGCATTTCCAAAGATGTAGGAATGCGAACCTGCACGAAAGTTGCCCAAGTTAGCAGGATCTGATCCTCGAAGTAGATTCTTCTATAAATGACAGACTGTAAAACTACAAACTAGAAGTGGAGCCTAACATCGATGCATACCAGCAAACACAACCTTATATTTCTGCTGTAACAGTACCTCTACCACTGATCCTGTCAGTAAAACATGATCTATACCTTGCACAGGCAGACTTGCAATCGAATGGACAGCTGCCACAGAGGGGCAAGTGTTAGTGATATCTGTAGGGCACAGCAACAGTGAACTACAGGAGAGATTTGGCTGAGCTGGGGCTTGGGCAGAATCCGCGGGGCCGGGCCAGTCGTGGGGGCGGGCAGGCGGCGCGGCGGCGACGGCGGCGTTTGCCTGGATCGATAGCTCGGCTCGATTGGAAAAGGACAGCACGAGCGACAGGGCACAGGTGACGGTCTCGCTGTTGGGCCGGAAGCATGGGCCTTTTACATTTTTTTTAATCATTCTAAAAATCCGAAAGCTTTGCGTGGGCTGGACTACCCGATGGAAAAAGAATTATCAAAAAAGAAAGGAAATTCGCAAGGAATTACTTGACGCGGCAGAAGGCGTGGCGTCGGCGGGACCGCGGGAGGTCGAGCAAGACAGGTGCTGGGCGTCGGCGGAAGCTCGTCGCTGCGGGGGCAACAGCACAGCAGCGCTATGGCGGGGGAGGCTCGTAGCGGCGTGGGACGACTGGGAGAGGCTCGTCGACGGCGTGGGGCGTCGGCGGAAACTCGCGGCAGCCCGGACGGCGCGGCCTGGAGTGCGGGCGTGCGGCTGGGGACTTGACGATGCGGGATCCGTTGGCTGAGGCGTAGCCGCGCTGTAACCGGAAGGGGCAGGCCTGTCGCGGCGCGGGGATCGTGAGGGAGGGGAAGGGGAAACTGAGTAGTAGGTCGGCGAAGGAAGAGGTGATGAAAAGGCGAAGGGCGACCGCGACCGGCGCTGGGTCGCGCCGGTGGCTCCGCACCGACCGTAAGAGCATGGCCAGCTGTTTGGCCCTCAAAGGGGTTTCAAATATCTTGGGGGGCCAACCGGCTATAAAATCAGTGTAAGGGCTTGGGTTTTCAGCCGACCCCTCAAGTTCTTCCCAGGCTCAAATTCAACACAAATTATGCCCGAATTCGGCTCAGATTCGGCACACTTCGGCACAAATTCAACAAAAACTATATTTTATTACATAGTTCATCACAGAAATCAATATAAATTAAATAGTTCAATGAAGCAAACTCATAATTCAAACACAAATGAAAACACATCGAACTAGGCGTTGCCCTTGAGCCTTCATAGGTGCTCCACCAAATCGTGCTGCAGTTCTTGATGCACATGTGGGTCTTGGATCTCCTGGCGCATATTGAGGAAGGCAGCACATGATGCCGGTACCTGGTGATCAACTTGGGAAAGATGACTCTGCCTGTAATATGGTTTAGTGTCAAACACTGGCTCTTCCTGCTCGCTCTCAATGATCATGTTGTGCAAGATGACACATCAAGTCATCACTTCCCACATTTGATCTTTCGACCAGGTCAGAGCGGGGTACCGGACAACAGCAAATCGGGATTGAAGTACACCAAATGCCAGCTCGACATCCTTCCTGCAAGCCTCCTGACACTTGGCAAAGTAGGAGTTCTTGCCTCCTGGCATAGGGTTTGAGATAGTCTTCACAAATGTGGAATAGATGCCATCTACTAGGTAGTATTCCTTGTTGTAGTGGTGCCCATTGACCTCGAAGTTCACCGGAGGAGCATGACCTTCAACAAGCTTGGCAAAGACATTCGAGCACTGCAGTATGTTGATGTCATTGTGAGTTCCTGGCATACCAAAAATGGAGTGCGGTCATGTGTGGCCACTGCCTCAAGTACCACACTGCAAGCTCCTTTGACGCCTTTTGGACATCCCCTGCCAAGCAAATGGACGGTTTTTCCATGCCCAATGCATGCAATCGATACTTCCAACCATCCCAGGAAATCCACTTGCTGCATTTTGAGCTAGGATCCGAGTACCGTCTTCAGCATTGGGTGATCGCAAGTATTGTGCTCCAACCACTGCCATCACTGCCCTGCCGAACTTGTACAAACACTCAATGGTGGTGGACTCGGCCATGCGTCTATAGTTTTCCAGTATATCACCAGGAGCTCTGTATGCAAGCATCCTCATAACTGTCGTGCACTTGTGGAGTGAGGTCAATCCAATTGTGCCGATGCAATCCTTTTTGCCAATGAGTAGTTGTCGAACTTCCAGATGGAATTCACAATCCTGGGGAAGAGCTTTCGGCTCAACCGACAACGGTGCTGAAATACTTTCTCGTCGTGTAGTGGAGCGTCGGCGTAGAGCAAGCAATAGCCCTCTAGTTGATGCCTCTGCTTGATCTTACGGCGGCACGACGCCGAGCCACCTCGCCGGGGCTTCACATTGCTCGCAAACAGGCCGGCCAGAGCGGCAAGGATCATGAGGTGCTCTTCGTCCTGGGTGTCGGCCTCGGCTTCCTCCTCCAGTAGCGCCGCAAACGCCTCTTACCGTCGGAGTCCATCGCCGAACAGGCAAGTGTGGTGGGCGCGCTGCCGCCCGTATGCCTTGCCTGCTTGGCCGGAGCATTGGGAAGCTCGCCCAGGAGCGGGATGGAGGCTACCGCGGCGAAACCCTCTCTTTTCGGCTGGGAAATTGCCTTCCTAGCGGCAGAGCAGCGGTAGTGGGCAGGTGGGCGGCGCCGGGGTCGGCACGGCGGTGAAAGGGGAAGTGGCGTCCTACGGCGGTCGGGGGCGAATCTGGGCGGGGAAAGTCGTTTCTCGCCTGACAGTGATGGCCCACGTCAATATTTATATCCGCCAGAGCCTTCAAGTGCCCCCCAGTGCGTTGGGTTCGGTCCTGGGATCGCCGGGCCAAAAAATGGCCGTCCTGGGGGGCGACTGGGGGATTTTTCGGCGCCGGTGAAAAAAACGCGTCCTGAGGGGCCCGTTGGGGACATGAGTGAAGATGCTCTAAGACCTGCGATTGATTATGCTAGGCATAGTGGGAGTACCTGGCTAGGAATATAACGCATGCCAAGGCTCATGGCATAGACTTAGTATCAGTGGTCTAAAAAAAGAATATAACACATTTCAATGTTTAAGGCCTAGACATGGTATCGATGGTTGTATTTTTTGAATTTGTTTTAGGCCTTCTAACGATGTGCGTATAGTGGGCGGAGACGTTCTCGTTGAATATGAAGGTATTTATAGCAACTTCGTCAATCTCAAGATGATATGCCGGCTCAGTCTCTCAGAGGTGCTCATAGGGGTAAGGTGTGCGTGTTCATAGGGGTTCATGTATATGCGTATGTATGAGTGTCTGCTTTCGTATTGTATTAAAAAAGACAAGTTTGCTTATGTGGCAATTAGTTAATGAGAGAGGTGTTCGTGCTAACATAATATGTTATTGTAAAATAACGCACCCAAGGCAAAAGTAAATCTACATCTAAATAAATGAAGACTTCCATGATGCCACACATACGTTATTACTGTTATAAAGGTAGTAACATAGCTCAGTAACACATGCATATTGTTAGTCTAAATTACTTCCCACTATGACGAGCCTTAGTTGTCGAATCTGATTCTCTTTTCTTCCAGCGCCCCAGCTCAGGCAGTGGCGGAGCTAGCATTTGAGATCAGGGTGGTCCGCGCCCAAAAAAATTCATAAGAAATATTATATGTGAATGTTCTAACTAAACCGATATCACACAGAAATATATCAATATGGTCTTTCAAATACACGAAAATTCTCAATTAAGTCTTTTTTCTTATAAAGTACATACTACATGGACCATAGTACATACCTTGAGATGTTCTTCCATTTGTTCTTTACCCACATCCAGTATAGCCCCTGCCTTTTTCTTTCCTATCACTAGTAGAAAAAGGGTCAAACGTGCAGCACATTAGTGCCGGTTTGTATTAGAGCCGGCACTAATGTATACATTAGTGCTGGTTCCAACGGCTAGCCGGGCCGCTCTCATTAGTACCGGTTCGTGGCTAACCTTTAGCACTGGTTCGTGCCACCGGTTCGTGCCACGAACCGGTACTAATGAGGGTGGTGGCAGGATGTTGTCAGTCTGGGCCCCCTTCAGCACCTTTAGTACCGGTTCGTGCCACGAACCGGTACTATAGGTCGACGATACATAAACCCTTCGTCCACCCGAGCCACTCTATTCTTCCCTTTCCCTCACTTCTCCTCTGTTCTTCCCTTTCCCTCGAGCTCCTCACAAATTTTGCCCAAAAGTTTTCAAGATTTGAAGGCCCCATCCATTCAAATGATCACAAAGGTTAGCAACTTTGTCCTTTCAACTCTCATTGCTAGATTAGCTCTTCCCATGCTTTGTATAGTTACTAATTTGTGAGTTTAGTAATTTGGGAGGAAATATATATATGTGCTAGTATTTGATTTATATGCAATCTGAGGTCAAAAATAACACTTAGTTTGCATATGTAGGTGTGGTTTACTTAGTGCCTTTTAAATCTTCGTCGTAACCACCGTCGATCGCCCGCACCGTCCCGTCACCGGCACCACCTTGTGGTGAGCCTCTTGTTCATGAAATTTTATATAAAAAATTGATGTTTCTGTGATTTGGATATATAGTTAATCATGTAATAATTATCTTACCCGTACGTTGTTTGTTATACATAGTGCCATGGTTTTGATATCCGTCTCCGTCGGCCCTCGTCCTTGTTATGATTCGGATGTGGTATATTCTCTTTTAAAACTATTAGTTGCATTTCTTGTTTATGACAAATTATGCCCATCAAGTTGACATAGATATTTTTATCTAGGAGGTATGTGAACCGGAAATTCCAACCGACCCTATTGTCGAGAGGTTAAATTTAGTTGAAAGAGAAAATGAGTACTTGAAAGAAAAGTTGAAAAGAATTGAGGGGGAGAAGATGGAATTGGAGTTGCATGTTGCCGATGTCGTCGATGATCACAAGATCAAGATGGAGAAAATGCGCTTGAAGAATAGAAAGATTAGAAAATATGCCATCGATAGTGAGGCTTGGTATCATTATCTTTGTTGGATCAATTGTTACCTTAGTTGCGATCTTGATCGCATTTGTTGTTGCATTTAAATGCTTTAGCTAGAGAGTTATTTGTTTGTTGCATTTAAGTGTTGTATGAACTTTATGTATGAACTTGTATTAATTTGGTCTATTCGGTGTTGTGTAATGAAGATGAGCCGGCAATGGATGTACGATGACCGATGCTCTCCCCAGTTCATTGAGGGTGTGCATACTTTTCTGCTTGCGGCTGAGGCAAACAAGCGGGCGGATGGTTTTATGCCTTGTCCATGTGCTGACTGTATGTAAGTGCATCTAGTGCCCCTCAGTGATTTTGGTGTATTGAAGACTTATAGGTTAAGTAACTGATGCGTTTGTGAGTGTACACAGGTCTATAAGTCTATGAGGAGTTTGATATTTACAGAGAAAGTCGACCCTAAAAATGAAGTTCTTCATTTCAAGACTTTGATATTCTCAAGACTTTTCAAGACTTTGAAAGTGAAGAAATTGGTGTGACCACGAAGACTTGATATTCATTCGAGGAATATGAAGCGTGAAGACTTTTGTTTTCGTAGTTTCATTTTCTCCTTCTTGAGTCATAGGAAACACAAGATCTTTGTTAAAGGGGTCAAGGAAATACTAAGGAAAAATTTCCATGTGATGCTCAACTCAAAATCCTACACCTACCAATCCCTTGAGTGAAGCCATTGAAATCTCATACGATTCAGTCAAATTCTTGAAAGGATGAGACGCAGTTCTTACCGTCACCGATGACTTGTTCGATCGAGGAGTTAGGAATTCGCCAAGTCGAATTGCCTACACAAAGGAGGAACATGATAGCCTTGAGGACTTTGAAAGTCAAATTTCCGACCGTTCTTTGTGTCATGCTACGGCGGACCAAAATATCTTATCCACCTAACGGTCATATCATTGAAGGGCATTTATGTCTTATCATGTCGGGCTACTCCTAGGCTATAAATAGCCGCCCCTACAACCACTAGTTGGTTGGCTGCTCGAGAGAACTTGACACTTGTCATTTGAGAGCAACACATCCTCCGAGGACTTTGAGCGAAAATCATCAAGTGAGGAAAATCCCAAAACCAAACCCACAAAACCCCAAGTGATTGAGCATCACTAAAGAAATTGATCTGCGTGGATCCGACGCTTGTTACCTTTGAAGATGTGCTTCTTCCAGACGGTTAGGCGTCAAGGTCTAGAGCATCCAAGAGGAATTGTGGATCGCCGAGTGACCAAGTCTGTGAAGGTTTGAAGTCACTGAAGACTTACCACGAGTGATTGGGACGAGGCTGCGTGGTCTTAGTTCAAGGAGAATACGGTGAGGACTGGGTGTTCGAGTTGCGGCTCGAGATCGGGTGTCCGGACTGTGTGTCCTCGAGTTTAAATACTCGGCCGCTCCAACCAGACGTATAACCGAGACAGCAGTTGGAACTGGTTTACCAAATCATTGTCTTCACCAACCGACTAGTTCTATTTCTTCAACTCATCCATTTCCTCATTCATGTTGCATGTTGTTCATATCGTGCTTGAAGACTTTGATCAAGACTTTCACAAATTCCTCGTTCAATTTCTTCATCTGTTTGTCTTCATCTTGTTATCCTGTGTTTACGCTTCGTACTCTGTTCTAGTCTTCATTTTATCATGCCGACTATGTATGTAATCTGTTATGTTTACCTCTCGAGTACTTATTCCATTGCAAATAGTTCTTCGCTAAGGAATTTCCTCACCGCAAATTCCTCGGTGAAGAATTTCTTAAAATCGCCTATTCACCCCCTCTAGTCGATATAACGACTTTCAATTGGTATCGAGCAAGGTACTCCTTGTTACGTGTGATTTTGGTTTAACCACCGGAGTTCTAGTTATGTCGACCGCAGTATGATCAAGGTCTCGGTGGGTGTCCTACCTTTGATGGAACGGACTACCCTCTATGGAAGAACAAGATGCGAATGCATCTTGAGGCAATTGATAATGATCTCTGGTATGTTGTGGAAAATGGTGTCCCCGCTGTCACTAAAACACTGACCGCTACTGATGTGAAGAGATTCAAACAACTCGACTCTCAAGCGAAGAATATCATCTGTGGCCATCTAAGCAAAGGACAGTATGGAAGAGTGAGTGCTTTGGAAACTGCCAAGCTAATCTGGGATAGGCTATCCAAAGTAAATGAAGGAGTCTCAACTCAGCGTGACTCTCGAGTTGATGTTCTTCGGAATCTCTTCAACCGCTTCAAAAGACTCGACAACGAAAATGTCCAACAAACCTTCGATTGCCTCACTGACATTTCAAATGAGCTTCAAGCCCTCGGTGCCACTGACATCACTGATCATGAAGTTGTGAAGAAAGCGCTAAGATCGCTTGATTCCTCATTTGATACTCTGGGACCGATGATACAAGAGCGTCTTGACTACAAGTCACTTGATCCTGCCGATATCCTCGAAAGGCTTAACACTCACGAAGTTCGACTTTGTCAAAAGAGAGATCTCTATGGCTCAAACTATGGCAAACCACGTGCCTCAAGGCTAAGGTTGTGTCGACGACGAATGTGAGGATTACGGTAGTAGCCTTGGTGATCTCAAGAATCGAGCCAGGATCTAGCTCTCCTTGTGAAGAAATTCCAGAAATTCACAAGACGTGGTCGCTTTGGAAAACCCTCAAGGGGAAGTGATTCTTCATCCAGTGACTACAAGAGAAGGCTTTGCCACAAATGCAAGAAGCTTGGTCACTATATTCAAGATTGTCCTCAGTGGGAAAAGGAAATGAAGAAGAAGAAATACAAGGACTACAGTTCTGATGAAATGAAGAAGAAGAAGAAATCATCAAAATCCTCGTCTTCAAAACCATCAAAGTCTTCATCTCACAAGAAGGGCAGCTCCAAGAAAGCTCGGGCATTCATTGGCAAGGAAATGGACTCGAAGCTGAATCGAGGAAAATGATGAAGAGGAGGAGTCTCAAGAGTCTGAGCAGGTGTGGCGAGTCGGCCGTTGCTACTGCTTTCGTCAGCAAGTCCATCTTCAACACTGAAGAAACTGATTCCACCAACAAGCCTGATGAAGATAATGATGGCTACGCTCCCACCTATTGCTTCATGGCAAAAGCAGCTAAGGTACTCAAATACAACTCCTCTGATTCTAGTGAAAATGAATCTGATGAGGATCTTAAGCCTAGCTACTCTAAACTTGCTAAAATTGCTGTGAAACAACAACGGGCTCTTGAAAAGGTTCAAAACATGCTAGATAAAAGTGATGATATGTTGGGTGAAGAAATGGATCGCACTAAAGCCCTGACTGAAAATCTTCAGAGACTTCAGTCTAAGTATGATAACCTTCAAGGTCATCATAACTCCCTCTAAGCTTGTGTGATCATGAGAAACTTTCTTATGAATTTCTTCAAGAAAAGCAAGACAATGAGAAGCTTTCTCTTGAAGCTATTCAAAGAAAGGCAGATCTTGAAAAGCTAAGAGTATGTTATGAAGATCTTCAGAAGGAGCGCGATTCATTACTAGCTCAACAAATCAGCACTTCTCAGGAAGAATTTGTTCCTCCATGTTTAAAGTGCATTGAACGTGAATCTGCTAATTCTTCACCTGAATGTTCAAATGCTTCAACTGTTACAAATTCTTCATCTGCCTCTGCTATCACTAATTCCTCATCTGAGGACATTGCTAGTATCACCGACAATGCAGGTTGAAGGAATTGTACATGATGAGCATGTACAAAAGCCTCAAAGGGCATCGACACTTTGTGATGTGCTCAAAAGCAGATCCTCAACGAAACCCTAGGAAAGAGGGTATTGCCTTTGAGAGGAAACTGAATGCCGATGGAACATATTGGAAACCCGAGCGGTATCCCAAAACCTCATGGGTTCTTTGCAAAGGGACCTCGATTGATCCATCTAACTTATCCGGCTTTACATGTGAATCTCCTCATTCTTCCGATGAGTCATTTGACTCAACTATAAACTGTTCAAAAATCGAATGGTGAAGTATTTGCTAGATATGTTGGCACTAATCTGCAGAACGGTTCCCCTATGAAGAAAATCTGGGTTCCCAAAAGCTGTGTTGAAAGTCTTCAGGTGAATGTCCTCATGACACCACCAGTGAAGAACAGGAACCCCAGATCAAATTCTTCATATGGACCAAATTCTTCATATGGATCCAAATCCTCACATGTACCAAATTCTTCACGAGGATCAAATTCCTCAACTGGATCAAAGTCCTCATATGATTATCATCGTGCTAACAAATCTGTCTCGCAGGGTAAAGCTAAGGGCTATGAATATGTGCATTATTCTTCAAACCACTATGTTCATAAGTCCTCGAAGAATTACTCTGCTTATTCATATGCTTACCCTAACCCCTCCTATGCTAAACGAAATGGTTTGGCATCTTTGCCACCTTTCTCACATGGTGCTCGCAGGATGATGAACTCTTTGCCACCCCTCCAGATGTGGGTGGTGAAGAAAAAGAACTAATCTCTTCTGCGGTCAGGTCTCCGGGCGTGCTCGAGCGTCAAGAATTTCTTGGGACCTAACAAAATGCTCGAAAGGTCGCAGCGAATCATGATGAAATGAACCTTCATTTCACACGTCCTCATCTTGCTATATCTTTCTATCGCTTGATGAAATTCATCGATGAACTTGATATCATATTCTTCAGCGATGAAGCATATGAGATTGTGAGTTATACTAATTCATCTGCAGGATGATCAACCCAAAACCACCGAATGGGTCCTTGATAGTGGATGTACAAATCACATGATTGGTGACAAGAATCTATTGATGGATGCTCCTTTATCACCGCCACCTCTGAAGCATATCATATTTCTTTGACAAAGGCAAAAGTCGTATTGGGTCTTGGTAAGGTTGCTATCTCTAAGGATAAGCACATGGACAAAGTCATGCTTGTTGAATCCTTAGGATACAATCTCATGTCGATTTCAATGCTTTGTGATCTTGATATGGTTGTTGTCTTTGGCAAATATCGTTGTGTTGTGATTATGGAAGTCGACAATTCCAAAGTCTTCAAGGCTTTAGGAGAGGAGATCTGTATATTGTTGATTTTCTCTGGGACCACAACCAGCCATGTGTCTACTTGCAAAAGCTTCGAAGGCTGGCTATGGCATCGACGACTTGGTCATGCAGGCATGAGGAATTTGAACACGCTATGCGAAGAAGAAGCATGTCATTGGCATTGAGAATGTCAAATCCTCAAGGATCACTTATGCGGAGCATGTGAAGCCGGAAAAATGACCAAGGCCAAGCATCCAAATAAGACTATCATGACCACTACCCGTCCATTCGAATTGCTTCACATGGACCTCTTCGGACCTAATCATTATTCTGCAGTCACTAATGATGCATCTCTATATGGTTTTGTCATTGTTGATGATTATTCTCGATATACATGGGTACACATTGTTACTTACAAACATGAAGTGCAGGAAGTCTTCAAACGATTTTCCTCGAGGGCTTCAACCAACTTTGGTGTGAAGATCAAGCATATCAGAAGTGACAATGGAACTGATTTCAAGAATTCTGGTCTTGATGCCTATCTTGATGAACTTGGTATTACTCATGAATTATCTGCTCCCTATACTCCTCAGCAAAATGTCGTCGTGGAGCACAAGAACAGAACTCTTATTGAGATGGCTCGCACTATGCTTGATGAATACAAAACGCCTCAGCGTTTTTGGATTGATGCAATTGATACTGCCTGCCACATCATCAACAGAGTATATCTTCACAAATTCTTCAAGAAAACTGCCTATGAACTCCTCACTGACAAGAAACCCAATGTGAGTTATTTCAAAGTCTTCGGTGCTAAATGTTGGATTAGAGATCCTCACCACAACTCTAAATTGGCACCAAAAGCACATGAAGGTTTTATGCTTGGTTACGGAAGGACTCGCACACCTCTGAGTCTTCAACATTGTTCTTCACAAGATTGTTGACATGTAGATGTGCGGTTCGATGAAACTAATGGCTCGCAAAGAGAGCACCTACCTTACGTGTTAGATGAACCAGCACCGAGGATGCTATCAAGCTCAAGGCAACCGAGGATGTCATTCCCTCTTCAAGAATCTGTTGAAGAATTCATTCCTGTTCGTGAAGAACATCGAGTGATGCACTCAAGAACATGATGAGGAAAATGGTATTTCAAGAAAATGCTGATCAAAATCCTCACGACAACCCACTCATCCACGTGTTGCAAAAGAAGTGCAAGTGGAGAAGATCATCGATGACATCAACAAGACCAGTCCTCTCACCCGCTCAAAAGCCTCACACTTATCTAACTTTTGTGGGCACTATGCTTTTGTCTCTATCTCGAGCCCACTAAGGTAGATGAAGCATTTCGAGCAGGAGTGGATTCAGGCTATGCAAGAAGAATTACATCAGTTCAAGTTGAACAATGTCCAGGAATTGGTAAATCGCCTGAGATCCTCGCAAGCATAATATCATTGGCACAAAGTGGATCTACCGCAACAAGCAAGATGAAAATGGCCTTGTTGTGAGGAATAAGGCACGACTAGTAGCTCAAGGCTACACACAGTCAAGGAATTGATTTCGATGAAACTTTTGCACTGTTGCTAGACTTGAAGCCATTCGATTTTACTTGCCTATGCTAACCATCATGATATCATCTTATATCAAATGGATGTGAAAAGTGCATTCCTCAATGGTAAGCTTGAGGAAGAAGTATATGTTGCTCAACCCCTAGGTTTTGAAGATCCCAAGAATCCTGACAAAGTCTTCAGACTAAATAAGGCTCTCTATGGCCTCAAGCAAGCCCCTCGGGCGTGGTATGACACACTGAAGGAATTCTTCGTGAAGAATGGCTTCACACCCGGTTCACTCGACCCTACTTTATTTACTAAATCATATGATGGTGAACTGTTTGTGTGCCAAATATATGTTGATGATATTATCTTTGGCTGTACTAACCAACGATATAGTGATGAATTTGCCTATATGATGAGTGAAGAATATCAAATGTCTATGATGGGAGAGTTGAAATTCTTCTTAGGTCTTCAAATTAAATCAAGAACGCAATGGCATATTCATATCTCAGAGAAATACCTCAAAGATGTCTTGAGGAAATTCGCATGCAAGATTGCAAAGGCGTCAAAATTCCTATGCCCACAAATGGCCATCTATGCCTCGATGAAAATGGTATTGACTTGATCACAAGGTATACCGCTCCATGATTGGTTCTCTATTGTACTTATGTGCATCTAGGCAGATATAATGCTTAGTGTTTGCATGTGTGCCCGATTTCAAGCTGCAGAAGAATCACACCATAAGGCTGTGAAGCATATTCTTCGATATCTAGCTCACACACCAACACTAGGATTATGGTACCCCAAGGGCTCGCTTTTGATCTCATTGGATATTCGACTCGACTATCTTTGGTGATCGTGTGGACCGCAAGTCAACATCGGCACTTGTCATTTCCTCGGACGATCTTTGGTGCATTGGTCCTCGAAGAAAATGTAATTGTGTATCACCGCTCATCGCTGAAGCTGAATACATTGCTGCTGGCTCATGCTATGCTCAAGCGCTTTGGATGAAGCAAACCCTCAAGGACTATGGCGTCAACGTGAAGAATGTGCCTCTCCTCTGCGACAACGAGAGTGCCATCAAGATTGCTCACAACCCAGTTCAGCACTCAAGACTAAGCACATCCAGATTCGTCATCATTTTCTTCGTGATCATGTGTTGAAGGGCGATATCTCCATCGAGCATGTGAAGATCAAGAACGGTGGCTGATATCTTCACCAAGCCCTTGGATGAGAAGAGATTTAGCAAGTTGCGGTGTGAGCTAAATATCCTAGAATCTTGAATGTTCTTTGAAAAGGACACACATCCTAACCCTTATGCATAATTGATGACTTAGATGTGCAACACATGAAGAAAGCGTTGTTCCTAAAATCAATGAAGAATAACACTCTAAGTGTGAAGAAATCAATGAAGAATTTGATTCTCGTAACCCTCGACAATTGTACGCGTGTCTGAAATCATCATTCTTATCTGATGAAATACGCCGCCACAAAAGTTGAAAATCTTCAATTTGAGTTTTCCTCGTTTTTGAAATTCCTCATTTTTCAAATTCTTCAACTTTGCAAAATCTTCAGTATTTCCGTCGTCTTTCTTCATTGGCTATATATATATATGATTTTATGTCCTCCACAGCATTCACTTATTGCTAATTCTTCAAGTTGCGATTTCTGCTAAGTGAATGTGATCGGACCCTTCCCCTCTATGCTATACTCAATCCAATCTATTCACAAATTCTTCATGTGCGTTCTGATTGAAACTCGTTCAAAATCTTCACTGGTCCTTGACAGCTGAAGAAATTGCGAACGAAACTTTTAAACAAATCTTATCCAAGTTTTCGGTTTTACCGCTCAAACCGTTCCGCATCCCACGATGTATTAGTTTAATCACCCACGATCTTACACGATCTCATACGCACGAGACGTGGGTGACACACGTCGCGTGAAGGAGAAAGGGCAGGGCATGTTCGCCCAAAATCTTGAGCGAACAGTTTTTCACCGTGGCTATAAATAACCCTTTTCCTCCTCACTTCATTTACTCCGCTCGATCGCTGTCTCTCGCCGAGATCTCCTCAAACCCTAAGCGCCGCCGCTACTCCATCGCCGCCGGTGAGGAAAAGCTTCACCGCCTCGACCTCATCGCCGTCGTACTCGCGCCGGTCATGAAATCTTCACTCCGCCGCCGTAGTCATCTTCCTCTCGCCAAGTTAGGGCGTGGGAGATCTAACGTGACGAACTCCTCTACAGTTCATCTCTGTTCGTCGTGTTCTTTAGTTCGGGTAATTAAAAGTCACTTTTATTACTCGCGTTGATTCTCAAATCTTTCGAAAATCTTCAAAGGTGTTTTACTCTTCAAAATCTTCACATATGAACACCTCACACACTATATGTTCTTGATTTATCTCCTAAGCATTCATTTCTTCAAGATTCCTCAATTGTGCGGATTTTCAATCAGACAACTCGAACCTAAGACTAAACGCTTAGTGAAATTCCTCAAGGCTCAACTGGTCAAATTCCTCAAAACTTGCTTCTTTGAAAAATCTTACGAGAACGATATGACCTCTCCAAATTCCTCGCACCTACACTCTATTCACAGTACTCATGTCCTTTGAATCACTAGGTTCTCATCAACTTAACTCATTTGCAGCGTTCCTTGAAGAAAAACTGCATACTTCTTGAGTGCTCTATTGTTCAAATTCCTCACCAAGAAAATGGCGAAGGCAAGAGACCGCAGAAGGGAGGAAAGAAACCGAAGTCATGACTGCTTTTGAGATTCCTGAGGAAATATACAAAGACTACTGCACACCTGATGAATCCAAATTTGGCAAGGAGACCAAAAATCAGCGCAAAGTGCGCATACAGAGGATAGAAATAAGATGGGCACGAGAATGGAGGGAGTACCGCTACGTTACTCCCAAGTACATGAGGAAATTCGCTTTGAACCCTCCATGCCCAAGAGCTCCTTTGGCACCTGGCCAAATCGCAGATCCCACTAGCATCAAGAGTGGTGAAGACTTTCCTGAAGAATGGTCTAGGCGCCAAGCCAAATTGGCAAGATAGGCCAAGGAGGCAGTGAGGAAATTCAATGAGGATTCTGCTGCTGCTGCCGCTGCTGAGCCCTCGGTCAAGCCAAGGAAATCAATGCCAAAGAAGCCTGCACGCAAGCCAAGTGCTTCACCGTCAGCGCCCTCACGGCCCAGTTCCTCAGCCGCGCCCTCACGGCAAATTCCTTAGACTGCTGCTGCTCATGCAAAATCCTCAGCAGCTCCCTCCAAGTCCTCAACACCTATGCATCTGACTACTTGTCAAAGGACTCAGGGTTTCTCAGTCACTTCTGGTGTTTCAGCAAGTTCCTCAGCTGCACCAATGTCCTCAACAAGCCCCACTCTGCCGAAGACAAAAGCAACTGCTGGACGCGATCCTCGGCCAAGTCCAAAGAAGAAACAGGTTGCATTCACTGTTCCTTCTGATGATGAAGCCTCTGATGTAGAACTTGAAGAAATCATCAGGGACAGACTGACCAAGGCCGCTAGAGCCAAAAGAACAAGTGTGTCTCTGCTTTTGGATCCGAAGAAGATCCTTGACTTCATTGACCTGTGGCATCAGGATCCACACACTCCTATTCCGGATCTGCCATTGACTCCTGGTCAAAGTCATATGCTCAACCATTTCATCTCTGAAGAGAAATGGAAATTTGAAAAGGCTCGTGAATTGAAGAGAGCAAAAGCCAAAAAGGAGAAGCTTTTGAGGAAGAACATCATCAACTTGACTCCTGAAGAACTTATTAAAGCTCAATCAGAAATCCAAGCACTCAGCAAGGATTTTGATGCTTACAATGCCGTTGGCAAGGAGCCAAGGTGAGATTTGTCACTCGACGAAGAAAATGTCAACTATTGCAGCTCCATCGCAACAAGAAAATCCTCAGTGAAGAATCTGCTCACTCTTTGAAGAACATGCCAAGATCGCTGATGACTTTCAGCGTCCGATGAAAACACAAGTTCGTGGTGATGACTCCATTCCATTCTTGAAGAAATTCCTGTGGCATCCACTAGTGGTGCGCTCAAGAATCTGAAGGAAACAGGCAACTACACCAGTTGTGCTCAAGAAACTGTACCACAATCCTCAGCTCCTCCTGCGCCAACACCAACTCCAATTCTTCCTTACGCCTATGAAGTGAAGAAGACAAAGGCTACTGAAGCGAGCTGCAAAGAAAGAAAAGGAAGGCATCGGCTGCGTCAAATTCTTGACTGCGAAGAAAATGAAGCCAATGACCAGCTCGATTGAAAATCCTATCGATGCCATTCCCATTTCCTCCATGTCATCCAAGGAAATTGTTCCTTTGGAGAAGAATACACGATCCCAAGCCGATCGATGAAGAAAATCAATCTGTTGCTACTTGAACAGCTTGATGAAGAAATTGAAGTGGAAGCTTTCCTTCAACTCTGTTGCTTCCTCACCCGTGCCTCGGTTCACGGTGAAGAGGCGGTGTTGAGGAAATTGAAAAAGAAGATGAAGACGTGGATATTGGGTGCACTACACTGTGATGAACGATGACTTTTGGGAAAGTCGGCACCCCAATACTCCTCTCTTCACTCCGCTTCAACAAGTTCCTCACCACGGCTACTACTGCTCAAATGGGCTCAAGAAACTCATCCCACATCGTCTGTCAATGAAGAGATTCCAGCCACTAGTATTTGAAGAACCCATCGCTGATCCTCAAACCGCACAAGGCGAGGAACCAGAAATTCCTCACCACAAGAACCGAGCTCGCGATTCCAGAGGTTGTGCTGCAAATCACTGATATTCCTCTGCCCAAGCCAACGAATCCGTTCTCAAGCATACAAAAATTCAAGGCTGAAGACTTCTTTTCTGAGCACGTGTTCTTCACTGCTTATAATCCTTATGACTCGCTTGAATGAGGAAAAGACGCTCGACTCCAACACAAGCAAACTTCTATTCCTCGGTGCTATTTGACAAGGACAAGATCTTCGACCATGAGCATATTCCTCATGTGGACATGGAATCACCGCCGTGCTTGAGCCAAGACTCCGTGTTCTTCACGATCTTGGGCTGCTGAATTTCTGACCGATATGTGGATGGAATGAAGAACTCATTCTTGATTCTATGCCACCCGCACATCACCCGAGATGTCAAGACATCAACTCATGGGTTTGGATTGATGGTGAAAATACTCACTACAAGGCACCAAAGAAACTGAATTGCTTCGTGTCCTTCCTCTTGATCCTCCCCATGAATCTGCTCGATGCCTCTACAATGAACGTGAGCTGTCTGATCACTTTATGCAAGTGCTTATGAAGCCATTGAAGCCAGGCCAAGCCCCTCGAACCAAATTCCTCGTCAAGGATTTGCTGTATGTGCCTCGGACTGTGTACAGAATCTTGACGAAGACAATGAGTCCAATCAAAGGCCACGACTCAAATGAAGAAGATGTCGTTGGCATCATGAAGAACATGCTTTTCAATATCATTCATGGCGTTCCCGTCAACTTCCATGATTTCTTCATGAGGACTCTGGCCAATATTGCAATGTCACCTTTTGAGCTGAAGCCATATGTGCCTTGGATCATAAGATTCATAAGGGCAAGATCTTCACTGAACTATAAGGCTGACACTCTGAACCATGGCAGCTTCCTGCCGCCCATTGAAGTCCTCAAGCGACCAATTTCATCATCGATGACAAGGGCAAGGCAGCGGTGTAATTGATGAAGGCACTCGTCCATTGGATGGTCGGTTTAGCAAAGCTGCATCTTACTCCACCAATGACGATTACGCACGCATGACACCGCCGCAAATACCTCAACCAAGCAACAGCCTCAAGCCACAAGACCTGTGGTGATGGTGATCGTGAGTTACTCCTCGGTCTTCATCGGAAGGTTGATCGCAATCGAAATGGGTCAAGCGCCAATTTGCTGCAATTCTTCACAATATGACCTCAACGCATAATGCGGTGAAGAAAACCAAGATACTACCTTCATGAAACCCTCAACCGCACTGGCTGTTCTTAATCATGTCTATTCAGCGGAAGAATTGAAGACTATGGGTCTTCGGGAATCTTATGACTGGTCTCGCACCACCTCCAAGAAATTCAAGAGAGTCAAAGTTCTGATTTGGTGGCGATTCTTATTCTTCATCGCTAAACCGATGAATATGAAGATTTGGAAGACAACTGCGGCAGCCCTACTTCAACAACCAACCCGACAACGCCGGCGCGCCTCCATCAACTTGAATATCTTGAGGCGTTAGTCCTCGGCCGATCCTTTTGGTCATTTGATGACAAAGGGGAGAAATCTGAGTTAGTCTTCAAGCCGGTTTATACTATGGGCGTTTTATTAAGTTACAACTCGTTCTTCCAAACTTTTATTAGATCGAGTTGTAATCTTAAACCGATGGTGCCTCGATACTTTTGAACGGTGCATTGTGCCGACTTTGCACCGTGCTCGATACTCTTGATCGTGCTTCGATGCTCGATTTTGATCGTATTATGCTCGATGCTTTTGAAGCACTAAGCTCAATGTGATATTTGAGCTCGATACTTTTGATGTGCTATTCGCATGCTTATTCCTCGTTAAATATCATTGCACGCATGTGAATCTCATCAGCACCATATTTCATCATGCATTTCAAATTCTTCATAGTATATATATCAAATGCGTGTATGAATTACAAGATATAGGGGAGTTCTCCATGATTCAATTCTTCAAATGTGCATTGCCTCAAAAGCAAATTCCTCATTATGCACATATTAGGGGAGTTCTTCTATATCTTGCAATCAAATTCCTCAATATCGATTTACACCTCATATGTTTATCCCCATTGAAAACTTAACCTATGTTGTCATCAATCACCAAAAGGGGAGATTGTAAGTGCATCTAGTGCCCCTAGTGATTTTGGTGTATTGAAGACTTATAGGTTAAGTAATGATGCGCTTGTGAGTGTACACAGGTCTATAAGTCTATGAGGAGTTTGATATTTACAGAGAAAGTCGACCCTAAAATGAAGTTCTTCAACTAAAGACTTTGATATTACGAAGACTTTCAAGACTTTGAAAGTGAAGAAATTGGTGTGACCACGAAGACTTGATATTCATTCGAGGAATATGAAGCGTGAAGACTTTTGTTTTCGTAGTTTCATTTTCTCCTTCTTGAGTCATAGGAAACACCGTCATTGTTAAAGGGGTCGAGGAAATACTAAGGAAAAATTTCCATGTGATGCTCAACTCAAAATCCTACACCTACCAATCCCTTCGAGTGAAGCCATTGAAATCTCATACGATTCGATCAAATTCTTGATGTGAGACGCAGTTCTTACAGTCACCGATGACTTCTTTCGACTTAGGAGTTAGGAATTCGCCAGTCTGAATTGCCTACACGATGAGGAACATGATAGCCCCGAGGACTTTGAAAGTCAAATTTCCGACCGTTCTTTGTCGTCTTGGCCGCGGACCAAAATATCTTATCCACCTAACGGTCATATCATTGAAGGGCATTTATGTCTTATCATGTCGGGCTGCTCCCTAGGCTATAAATAGCCGCCCCCTACAACCACTAGTTGGTTGGCTGCTCCGAGAGAACTTGACACTTGTCATTTGAGAGCAACACATCCTCTGAGGACTTTGAGCGAAAATCATCAAGTGAGGAAAATCCCAAAACCAAACCCACAAAACCCCAAGTGATTGAGCATCACTTAAGAAATTGATCCTGCGTGGATCCGACGCTTGTTACCTTTTAAGACTGTGCTTCTTCCAGACGGTTAGGCGTCAAGGTCTAGAGCATCCAAGAGGAATTGTGGATCGCCGAGTGACCAAGTCTGTGAAGGTTTGGAAGTCACCTGAAGACTTACCACGAGTGATTGGACGAGGCCTGCGTGGTCTTAGTTCAAGGAGAATATGGTGAGGACTGGGTGTCTGAGTTGCGGCTCGAGATCGGGTGTCCGGACTGTGTGTCCTCGAGTTTAAATACTCACCGCTCCAACCAGACGCATAACCGAGACAAGCAGTTGGAACTGGTTTACCAAATCATTGTCTTCACCAACCGGTGGTTCTATTTCTTCAACTCATCCATTTCCTCATTCATGTTGCATGTTGTTCATATCGTGCTTCAAGACTTTGATCAAGACTTTCACAAATTCCTCAGTTCAATTTCTTTAGTCATTTGTCTTCATCTTGTTATCCCTGTGTTTACGCTTCCTGTACTCTGTTCTAGTCTTCATTTTATCATGCTGACTATGTATGTAATCTGTTATGTTTACCTCTGAGTACTTATTTCGCTGCAAATAGTTCTTCGCTAAGGAATTTCCTCACCGGCAAATTCCTCAGTGAAGAATTTCTTAAAAATCGCCTATTCACCCCCCTCTAGTCGATATAACGCACTTTCACTGTAAGAATGGTCGCAATTACTCTACGTCAAGAACCATTCACGTCCACCTGTTTGAGTCCGGTTTCATGCCCCACTATAATGTTTGGACCAAGCACGAAGAAAGAGGGGTTATGATGGAAGACAATGAAGATTTTCCATGGTTACGACGCAAAGGGACACACGCGAAGAAAAAGTTTCACACCCAAAGATCTGGGATGTGATCGGCTTCACTATCATCACTTTCTTCTGTGTTTCACACCCAGGAGGGAATTTCTGTAATAGTTAGGGTAGTTATGTGTTTTGGCATTTGAAACGCGAAGAAATTTTATGTGCAAACAAATTCTTTTCATGCATTTACTGATTTTTTTCCATTTAAATGACCCTGAAATTGAAAAGCAATTCAAATGAACTCGTAAAAGGTTGAAAGTTGGCATGGTATCATAATTTCATACAAATAGCATGTGCAAGAAAGTAGAGAGGGTTACGGCAAAAACTGGATGCACTTCGTGTAGAAAATGGACAATCTCTTTCGAAGTATCAGGGTTTCCGACGAAAAATGAACTGTTACAAAGGCATTTCATTTTTTAAATAACCTAAGCATTAATAAATTGACTATAATGATAAAACACACTAATATTAAACATAAGAAAAAAGAATCACTGAAAAATCTTTTGTCAAAGTTAAGTTATTCACAAACTAGTGATTCACACAAATTTCAAATAATTCAAAATTTAAACTATTCAAATTTGAAATCTACCGGCACTAACAGAAAGTTTGTAATTTTTTGTACCTAAAGCAAAAATATTCACAAAGAAACTCTAAATACAGCAAAAAACTCAAAAATAAATAAAACAAAAATAAATAAATCAAAAAATAAGAAAATAAAAAGCCCGCCATCGCGCCATAGCGGCTGCAGATACGACTAGAAACCCAACTTTGTAGTTGGGCCAGATGCACCCACAAGCCTGTGAGGCCCACAGTGAGTAGGAGAGGTAGGCCCAAAAGGCCTGCTATTGAGAGGAGTTCAATGCAAGTGCCAGGCCGGGCTTATAAACCGTCTGGCGCTCCTAAACTAGCGAGGTGGGACTAAACCTGCGCCCTCGCCTAGTAAGACACCCTTTAGTACCGGGTCATGGCTCCAACCGGTACTAAAGGGGTTTTTAGTACCGGTTTGTGCCACCACCCGGTACTAAAGGGGTCGCTTCGCCGCTTGGCTCGGTTAAAGAGACCTTTAGTACCGGTTGGTGGCTCCAACCGTACCAAAGGTGCCTTCTATATAAGAAAACACTTCAAAATTTTGTCGGTTTCTCATCTCTCCTCGCGCTTCTCCTCTCTGCACTGTGCCGCCGCCCCGCTGTCTCCATATCCTCGACGCCGCTTCGCCTGCCGCCGCCCTGCCGCCGCCTTCCGTGCCGCCGCCGCCGCCCGTCGTCCGTCCCGTCGTCATCGCCGCCCTGCCCTGCAGCGTCGTCACCGTCCCGTCGTCGCCGCCGCCCGACCCGTCGTCCCCATCCCTCGCGTCGCCGCAGCCCGTCGTCGCCGCCGCCGTCGCCATCCCATCTCTGCCCCCATCGCCTCTCGCCTCGCCGGCCGGTGAGCGCGCACACACACACATACATTTTTAGTTATAGATTTTTTTGTTTTTAAGAAATTGTTAGACATTTTTCTATTTTTTAGAAATAGTTAGAAATGTTAGAATTGTTAGAATTGTTAGAAATTGTTAGAAAATTTTCTGTTTTTTAGTTATAGAAATAGTTATAAAAAAGTTAGAATTGTTAGAAATTTCTCTGTTTTTTAGTTATAGAAATAGTTATAAAAATGTTAGTTATATATATAGAAATGTTATAGAAATGTTAGTTATATATAGCATTGTTAGAAATGTTATAGAAATGTTAGTTATATAGAAATGTTAGAAATTTTAGTTATCAAAATCCAATCATTAAAAAAATGTTACTTATTGCGGGCATATAGCTAGTATTTGTTCTCGACGATGCCCGGCCCGCATCCTCGCCGTCGACCCGTCATGACGACGCCCAGCCGATCCATGTCCGGACTGGGCTCACTGGCTGGCACTGGAGGTGCTGCTTGCTTGAGGCGCGCCGCTTGACGAGGAACCCGCCGCGGGTCCCGCGTCGACCCCGATCTCGTTTGGTGGCGTTCGCGTGGGCGATTTGGTGCGGAGGACCCGCCCCGCCGAGCTGGTACGTCGCCGTGTCGAGGAGGAGGACGAGCACGCCCATCGCTACATGGTTGCGTTAGAGGGCGGCAGTTCCCCAATACGTGGCAAGATCTTCGGGATCTCACTTCACTATGATCCCGTGAGGGTTCCTTCTCTTTGGGTGTCCACCGCCCGCTATTTGGAGGAACCGCGAGTGTCCTAGATTCTTCTGTAGTATTCGATCTTTATTAGCTAATAGCATGTGATGTACTATTCAATATTATATATTATTCGAGACGATGTATTCGAGATTATATCTATTATTCTGGACGATGTATTCGAGATTATATCTATTATTCGAGACAATGTTATTTGAATACTAAATTGTTTTATATTTCTTTTGGATTAGTTAAACAAAAGCTATGGCAGACAATACCGACAGAGAGGGAGAACAGACCATGTTCGATATGATACGCGGGCCAGATGATAATCAGAATGAAGAAGATTATGATGGCTCCGAATTTCTAAACAACACCGGAGAGGGTGATATGATATTCGATCGCGACGACAAAATTGATGAAGTCATGAACTATGACGATGACGAAGAACATGTTGATCCTGAAACAACAAACACCGGCGAGGTATATATATTTCTAAAAGCAGGCATCTGGTGATCATCACATGTTTTAAATGACTTGAAGATATATTAATGAATCGATCTTTGTTCTTTCAGCCATCCGGATCGAGCAAATCTTGAGCAAAATGATTTAAACGAGGCCCGAACAAAAAGTTGAAGCCGGGCGTAAAGTACAATATCGAGGCATGCGCCCCACTTGGCAAACCATTAGCGCCTAAGCAGATTGCGGACAAGTTCGTTCGTCAGTGCGGAGTTCTTGTGAAGGACCAACTCCCGATCAAACTTCAAGAATGGAGAGCACCAAAGAAAGCCACGCCCGGATGTTACTTTTGTCGACAAGAATCAAAAGATCTGCTTTGGGATACTCTCATGGAACATTTCACCCTACCGGATCATTTCACAGAAGCAGATGTGCAGAAAGTCAAAGAGGCTTCTCTTAGGATGATGGCGACTTCATTCAAGAACTACAAGAATCGTGAATGAAACAAGTACGTCAAGGAGGAACGAAGACTCCAAAGATTCAAGGAACACCGGAGAACCAACGTGATCATTGGGACAATTTCGTGAAATTCAAGGATTCGGAATTAGCTAAGGAACGGTCGAGAATAAACAAGAAGAATGCCGAAAAAAGGATAAGTTCCATAAGTGGGGCCGGTGGCTATCGCGGTGGCAATGCCTAAGTGGGATAAGTCCGAGAAAGAGATGGAGGATGCAGGTGTCACTCCGGCTACTAAGAGCTGGTCCCCTGTGGTCGGGACTTGGTTCTATGCACATGGGGGAGTTGGACGGAGGCAGCAATGTTTCGACGAGGGCAAGTCTGAAGGAGCCGATGATGCGATGCTTGTTGCAATAGAAGAGGCACGAACGGGGTGTTCCAGCCCAACAGAGAGAACGACGAGCTTACGCGTGCCTCGGGAAATCTGAACACCCGGAAGAACACGAGGCAAGGGTGATATGCCGTGGTATGAGGGGTTTTTGACCGAACAACGACTACGTAACCCGTGCGAGAAAGAAGATTGCGGAGGAGAAGAAGAGGAAGATGGAGGAGGAGCAGAGGAAGCGGGACTATGAATGCCTTCAAGGCCTAGAAGCAAGTCAAGCGGAATTGGCGGTCAAATTCCAGCGGCAGCAGGAGCAGATCGACTCACTTACCCATCAAAGGGGGTCTCAACAGCTGCAGCAGCTAGCGGATGATCCAGCATTGGATAGCACCGGCCCATCCATGCCGAGAAGCAGCGTGGGTTCCGTCCCGGACGACACAATGCTGGGTAGATACCCCGTGGATGACATCACGGAGAACACTAACTGCGAGCCACACGTCAAAATGAAGAACATATCCATGAAGGTGGCGGATGGCTGTGCTTTCACAAATCCCCCCGAGGCAACCTTCCATTGCAACCCGATTCCAGCGGGCTATGCTCGTGTCTTGGTTGATGAGGTGGTGGACCCACCATATTCGTGGCTACAGCTTGACATTGCTGGAGGTGACGGCGAGCGCTTTCTCGGAGAGGCCAAACATCGTATCATCCTATGGAAAAAGGATTGCATCATCTTTCCAAGGCCACCGACACCGCGTCAGCTGAGTCCTCATCGAAGTCCGCCACCGAGTCAGCAGACTCCCGCTCCTCCAAGTCCGGCAAAGTGTCAGGCCACTCCTCCTCCTCCAAGTCCGGCAAAGTGTCAGGACAATCCTCCTCCTCCAAGTCCGCCACAGCGTCCGACGTCCACTCCTCCTCCAAGTCCGGCACAACCTCAGGCCACTCCTCCTCGTCCAACTCAGTCCCGTCGGCCATCTCCGCCGCCTCAGCAATCGCAGAAGAGACACCCCGCAGCTATGGTGCGTAGCGGTACGAGTCGAGGTAGTACAGGAAGTACAGGCGGAGGCAAGCCATATAAATATGGTCCAAGCCTCAAGCCTCTTTCGCAGAGGTCTTATGACAGGTCCGAGGAGGAAATCACAGCCATATCGAAGGCCGAGGTGGAAGCCCATTTTGCACCGAAACCGCCACCGCCGCCAAGGGAGAAAGTGCACGAGAAACGATTGACCACTTCATTTGTATGGCTCAACCACCAGCTTCCAAGCCTGTTGACACAGACTATGAGCGCCACATCGGGAAGTTAAATCGAGCACGTCTACAAAGGAGGCGAGCACGTCTACATCGGGATCGAGCAAACAAGAAGTAGCTGCCAAAAATGCGGAAAACCATTCCCACTGGGAGAACAGTGGTATAATCGATCCCTCGCTTGTTGTGCCAACAACAGGTGACACTACGCTACGCCTAATATTATTGTGGGCAAACGATTGCATGTTCCCGAGGTGGGCAATGTGGTAATAACGGAGGAGCATATAATGCAGTGAAGTTCTCAACATAAGCTGTTGGACAACTCCTCGAGATCGAGCCCATGCCTTTGCTTAGAGAGGATGAAGTAAAACGGAAATATGTCCGGGGCCAACCTTTGGTCGCGCCAGACAAGGTCAAGAACCTCCCAACGAGAATGTATGAATTGCATCAATGGTACATGAACATTACCAAGATTTCAGATCGATTGTCCCTCATGGTGAATGTCAAGCAGGACCATTACTACCATGAGAAAGCTGGGTCCGTTGAGTATACAGAACTGTTTCAGTTATACAATCAAAACGCACTCGACAAATCTATCGTCAGTTGCTATTGTCTGTAAGTGATTTCTTTCTATAATTTAAGTCTCAAGCTAGCTGTAGTGATCCTTTTAAGATCAATCATTACCTGTAATTATCCTCACTCTATATTCTTTTCTGTGGTATTATGCAGGATGAAGATATATGAAATGAGAAAAGGTGGACGCTTTGGCATTGGGTTCATTGACCCAAACACCGTTAATTAATACACATGGAAGATAAATGAACGTCTTGCAAAGGAAGTAGAGGACAGCATGCTAGAGTTCTTGAAGCGCCTCAAATACAATGAAGATATACTACTTCCTTACCACTTCCAGTGAGTCACACTGTCTTGTACTACAAATTCTCTGTTTTTGCCTACTAGCTAGCTACATGTTTTTGCTTACATATGCCCGCTTAATTAAGACATGTAAACGTGTGTGCATGCAGATTTCACTGGGTCTTGTGTATCATTAAAGTTGACACCGGAACAGTTGAAGTACTGGACTCACTAATCTAAAAAAAACTGACTTTAACATCTTGTATGGGATAGTCAATAGGTAATTTCAATCATTATTAACTACATATCTCGGCCTATTTAGTTCGTCATTTCATAATATGAACTATTTAATAACCCCTTTATTCATTTTCTTTGTCGGCGGGCAGGACTTGGGCAAGATTCATCAGCGTCATGGAAGGTGAATGGAAACAAAAGCTTCAATTGTTTCGACCCAAGGTAAGTAATTAAGTAGTACTAGCTAGCTAGCTAGCTGCCATCTCTTTAATTATCATGCTTGATTAATTTTTATCTGATCAAATTCCATTCTCGTAAAAGCCCTGAAGCAGGCGCATGGGACTGATCTGTGTGCATTCTGCGTTTGCGAGAACATTCGCATGATGGCGTCCGAAAGGAGCAGATCTCAAAGACAAAGAATGGGTACGCTTGTCGTAACACTATTCACAATTTTACACCATTATCGATATCTAGTCACACAACTAATACACATGCATATTGATCTCCTTCTTAACAGTTCAAAGAGGTGCGGAGAAGCTCATAGAAAGGGAGCGTAGAAGCACTTCAAGAGGAAATAGCGGGATTTTTGCTCGACCGGTCATAAACCGAATGGAGAATTCTATTACCCGCTACCGCCCCCATGAAAACCACTTCCAATTGTCATCGTGCTCCGAAGGCACCAACTAGGCTAATGCCACTGGCTCCAAAGGCAACATTCATATGTAGGAGAAATTGTATATAGCTATACATGTGTGTATGTGTGAATTAATTAATATGGTGGTTTAATTTGAGAGACATTGATGTGATATATATATGCATGAGTTCTACTAGAAATTCTATTATATATATATATATATATATATATATATATATATATATATATATATATACGTGTACAATGTGTAGTATCGTAAAATACCAAAGAAACTAAAAAGAATTAAAATGGAAACACAAAATTAAATGAAAAGAAATCATAAAACTAAAACCCCCAAACCTTATAGTACCGGTTGGTCTTACCAACCGGTACTAAAACTCAGTCCCTGAGCTAGCTCGTGCCACGTGGTTGCCCTTTAGCACCGGTTCATGCTGAATCGGTACTAAGGGGGGGGCCTTTAGTGACCACAAATTAGTGCCGGTTATGTAACCGACACTATAGGGCCTTACGAACCGGTGCTAATGCCCGGTTGTGCACTAGTGTATCTTCATAGCTTCTCTTTGAAAAAGAGAAACAATGTCTCTGGTCCTCTTGATTCATCAACAATTCTGCTATAAGAATTTCTAGCATTAACACTATTTGGAGCCGAAATTATGTGCAAAATAATGCATGTGTTCGGTTCATCCACAGGATAGGATAGCACAACAAAAATACAAACCCTAAATCAGAAATTTAGTATTCGATAACTTCAATTGGGCTGACTTGTTGACTTGCTGCCGCTGGAATGGGGGCACTTTGGCCACTCGACGGCCGTCGCCGGCAGTGCAGCCACGCGGCCGGCAAGGGTGCAACAGCGTAGGGCAAGGGCAGGTGCGCACACAGCTCACTGTCACAGGAGGGCGGAAGGACAAAAGGAGAGGCGGGATCCTCCTCGGTGGCTGGGCTCCGGCCGGCGACTAGCTAGGGCGAGGTAGGGCATGGCCATGTGGCTCTGGGAGGGCGTCGGGACGAGGTGGCTATGCCCTCGCTCGTTGTGGACGACAGGACGACAGGAGAGGACGGCATGGCTTGGGATGCGTTTGTCCGTAGGTAAACAGGTAAAGTTTTATTGGGCCAATTGTTTTTCTCTGGCCTAGTTAAAAATTCATAGGTATATAGCGGGTCCAAAATTTCCTTTGCATTCTCAAATTTCCTTTGCATTCTCAAGGCGGCTAATTTTGTTGAATTCTTCGGGGCACAATCCGTTGAAGAGAATATCACAAGCTTGAGCGTTGTATTGCAGCATCTTCAACTTTTCCGCAGTAGCTTCATGGTTTGGTTCTCTCCCATCGAAGAATTCACCTTGCAAGCCAATACACACAATAGCCCAAACGCCAGGGTTATGTCCAAGAATATGCATTTTCATCTTATGCTTCCAACTAGCAAAATTAGTACCATCAAAATAAGGACCTCTACGGTGGTAATTTCCCTCACTAGACGCCATACTCTCCTAGGTTGTGAAACCAAGGCTATGATCACCAAAAGCTATGGAAGTCAAGGCCAATGGAGACCGTAGCTCTAATACCACTTGTAGGATCAAAAGTATGTCTAGAGGGGGATTACAGTACTTGACCAGATAAGAATCTAGCCTTTTCCCAATTTTAGTTGTTGGCAGATTTTAGCAACTTAGTACAAGTCAAGCAATCAACCTACGCATGCAATTCTAAGAGTATAGCAGCGGAATGTAAATCATTGCATATGAAGGTAAAGGGAGGAGGTTGGAGTGTAACGCCCTCGATGCGGCTATATCTCCCACGTGTCGAAGCACGACTTAGAGGCATAACCGCATTGAAAGCAATGTCGCAAGTGAGGTAATCTTCACACAACCCATGTAATACATAAGGGAAAGAGATACATAGTTGGCTTACAATCGCCACTTCACACAATTACATGAATAAATCATTACATCATCCAGATACAATCAAGGTCCGACTACGGAACCAAAATAAAAGAAGAACCCCAAATGCGACAAAGGTCCCCGATCGACCCCAACTGGGCTCCACTACTGATCAACTAGAACGAAACAACACAAAGGGCAAGATCTTCATCGAGCTCCTCCTTGAGCTTGGTTGTGTCACCTGCTTGGTAACATAGGCACCTGCAAACTGGTTTTGGAAGTATCTAATAATAACATATATCAAAAGACCCTTACTGACCATGAGCCAAAAAGGCACGGAAAATATGATGGCACCCATGTAAACATGGCAAGTTATATTACAGATTTATACATGTCAGGAACAACAATAAGTAGGCATGTTCGTGAGCTTGAACCACTCACCACAGAGCAATACATGGCATGGCAAGGCAACCAACAGCAAGAAGACATGTTTATGAAGCTAAGCATGGCAAGAACAAGTTCATAGGGTGCATGGATCACTAGGAAAACACATGGGAACAAGTGAACTTAATGTTAACAGGTTGACATTAACATTTTCAAGCAACTTTGGAGCAAGATATGAACATGTTCCAGCAGGCTATAATTGCAACCAAGGGCATGAATGGATAGAGCAAGACATGTATATCAAAACATGTTTATAGAGCATCTTCAGATTATGCATAGAATGATTAGTGGAAGCATGTTAACATAGCAACAAATTATAACAGAATCTGCCAGAAAACAAAGAATAAAGAACTACCCTACTTTACAAGCTCGATACACTCAGCACACAATTCACAAAAAAACATGGTTGACACCCCTGGAAAGATGGCATGGCATAGTTCAACATTCATGTAGAGCTCAACCTCATAGGATCCACACATCAATCATGGCAAAATGATAAA
This sequence comes from Aegilops speltoides, assembly GCA_021437245.1. Taxonomy (NCBI): domain Eukaryota; kingdom Viridiplantae; phylum Streptophyta; class Magnoliopsida; order Poales; family Poaceae; genus Aegilops; species Aegilops speltoides. Next base: position 370,798,365 of record CM038142.1, read on the forward strand.
ACAAAGAAGTTATAACAGCCAGAGATTAACATCAACATGCACTCTTCCAAAGACATTTCGGGCATCAAGATGAGCTCAAATGAAAATGATGCAATGGAATGAAATGAAGTACTCGTCGAGACAAACAATTTGACATATTATACGCACGAAACGGAGCTACGGATGCAGAGATGTGATGCGATGAACATGGCATGATTTTATCAGAAATCTGGGACTTAGGCGTTTTCTCACCCCGGGGAAAGTCAACGCGGGCACGGATACCAAGGCCCGCCGGAGATGTCGCCGGAGATGGAGCGGGGGGGCGCGGGCGAGGTGGTTCCGGGGCGGATCCGGCCGGATCTCGCCGGATCCGGGCGCGACGGCGAGGACGGAGGCCGGCGGAAGAAGGGCCGGAGGCCGGCGAGGAGCTGCGAAGCTCGGCCGCCGGGCGGCATGGCGGCGGCGTGGCGTCGGCGCTGGCGCGCAAGACGGTCGGGCCGGGCGCGAGGCGGCGGGCGGCGATGGCGCCCGGTGGCGGAGCTCGCGGGCCGGGAGGAGGCGGCGAAGCGGCGGAGGAAGGCGAGCTCGGCGGCGGAGGAAGCGCCGGCGGGCGGCGGCGAAGCGGCGGGCGGCGGGGTTTCGGGCGGAGGCGCTGGGCGGAGCGCTGGCTCTGGGCGGGTTCGACCTGGCAGTGGCGCGGGCAAGCGCTGTGATGGTCGTGGCCACGTGGCGGCATGGGAGTGGGCGTGGGAGGCGGCGGGGTGAGGTGGCGAGCCCTGATTGGATGGAGTGAGGTGGAGGCTGGACGTGGCGCGAGGAGCTCCTCTCCTGGAGCGATGGGATGTGCGTGAGGGAGGAGAGGGGGTGGCGAGATGGGGATCGGCAGAGGCGGCGGCTGTGAGGGAACGAGGAGATCGAGAGAGTTCGATCGGGCTAGGGTTTAGGAGGGGCGGCGGGCCTTGGGATTAGGTGGGCCGGCCTGGTTTGTTAGGTCCAAGAGGCGGGCTGGGCTCTCTCTCACTCTAAAGCAAAATAAAAACAAAACAGAGAAATAAGAGAAAGGGGAAAGAGAGAAGAGAAGGTTAGAGGAAGAATTTGGGCATGCGGTTAATTTTCTTGGACTCACAAAAATATGCTTGGTCCAAGAAAATTAGAAAGGTCCAGATCGAACAATAAGAATTCAAACTCATTTGAATTTGATTCAAATGGGTTTGAACTAGGACGAGGTTTTAGGAGTAACCAAAAATGTTGAGAATTTTCGTAGAGCTCCGGAAAAAGGATGAAAGAATAAAAGACAAGGTTAGAGGTCGAGAGATGTGATAACAAAGGCATTGGGATTATTTTGCAAGTGGGTTATGGTTAATTCGAAATAAATGGAATAATTACTATAGCTCTCTAAATATCGAGAGGATATGTTTTAAAGAGAATCACCATGTGAATTCCCTCGATTTAAATGGATCAAAGATCCATGCCATTTATTTAGTTGATGTTTTTAAAAAAAAAATTAAATGACATGATGGCATGATGCAATGCAAATGATGCAATGATGAATGCATCAAACAAATAAATCACACGACGAATCTCGGAATAGCTGGAAGTCTTCTGGAGCGTCGGTCTCGGGGCGTCACAACACTCCACCACTACAAGAGGATCTCGTCCCGAGATCTAGGATGGCACCGGAGGGAAAAGGAAGAGGAAGAGAAGAGGTAAAACTAAGTTGCTTCTTTGACAAATGAGTGAAACCAATGAACCTTGCGAGGTTGAACAAATTAAGAGAAAAGAAATACAATGAAGATGAACGAAGTGGAAAACACTCCATTATCAAAGAGGAACAAGGAACATTATGAGAACCTTGTAGGTTGAAAGACAAGAAACAAGAGATCAACGGACCAAAACATATGGAGCCACACCGGTATAACGAGATAGCCAAGGAACAAGAATGACATAATTTGGACAACACTCCGGTAGAAAAGAGGAGGAAAACTTGATAAGATGGAAAGAACTTGAGCAGAGGGCACAACACTCCGGTTAAATGGATAAGCATGAAAAGAACATGATCTTGATAAAACGAGACGAAGGGTGAAGAGAGCAACATCACAATGCCTCCGGAAGAAGAAATAGAAGATAGATCACTGGAAAAAAGAATGGAGAAGAAAATGACATCTTCTATCACAAATGAACTTGAAAAGCATCCTTGCAAAGAAGAATTGAACGGAGTTGTTGGAGAATCAACAACGAAAAGAATAAGATTGATATGGTCTTAAGGAATGCATCTCAAATTATGAGGTGAGCTTCTGCCACCGACGGAAACAAATGATTGAATTGATAAGAACAAGGAGACGAGAAAGCTATAGCACCGGGAGGATAAAAGAAGAGCTTGGGTCATTTATAAGCACCATAAAAAGCAACAATCCTTAGGGAAGGCTTTAGGTGAAATATAACACAAAATGACTCCAACGGAGAGATAGATTGGTTGAAAAGATCCCTTGAACGAAGAGAAAATGATGGATTTAAAATACCTCATTCTTGACAACATGTGAATCATGGAACATGAACTCAAATTATCAAGAATGACATAATACCACCTCCAAAATATGGTAGAAAGAATTGCACTCCGGATTACCATATGAAGAAAGCTTGAGCTCCTTAGGAAAGAATCTCGATGAAAACTTTGAGAAGGGAATTAAATCCTTGATGAACCATCATGTAGAACCTCCATGAAGAACTCCGATAAACAAAAGGAATGAAAAGAAAGAGAAATTGAAAACACAAGGTGAATCCTTGCAATGATTTAGATGGAGCTTTGTGACGAGATCAAGCGGAAAAACTTGGAACTCCGGAAAAGAAAAAATGAAACACTAGAAACGAGAATGTGATATGATGACCAACTCCGGAAAGAAAGATGAATCACTTGTAAACAAGAATTTATTCATCATGAATAATCTCCGGAAGAAAAGAATTGAATCACCTCGAGGAAATAAAAATAAGATTTATTGTATGCTTATCCTTCATCAAATTAAATTGATGGCAATGGATTTGGCATACTACTTATTCCCATTGAAAAAAAAGGATTAAGAGAGATATAGCGTAAACTTGAGAAGGTCTTCAACGATCCACAGGTAGGATTCGGAAACAACGAATTAATTGATATGATAACAACAGAAGAGGAATGTTGAAAGAACCACTGTAAGAATTGAAAAAGAAAGTAGCAAATGCACAAATCACCGGGAAGAATTCGAAAACGAATGAAGATACTTGAGGGGATTTAGATACATGAGAACGAAGAGAACATGAACTGATTAGAGGATATTTGAACGAATCACCGGTAAGATTTGGAGAACGATAGCTACACGCTGAGAATGAAGAATTATGACATGATGGACTTCTGAGGAAAGAAATGGAAACAACTCATGAAATGCTCCGGATGGTAAGAAAAGAGTTGTCTCAATCGAAAGCAATTATGAGGATAGCATGAAGCTAGAACCATGAATCTTCAAGAGGATGGACCAAGATTTAAGAGAAATCCTTCTTCGGTCTTCAAATGTTGAGAATGATGATGAGGATCACCATGAATTGTTGAGACACTCCGGGATGAAGAATAGAAAGGTTGAACTAACGTTCAAAAGAATTTGAAAGCGATCTTGAAGAAGACATCTGACTGATGAAAATTCATTCTTACGTCAAACTTTGAAAAGAAATCAGGAATAGCTCCGGGAAAAATTAGAAGAGTCAGGTAAGATCCTGGGAAAAGACCTGTGGGTTAGGGCCCACTCAACTGAAAACACCGTTGAAATGATTTAAAGAGATATTGCACCGGTTGAATTAAATGGCTTGAATGAGATACCAATCTCGAAAGAGCTTGACCGAATGCAGAGTGGAAACACGAATCTTCGAGATATCTTGAGCACTCCAGAACAAATGAATAGGAAGAAGTGAATGATTTTGAGGTGCATCGCTATGAGAAAACATTAGAAACGAGGAAAAAGGTATGATCAACAAAACTTGACTTGAATCCACCGGAGAAGAGAAAGGAATGAGGAATGACGAACTAGTAGAACATCTTCTTGAGAACCACCGTGTAAGAACATTGATGGAAAAGAGTGAAGTGACTTCACATGAATAAATGGATACTTGATTAAAATAAATGAGTCCTTGAAGAAAAGGGTGGGAGGGTGGGGAAAAATAAAGACAACTTGGGATGAATCTACTAATAACATATATCAAAAGACCCTTACTGACCATGAGCCAAAAAGGCACGGAAAATATGATGGCACCCATGTAAACATGGCAAGTTATATTACAGATTTATACATGGCAGGAACAACAATAAGTAGGCATGTTCGTGAGCTTGAACCACTCACCACAGAGCAATACATGGCATGGCAAGGCAACCAACAGCAAGAAGACATGTTTATGAAGCTAAGCATGGCAAGAACAAGTTCATAGGGTGCATGGATCACTAGGAAAACACATGGGAACAAGTGAACTTAATGTTAACAGGTTGACATTAACATTTTCAAGCAACTTTGGAGCAAGATATGAACATGTTCCAGCAGGCTATAATTGCATCCAAGGGCATAATGGATAGAGCAAGACATGTATATCAAAACATGTTTATAGAGCATCTTCAAATTATGCATAGAATGATTAGTGGAAGCATGTTAACATAGCAACAAATTATAACAGAATCTGCCAGGAAAACAGCAACAGCAACTACCCTACTTTACAAGCTCGATACACTCAGCACACAATTCACAAAAAAACATGGTTGACACCCCTGGAAAGATGGTATGGCATAGTTCAACATTCATGTAGAGCTCAACCTCATAGGATGCACACATCAATCATGGCAAAAATGATAAAACAGCAAGTTATAACAGTTTATTGATTAACATCAACATGCACTCTTCCAACAGACATTTCGGGCATCAAGATGAGCTCAAATAAAAATGATGCAATGGAATGAAATGAAGTACTCGTCGAGAGGAACAATTTGACATATTATACGCATTAAACGGAGCTACGGATGCAGAGATGTGATGCAATGAACATGGCATGATTTTATCGAAATCTGGGACTTAGGCGTTTTCTCACCCCGGGGAAAGTCAACGCGGGCACGGATACCAAGGCCCGCCGGAGATGTCGCCGGAGACAGAAGGGGGGCGCGGAGGCCGGCGAGGAGCTGCGAGCTCCGGCCGGCCAAGCGGCACGGCGGCGGCGTGGGGTCGGCGTCCGGCGCCTGTGCTGGCGGCTTGGGCTTGTGAGGCGGCGGCCGACGATGGCGCCTGGCGCGAGGCTCATGGGCTGTGGAGGAGGCGGCGAAGCGGCGGAGGAAGGCGAAGCTCGGCGGCGGAGGAAGCACGCGGGCGGCGGGGGCTCGGGCGGAGGCGCGCAAGGAGCGCTTGAACTGGGCGGGCTGACCGGGGCGGGCATGGGGGCGGTCTGTGGTGGCCGTGGCCACGTGCCGGCGCAGGAGTGGGCGTGGGAGGCGGCGGGCTGAGGTGGCGAGCCCTGATTGGATGGAGTGAGGTGGAGGCTGGACGTGGCGCGAGGAGCTCCTCTCCCTGGAGCGATGGGATGTGCGTGAGGGAGGAGAGGGGGGTGAGCGTAGATGGGGATCGAGCAGGAGGCGGCGGCGCTGTGAGGGAACGAGGGAGATCGAGAGAGAGTTCGATCGGGCTAGGGTTTAGGAGGGGGCGGCTGGGCCTTTGGATTAGGTGGGCCGGCCTGGTTTGTTAGGTCCAAGAGGCGAGCTGGGCTCTCTCTCTCACTCTAAAGCAAAATAAAAACAAAACAGAGAAATAAGAGAAAGGGGGAAAGAGAGAAGAGAAGGTTAGAGGAAGAATTTGGGCATGCGGTTAATTTTCTTGGACTCACAAAAATATGCTTGCTCCAAGAAAATTAGAAAGGTCCAGATCGAACAATAAGAATTCAAACTCATTTGAATTTGATTCAAATGGGTTTGAACTAGGACGAGGTTTTAGGAGTAACCAAAAATGTTGAGAATTTTGGTAGAGCTCCGGAAAAAGGATGAAAGAATAAAAGACAAGGTTAGAGGTCGAGAGATGTGATAACAAAGGCATTGGGATTATTTTGCAAGTGGGTTATGGTTAATTCCAAATAAATGGAATAATTACTATAGCTCTCTAAATATCGAGAGGATATGTTTTAAAGAGAATCACCATGTGAATTCCCTCGATTTAAATGGATCAAAGATCCATGCCATTTATTTAGTTGAGGTTTTTTTAAAAAAAATTAAATGACATGATGTCATGATGCAATGCAAATGATGCAATGATGAATGCATCAAACAAATAAATCACACGACGAATCTCGAAATAGCTGGAAGTCTTCTGGAGCGTCGGTCTCGGGGCGTCACATGGAGGGAGCAAACGCAATGTTGACACAGAGATTTTTGGCATGGTTCCGATAGGTGGTGCTATCGTACATCCACGTTGATGGAGACTTCAACCCTTGAAGGGTAACGGTTGCGCGAGTCCACGGAGGGCTCCACCCATGAAGGGTCCATGAAGAAGCAACTTTGTCTATCCCACCATGGCCATCGCCCACAAAGGACTTGCCTCACTAGGGTAGATCTTCACGAAGTAGGCGATCTCCTTGCCCGTACAAACTCCTTGGTTCAACTCCACAATAGTGACGGAGGCTCCCAAGTGACACCTAACCAATCTAGGAGACACCACTCTCCAAAAGGTAATAGATGGTGTGTTGATGATGAACTCCTTGCTCTTGTGCTTCAAATGATAGTCTCCCCAACACTCAACTCTCTCTCATAGGATTGGATTTGGTGGAAAGAAGATTTGAGTGGAAAGCAACTTGGGGAAGGCGAGATCAAGATTCATATGGTAGGATTGTAATATCTTGGCCTCAACACATGAGTAGGTGGTTCTTTCTCAAGAAATGAATGCTGGAAGTGAAGGCATGTTCTGATGGCTTTCCTCGCGAATGAAGAAAGGGTGGATGGATATATATAGCCTCCTCACAAAATCTAACCGTTACACACAATTTACCAAACTCGGTGAGACCGAATCAGAAAACTCGGTCGGACCGATTTAGTTCATAATGTGACCGTTAGGCATTTCGGTGGGACCGACATGTCAACTCGGTGTACCAATTTATTTAGGGTTAAGGCATAACGTAATCTCGGTGAGACCGATTACACAAACTCAGTGGGATCGACTTTGGTAATAAGCTAACCAGAGAGTTGGTCAGGCAAACTCGGTGGGACCGATTCGCTCATCTCGGTGGGACCGAAATGTTACGAAAGGGAAACAAGGAGTTTGCATTGCGAACTCGGTGGGCCCGATCGCTCATCTCGGTTAGACCAAAACGTTATGAAGGGAAACAAAGAGTTTGCAATCCCATCTCGATGAGACAGAGATCCCTATCGGTGAGATCGGAGTGACTAGGGTTTCTGGCAATGGCTATGTCAAATGAACTCGATGGCGCCGGATAGATCAAATCGGTGGGGCCGAGTTTGACTTTTGGTTTGGGACATATGTGGATAGGAGAAAGTGGTTGAGGGTTTTTGGAGCATATCACTAAGCATTTTGAGCAAGCAACATCTCATCCCCTTTTAATAGCATTGGCTTTTCCTATGGACTCAATGTGATCTTGGATCAATAAAAGTAAAATGTAGAGTCTTGAGCTTTTAGAGCTTGAGCCAATCCTTTGTCCTTAGCATTTTGAGGGGTCCACATTCCTAATCCATGCCATGCCAATCATTGAACTTTCCTGAAATATTCATCTTGAAATAGCATTAGTTCAATGAGCTATATGTTGTTAATCATTACCAAAACCATCCAGGGATAGTTGCACTTTCACCCGCACGCAACAGTGTGCCCGCAAACGGTTGCAACTACCATCGTCGACGGTCGGAGCTCCAATGGAGCTCCGCCACTACCATGTAGCTCGAAGAATGCCGACGGTTGTTCCCAACATTTTCGCGTTAGGGTTACAGCACTGTCAGCTTCGCCGTTAATGGGTCGCAGCTCCAATGGACACTTGTTGCACCTCCTGCCATCCATCATTGAAGCTCCTCCAAATATATTTCTTCTAACGCTCATAAGATATAATCCATCAACCCCAAAATAAGTGTCATGATTTTAGTTTAAATTTGAACTAAAATAAACTAAAACCACGACACTTATTTTGGGATGGAGGGAGTACTCCACAAGCATTTCCATGGAGTACCTTATGGTTCACTTAGCACATTTTTGTCTAAATATTATTTTTGTTTTGACACAAGCAACTATCAAAATATTTCTCACAACCACCCAGAACTTGAATATGCTATATGATCACATAGATGTTTTCTAAAATTGACTACACAAAATGCATATTGCAATAAATCAAATGTTCATATATGCAAGAGAGTTGATGTATCAATTAAAAACAGCTTATGCAACTTGTCCGAACAATGTTCGTGTATAAAGTGGGAGCAAACTAAAAGAGGGGAAGTCAGAAAAAGGAAAAAAGTTGAAAATGTGAATAAAAATATTCATATAATCAGGAAAAAACTTGCATTTTACAAAAGTTAATACCCCCCCCCCCCCAAAAAAAACTTTTCTCCATCTATCCCACCCCAAAACTTAACCCCCCCCCCCAATTTTTTGTTGTTTTTTCAAAAGTTTGCATAAACTACCAATGTTGAGGATATCGCTTATTGTTAGCGTCTCGGTTAGCTGGGGATTAGATATTAACCAGAAATCGGTCGATTAATCGATATCGGTCAACTATTAACCGGACTTTTTTTTGCAAATCCTAGGTTCCCAATACTAAAATATGATATATTCGACACCAAAACAATATTGGACACAAGTGTTACCTGTGATTCCTTTTGAATCACCGTATAATGACAAACAAAATAGGACAATGGTACATATTGTGTAACAAGGTCCACAAAACACAAATAAAACATAGTTTTTGCAAACATAGTGTTATGAATAGGCCTGATTTATCGGTAGATTCCCGACAAATCGCTTCTCAGGGTGATAAATCGGCCCAAACGATAAACAATGAAGATAAGGCATAATCATATTGGTCACCCCAAAAGTAGCCATAAATCGGACGATAAATCACTGAACTGGAAGATTTTTTGAACAGTGCAAACTACATTTGAACGTATATTTTTCAAGACATATTAATTTGACACTTGAGAATTCAAAAACATACAATTTAGGTACATCTCAAATTCAGTGTTGTATAATTTTTTCGTTATGATCGATCCCAGGTACATATTACTACAAACATATTAGTGCAAGGGTGACCCATCACTGCTAATTGTTCATCTAGCTAATTGCCTAAACTAAGAACAACGTCCTTGCAATGACTCACACAAGAAGAACTGATGGTGCCGATCCATAGAGTATAAACCAAACCATAACAACATTTAGGAGTGCAAAACGAAGCTTCTTTAGTTACCTTACATGAGCTTGCATCTTGTTGATTTGGGCTTGCATCCCATTGATTTGTACTTGCTTATCGTGTGCGTCTATCAGCGCATCATCTAGCTAGTCTCACATTGGTCGATCGCAATAGTCGAGCATCTGCTTTTCGTAAAAGCTTATGAGAACGGCCCATATCCATGTGTTGCAACAGAATCATCTCTCTCTCTCTCTGTGTGTGTGTGTGTGTGTATGTGTGTACATAATGTTGTGAGCAACGAGATTTGTATTGCCAATTTTGCAAACGGTGAGGGGGTTTGGTACCTTGCTTCCATGACCAACACAAAGGGAAGAAGTCTCAAGTTGGATTCCTGGGTGTGTGCGAAGTTGTCTGAACAACAGTGAAATTGCAGCCGCAAAGCAACACAGGTGGTCTCATCGAATTAGGGGAGCCTCGCTGCCCATTATCTCTTCATGGTGTATGGTTTGCAGGAGGATCTGACGGAAACAGTACTGTAGTGCAAGGATTCGTTGGCACTGGGTATGTAGGCCAAAACGAGGAGCCCATGGACGAGCCGAGGGGGCGGCTGGGAATTCAGGCATGGCAGTAGTGAAGAAGGCAGATTTTAATGCCCTCGACTAGTGTGGGCTGGCATGTGGGGATCCTACGACATCTTCAAGCTCCAACAGCTTCGTTCCCAACCAAATCAGATCTCGGCAACGACGCGGGGGGGGGGTAGAGGTGAGGTTGTGAGGGGTGGTGTAAACGAATTACATCACCAGGGTTCATCGATGGTGACGAGGCAAGCAGTGGCACAATTAAGAGAGCTCCTATATGGCGTGCCATGCGCTGAAAACGCAGCGGGCGCACACCCCCGCTCCCCCCTTCGCGCCCTTCTGGGCCGGCCCATGTGCGGTCGTCACGCTCCTGTTTTTTTTCGTCTTTTCCTTTACGTTTCTTTCAATAATTCAGGATATCAAACAACTTCTAAAAATCAGTAAAAGTTCATAATTTTGAAAAAACAATCATGATTTTCAAAAAAAAAAATATTTCAAAAATATGCTCGGGAATTCAAAAAATGTTCATGAATTTGTCAAAAAATGTTAACAAATCTAAAAAATGTTCACGAATTTTAAAAAATGCTCATGATTTCAAAAAGAGTTCATGCATTAGCAAGATGTTCATGAATTTGCAAAAAATGTTCATGATTACAAAAAATGTTCACAAATTTAAAGATGTTCATGATTTCAAAAAAAGTTCATTCGCGAAATGTTCACGAATTTGCAAAAAAGGTTCATGATTACAAAAAAATGTCTTGAATTTAAGATAATGTTGATGGTTCAAAAAAATGTTCATGTATTCGTAAAAAACGTTTATGATTCCAAAGAATGAACTCTTTTTTTTGAATTTGATGAACATATTTTGACCATCGATGAACAAATTTGGCATTTGATGAACAGTTTTTTAAATTTGAAGAACACAATTTTTGTTAGAGAAAATTTTTGGAAAAAAATATGAACAAAATTTGCATTTGATGAACAAATTTTTAATTCAGTGAACAAATGTTGAATGTGATGAACATTTTTTGAATCTCATGAACAAGCAAATTCAATGGAGAAAAATAAAACTGATGAACATTTTTAGTTTGATGAACAACTTTTGAATTTTTATGAATATTTTTTAAATCCGATGAATAAAAAATTGAATTGGATGAACAGTTTTTGGATTGTTGAACATTTTTTGAATTCGATTAACAAAAAAAATTTGTTAACATATTCGAAATAAAAAATGCCAAAAAATCAGAATAAGAAAAAAATAGAAAAAGGGAAAGAAAAAACGAAAAATAAAAATAAAAGAAGAAAAATAAAAACGAAAGAAAAAATGAATAGAGGTGAGGTTGTGAGGGGTGGTGTAAACGAATTACATCACCGGGGTTCATCGGTGGTGACGAGGCAAGCTGTGGCACAATTACGGGAGCACCTATATGCGCGCCACGCGCTGAAAACGCAGCGGACGCACACCCCCGCTCCCCCCCTTTGCGCCCTTCTGGTCCGGCCCATGTGCGGCTGACACGTTCCTGTTTTCTTTTCATCTTTTCCTTTTCGTTTTTTCCAATAATTCAGGATATCAAACAGCTTCTAAAAATAAGTAAAAGTCATAATTTTGAAAAAAAAATCATGATTTCCAAAAAATAATTATTTCAAAAATATGCTCGGGAATTCAAAGAATGTTCATGAATTTTTCAAAAAATGTTAACAAATCTAAAAAATGTTCACAAATTTTAAAAAATGTTCATGATTTCAAAAAGAGTTCACGCATTAGCGAGATGTTCAAGAATTTGCAAAAAATGTTCATGATTACAAAAAATGTTCACAGATTTAAAAAATGTTCATGATTTCAAAAAAGTTCATGCATTCGTGAAATGTTCACGAATTTGCAAAAAATGTGCATGATTACATAAAAATGTCTTGAATTTAAGATAATGTTCATGGTTCAAAAAACTGTTCACGTATTTTTTTAAAATATTCATGATTCCAAAGAATGAACTCTTTTTTGAATTTGATGAACATATTTTGACCATCGATGAACAAATTTGGCATTTTATGAACATTTTTTTTAATTTGAAGAATAAAATTTGTGTTAGAGAAAAAATTTGGAAGAAATTATGAACAAAATTTGCTTTCTATGAACAAATTTTAATTCAGTGAACAAATTTTGAATGTGATGAACATTTTTTGAATCTGATGAACAAGCAAATTCAATGGAAAAAAAGAAAACCGATGAACATTTTTTAGTTTGATGAACAACTTTTGAATTTGTATGAACATTTTTTAAATCCGATGAATAAAAAATTGAACTGGATGAACAGTTTTTGGATTGTTGAACATTTTTTGAATACGATTAACAAAAAAAAGTTTTTAACATATTCGAAATAAAAAATGCCAAAAATATTCTAAAAGTGAAGAAGAAAAAAATTAGAAAAAGAGAAAGGAAAAACAAAAAATAAAAATAAAAGAAGAAAAATAAAAACGAAAATAAAAATGAAAAGAACAGGAAAATAGAAAAAAAAAACTAGTATAGAAAACATAAAAAAACAAAAAACGGTTCTGGAAAGGTTCTAGAACCTTCCCAAAACCGGCAGAACTAGAGAAAAGCGAATTGGGCCGGCCCGATAACGAAAGGAAAGACGCGGGGGGTACGCTACAATGTTAGGTGGCGACCTATGCGCCATATAGAAACCCCGACGAATTACATCACCGAGGTTCATCGGTGGTGACGAGGCAAGCAGTGGCACAATGCGGGTTGGCGCTAGCCTAAATCTACTACAAGTTAAAGGATTAAAGGTTTGGGGGATACGCTAGGAGCATCTTGGCCCAACCCACCTCGCACCACCCTTGGCCCACCCTGCCGCTTGTGCCACTCACTCGCCCTACCATCTCTGGCGAGATTCTATTAAACTTTGTTTTCACGGTTTTTTTGTCTTCCAAGTTGTCTCTAGCCATGCCGGTGCTTCTCCCCGGCCCGGCGATGCTCCACCCCGCCGTTACCGACCTCGAGCAAGGCACCACCACACGTGGAGGAGTAGCTACTCAGAAAACATCATGTGCGGTACAAAGAAATGTGACCACTGGACACCATTGACAATTTTAAAGAATCATTATGGTTCATACCATGCTATCATGCCACAAGGAGAAGGAAGAGGAGAAGAACCCATTCAGACGAACACGTGTCCAAAAAGTTTCCCGTGGAGGATGTATTTCATGTACTTTCTCAACTCCTTAATCATGCGCTTACGTTGCGCACGGTGAGCCTCTACCAAATTAATTTTACAGATCATATATCTTAGCCCCCAGCTAGCTGATGGACATTATCTAGTGATGAGAAGTCATCGTTGGCCGCGTGAAAAGTAGAAGGAAGAAGAAGATGGAGAGAGACTTTTTTAGAGAAAAGGCATACGCCTGACTTTATAAATAAAGCCACAAGGCAGAGTTCACAGCCACACAACCAACCAACCAACCAGACCAGCATAAAGTCAACCCAAATGAGGGCAAGCTCAGACCCAAGGTTAACGGAAGTATGAGGGATACATGGCACCAAACCAACATACGACACGCAGGCCGGAGAGAAGGTAGATGACATAGCCAACTACTAGTCTAAGAGGCTCCAAAAACCATCTATGCAACATGATCCTGCCTGGATAGGAACGACGTCGAAGCCCGAACGTTAGATGTGAGAAGATCAAGAGCATCCCGGTCCTCTGACTTAGTCAATGATCTCCACTGCTGCAAGAATATACACGATTTAAATAAGCAGTCAGCAGGTTTTGCAGGAAAAACATGTTCAATAGTAAACTTGTTCGTAATAGTCCATAACGCCCAGCAGATAACACCCAGACAGACCCAAAAGACCCTCTTCGTAACGCCTGCCAGAGAGTTCGCGAGGCCTCTCAGCTCAGAAAAGGAGGAAGGGTCCCAGGTTACTTGGAGCCAAGATCTAGCACAACTCCACACAAGCTTAGCAAGCACACAGTGAAAGAAAATTTGGTTCATGTTCTCCAAAGCACCACATAAGGAGTAGAACTCCGAGCCCGGACCATTTCTCTTACGAATCTGATCGTCCGTGGGGAGGCGACCTCTGAAGGCCTGCCAAAGGAAAATCTTAATTTTTTGGGGGGATGCGGGCCCGCCAAATTCGAGAGAATCTATTAGTGGGGGAGCCACCAACTGGCTTAGAGTACAAAGATTTAACCGTAAAACGACCAGACAAAGAAAGAGGCCAAACCACCGTGTTCGGAACCGCCGAGAGCGGGGGGAAGAAGGCAGTAAGTCTTTGCCAGTCTTCCAACTCTACAGGCGATAGGGAACGCCGGAAAGCGAGGTCCCAATTATTAGCCGACATCTCCGCAATGGAGATGTACAGATTAGGGCAATAAGAAAAAAGAGTAGGAAAGCTCATAGAGAGAGGTGAGTATCCACACCACCAGTCAAGCCAAAATCGGACGGAGGTGTCGTCGCCAACAATAAACTTAACATGAGCTAAAAACAGCGGGCGGATCCAGATCAGATCTTTCCAGAATTGCGATCCACGCCGGGAATACTTGGCTTTAAGGATAGAGTACCATAAGGAACCAACCCCATTAGACATGATTTTCCACCACCACTTAACCAGGAGGCATTTGTTCATGACAGCCGTGTTGATGATTGCCAACCCCCAAAGGTTTTTTGGCCTACACATGAGCTGCCACTTAACAAGTTTGTACTTGCGCCGATTATCTGTCGTGTTCCAATAAAACACACCTCTATGTTTATCAAAACTAGCATGGGTACCAGCCGAGAGAAGGTAGAATCCCATGAGGAACATAGGTAGAGAGGACAGTAAAGCATTAATCATCGCCACTTTCCCAGCATTGGTGTTGTATCTACCACGCCAGGGGAGCACCCTATTGCCAACCTTAGCGACAGCAGGAGCGAATTCTTTTGCATGTAACACACTCGGCGAAATAGGAAGGCCCAGATATTTGAAAGGGAATGACCCAAGCTTACAGTTGAGATGACGGGCCACTATCAGAGCCTCAATGTCATCAACGCCGGTTACAATGACTTCGCTCTTTGAGAAGTTAATTTTGAGCCCCGAGAAAGCCTCAAAACATAGGAGAATGAACTTAAGGTGAGCAATGCAAGTATCGTTAAGATCGACCATAATGATAGTGTCATCAGCATATTGAAGATGGGTGACTCCATCTGGGATGAGGTGTGAAATGATAGGGGAAATGTGACCATGGGAGGCAGCTCTGGACAAGATGCGAGAGAAAGCATCAGCGGCGAAGTTGAACAAGATTGGAGAGGCTGGGTCACCCTGCCGCAGGCCCCTGCCATTGACGAAGAAGTTGCTTACTTGACCATTAACAGAGATCGTAGTGTGGCCCCCCGAGACCAACTACATGATCCTATGAACATAAGCATCATCGAAGCCTTTAGCAAGGAGAACCTTCCTCAAGAAAGGCCAACTGACCGAGTCATAGGCTTTCTCAAAGTCCAGTTTGAGGATAACCGCTTTAGATTTACGAATTCTGAGGTCATGCACGATTTCATGAAGGCAGAGAACCCCTTCAAGAATAAAAAAACCTTTGGTAAAAGCAGATTGGAAAGGACTGATCGTTCTATGAGCGACAGGAGTGAGACGGGTCACAAAGCCTTTTACCTGCAACTTCGCAAAATTGTTGATAAGAGCAATAGGTCGGAACTAAGAAATCAGCTCGACACCTTTAACTTTTGGGATTAGGGTAATCACAACATAATTTAGGCGAGATATGTCAATAGTCCCCAAACAAAACCCCTGAATGATCTGGCACACTAGCTGCCTCAAGTGCGGCCAAAATTTCTTGAAAAGAAGGAATAGAGAACCCATCAGGACCCAAAGTAGCATTGGGATTTGCCGAATTAACGACATCCCAAATCTCACTATCAGACAGCGGAACCATTAAGGCCTCATTCTCATCGCCAGAAACCTTATTAATGTTATCCCAAAGGGAGGGGGAGATAGTAAAACCACTTTCCGGTTTGGCCCCAGTAAAGAGGAAACAAATCTCAACCACATGAGAAAGAATGAGAGATTGGTCCGAAGACCGTACACCATTAATGATGAGGCTGTCAATGAAGCAACGCCTTCTACGACCATTGGCAATAGCAAAGAAATAGGCCATGGGAGAGTCCCCTTTAAGCGTCCAATTAAGGGTTCCACGCTGACGCCAATAGATTTCCGCCTGATGATGCAACCGCATCAGAGCGGCTTCAAGATTGTATCGCAAAGACCACGCCGCTTTCGAGAGGTCTGAGGTATCAACAGTACGGTCTAGTCCCTCGATCTGGGCCTCTAAAGATTTTTTACGCCCTGCGCTCATCCGCAGCATGATTGCGAGACCATCCCCTAAGAAACTTACGTAGCTCATAGGAGCATCTATGCCACTCGTCCATGAGGCCAAATGATCTAGTAGGGGAAAAAGGAGGTTTGATATTTTGATAGCCAACATGTCCGAGAATCCCTCCACTAGCAGCCAAGAAGCATCGAATTGAAAGCGAGAGGAAGTCAGGGGTTGATGCAGCCCAACATCGAGAATAGGGGGGGTGATCCGTGCCCACATTGGCTTTTTCTAACAGGGAGGCATGAGGGAAAAGAGAATCCCATCTGGAGCAGATAAACACCCAATCCAACACCGACCGGATCGGGATATCCTGATGATTAGACCAAGTAAAACGGGCACCCACCCTAGGTATCTCGTGGATAGCACAGTTGCTAATGAAGTCATTAAACGCGTTCGCAAGAGGCCGGGAGAAGTTTAGATTACTCCTATCTGAGGGGGTGAGAAGGAGGTTAAAATCAGCTTCGATGATAAGCGAGATAGTGCAGGCCTCGATTTTAGTAGAGAGCTCATCAAGAAATAAGGAGGTCAGCAAGTGATTGATACGTCTCCAACGTATCTATAATTTATGACGTATTCATGCCATTATATTATCATTCTTGGATGTTTTACAATAATTTTATAACAACTTTATATAATTTTTGGCACTAACCTATTGATCCAAAGGCTCAAATGCGATTCTTTGTTTTTTGCTTGTTTTTTACATCGCAGGAAATCAATATCAAACAGAGTCCAAACGCAATAAAACTCCTGGAGGATATTTTATGGACCATAATAAAGCTAGTGGGCCAAGGAAGCACCTGGGGGGGGGGGGGTGCTCGAGGGGAGCAGCACCCACCAAGGCGCGCCAGGAGGCCCAGGCACGCCCTGGTGGGTGTTGCCCACCTCGAGTGCCCCCTGGACCACCTCTTCGCCCTATAAATTTCCAAATATTCCAAAACCCTTCGGGGTAGCCCTAGATTAGAAGTTCTGCCACCGCAAGGCCTATGTATCAACGAGATCCAATCTAGACCCTGTTCCGGCACCCTACCGGAGGGGGGAATCATCATCGGTGGCCATCTCCATCATCTCGGCGGCCACCACGATGAGGAGGGAGTAGTCCACCCTCGGGGCTGAGGGTTTGTACCAGTAGCTATGTGTTTAATATCTCTCTCTCTCTCGTGTTCTTGAGATGTCACGATCTTGATGTATCGCGGGCTTTGTTAATATAGTCGGATCATATGGTGTTTCCTCCTCTCTATCTTGTTGTGATGAATTGAGTTTTTCCCTTTAAGATTTTGTTGTTATTGGATTGAACACTTTTATGGATTTGAGAACACTTGATATATGTCTTGCAATTGAATACTCGTGGTGACAATGGGATATCATATTGATTCACTTGATATATGTTTTGGCACTCAACTCGCGGATTCCCGAGGTGACATTGGGGTAATCTATGCATAGGGGTTGATGCACGTTCTTGTCTTTGTTTCTCCGATAGAAATCTTGGGGCACTCTTTGAAGTTCTTTGTGTTGGATTGAGTATTATGAATATGAATTTGCTTTGGTGTTATTTTAGTATGAACTCTAGGATAGATTGAACGAAAGAATAGCTTTGTGTTATTTTAGTACGGACTCTTGAATAGATCGAACGGAAAGAATAGATTTGAGGTGGTTTCGTACCCTACAAACAATTTATTCTTATGTTCTCTGCTAGATAGGAACTTTGGAGTGATTCTTCATCGCACTTTGAGGGATGGTTATATGATCCAATTATATTAGCACTGTTGAGAGATTGCACTAGCGAAAGTACGGACCCTAGGCCTTATTTCCAAGCATTGCAATACCATTTTTGTGCCCGTTTACTATTTGCTACCTTGCTGTTTTTATTTATTCATATTATAAAATATATTTCTACCATCCATATTACACTTTTATCATCATCTCTTCGCCGAACTAGTGCACCTATACAATTTGCCATTGTATTGGGTGTGTTGGGGACACAGGAGATTTCTTGTATTTGGTTGCAGGGTCGTTTGAGAGAGACCATCTTCATCCTACACCTCTCACGGATTGATAAACCTTAGGTCATCCACTTGAGGGAAAATTGCTACTGTCCTATAAAACTCTGCGCTTGGAGGCCCAACACGTGTCTACAAGAATAAAGTTGCGTATAGACATCAAGCTCTTTTCTCGTGCCGTTGCCGGGGAGGTGAGTGCTTGAAGGTATATCTTTGGATCTTGCAATCGAATTTTTTTAGTTTCTTGTTTGATCACTAGTTTGGTTTATAAAAGAAAACTACAAAAAGTGGAACTAAGGTTGCATCATATTATTGATCATCTTTATAATTTCTTTCTTGAAAATGATGGTTCAGAAAATTGTGCTCAATTGTTAGAAGAAGAAGTCAATAAAATGTTTGGTACAAATTATTTGAATGATGAGCATGATTGCAATGTTGTTAGTATGAATTCTTTGAATATCCAAAATGCTAATGATGATTGCACTAGCCATGATAATGATGTCTCCTATAAGAATGTCAATTTTTGCGGAGTGAATTGGGAGCGCAAAAGCACACCAAAAAGGGAAGATAGATTTTGTAAGAAGCATAAATATTTAGAAACGAAAAATTTGCAAGGGAGGCTAGATGATTGTGCTGAAATATGTAATATTTCTCGCCATCCTTGTGAACTTTGCAATGAACATGGTCACTTAAATCTCCAATGCTATTAGTTTCATGATCAAATTGTGTCCAAAAATTTGTGATAACTTGATTACCCTTGAGCATCATAAAGAGCTTAGTCTTCTTTTGGGGTATGAAGAAATGAAACATATAACTAAGGGTATTCCAAAATTTAATCTCAATAGATTTCTTGATTTTGATCTAGAGGAAATTTATATGTTTTGTGTGGAAAATTGCATTGAGAATCCTTATATTGCCAACTATCTAAAGACAAGAAAACAAATAGAGTATGAAGAGAGTACTGATGAAAGGGAAAATATTTTCCAATACCCTCCTAGTGTTTCTTATGATGAATCAGGTAACAAGGAGGAGCTTCCTATCCAATCAATCTCTTCAACGAGGAGCTTGAAAAAATTGATTAAACCCACACGTGAGGTGGTGAAGAAAAAGAAAAGAAGAAAAAGTAGAGGTAAAAAGGCAACTCTCCCAAGTAATATTGCTCCTATCACCATTGTGCCTCATGAAAGTGAATCAAATATGTTGATGGAGGATGATGATATTGAGTATGATTTTGTGATGCCTAATACTTGTTATAATGATTATGCTTGGGAAGACAATGATGTCTTTTATGATATCGAAAATCTTTTTGGCACTTGCTTGGAAGAATATGATAATAATGTTCGCTATACTATTGGTGCCATTCATGCTATTGATAAGAATGATTATGATGATATGCAAAACTAGAAGCTTGGGGATGCTATGTTTGATGAGTATGAAATGTTTGAAGATTTATTTGCTGAAAATAATGCTTGTTCCAAGCTTGGGGATGCTTTGCATAATGAATATGATCCTTTGATTCCTTCTACTTTCGATAAGAAAATTTATTATGAGGATAGCATGCTTCCTATTTAGGATGATTACAATGATGAAAGTGGGTTTGCAAGAGTGTCAACTCTAGGTAGTAGTGACCCCACTATTCTGGAGGGTATCGAATCTTATTGCAATATTGATGAAAGTGGATTTGGAGAGGTCATGACTTTGTTTAGTGATACATCCACTATTTTGGAAGAGGTTTCAATGGACTATGATGAGAACAAAGTTGCTACTTATGATGATTATTATGATGACATGTATGCCATAAAGAGTAATAAATTTTCTATGCTTTTGGATCATGAAAAGAATGCTTTATGTGATGGTTATATGGATGAATCTATTCATGATGCTATTGAAAATTATTATGAGAGAGGAACTTATGATTCATGATGCTCTTGTTATGTTTCAATCTTTATCTTTTATGCGAGCATCATTGAACTCATCATGCCTAGCTAAAAGGCATTAAAGAAAAGCGCTTGTTGGGAGACAACCCAACACTTATATCTACTGTTTTTGTGTGGTCACATGATTATGATATTGTAGTAATCATGTTTTATTGTTTTTGTTTCAATAAAGTGCCAAGTGAAGCCTTGGGATCATGTTGGGTGATAGTTGATTTGATCTTGCTGAAAAACAGAAACTTTTGCGCTCACGAAAATAACTCTCATTTTTAATAGAAGAGTGATTTTGACTTGATTCTTTTGCAGAAGATCAATACACAAATTTCTCACGTGGTCCTAATTTTTTCATAAATTTTGGCGTAGCAGAAGTATGGTTTGGGTACAGATTACTACAGACTATTCTGTTTTTGATATATTCTGTTTTCAATGCATAGTTTGCTTGTTTCCTTGTTTCTATGGCTTATATTTCTCAATATAAATTGTGGAAATGATATGCTACAGTAGGAATTATGTGGAAACAATTACGAATCTTGTCTTTGACAGTACCTAAGTGAAATGGTTTGCTCTTTACCATACTAACCTATCTCACGAAGTTCCGTTAAGTTTTGTGTGATTGAAGTTTTCAAGTTTTGGATGGGATGTCGATATGAGGAGAATAATGAGTGACAAGATCCTAAGATTGGGGATGCCCAAGGCACCCCAAGGTAATATTCAATGAAGATCCAAGCAACTAAGCTTGGGGATGCCCTGGAAGGCATCCCCTCTTTCGTCTCCAACATTATCGGTAACCTCACTTGGAGCTTTGTTTTCATTCTTCACATGAGTTGTGCTATGCTTGGAATGTCATTTTGTTTTGTTTTGATTTTTGTTTTAATAAAATACTTAGGTTTGAAAGTTTTTAAATAAGAGAGAATCCTCAAATAGCTACCCAATTACATAACTACTCGCTTGATCTTCACTTATATCTTTTTTGGAGTAGTTTGTCATTTACTCTTGAGCTTCACTTACATCCTATGAGTAAATTGTTGAATGAATTGAATATCATGAAACTGAAATTGTATGTTCATATCATGCCTAGTGGTAGCTTCACATTGGGTTTAGAAAGTGAAATCTTTTGGAGCTTAAGAATCATAATATTGGTCATACAAGCAATTCATGAATGATTAGTAGAAGGAAGAGAACTTTCACATGAAAATACACTATCATGGAAATCTTTTGTGATTGTGAGCCCCATCAAAATATTATATGCCAAAATTGTTGATGTTGGACAAGGAAGACAACGTAATGATTTATGTTTGTTCATATTCACATAGAAGTTATATTGTCATAGATCCTTCAACATGTGGTGCTAGCCACCCATCTTTGCTAGCCAAAAATTCCGCACCAAGTAGAGATACTACTTGTGCATAAAAAACCCTTAAACCAAAATCTTATTTTCAAGAGTCCACCATACCTACCAGGATTGAGCAAGATCTGTCAAGTAAGTTGTCATCGGTGCAATAAGGCAATAAAAATTGCTTCTAAAAGTGTTAGATCATTTAGTGTAAGAGAAAACTGAGCGTTGTACGAACTTATGATGGCAAAGAATAAAAATAACATACTGCATAATAAAGGTTGCTATCATAAGGGGCAATATAACGTGACGTTCTTTTGCACTAAGGGGTTGAGCATACAAAAAAGTAAGTACATGGCAACCTCTGCCTCCCTCTGCGAAGGGCCTATCTTTTACTTTCCAGTATTTACTTTTATGCAAAGAGTCAAAGTTTTCTCTCTATTCCTTTTTATTTTACTCTTTTGGCAAGCATCATGTGGTGAGGAAAGATCTAGGCACATATATCCAGTTGGATATGGGTAGCATGAGTTATTATTGTTGACATCACCCTTGAGGTGAATACGTTGGGAGGCGAAATTATAAGCCCCTATCTTTCTATGTGTCCGGTTGAAATGTTTTGCTCATGTGTATGCGGTGAGTGTTAGCAATCATAGAAGACTATATGATGGTTGAGTATGTGGAGCTCTTACTTAGACTCTGTTGAATAAGTTGAATTGCAATTGTTTGGTGACTAAGAATATAGGTTGTTGAGTTTCAAGAGAAATCATTGTTTGAACCTTAACATGTGAATTGGTTGCTACTTGGTCATGATAAGTTTTATAAGAAAGAATTGCTGTTATGATGCTAGGAAAAGTGATTAAAATTATCATTGATCAAACTTGTGCACTTTGCTAGCATTCACACTTCATAAATTATTTCTTTTATCATTTACCTACTCGAGGATGAGTAGGAATTAAGCTTGGGGATGCTGATATGTCTCCAACGTATCTATAATTTTTGAAGTATTCATGCCATTATAGTATCATTCTTGGATGTTTACAATCATTTTAAATCAACTTTATACCTTTTTTTGGGACTAACCTATTGACCCAGTGCCCAGTGCCAGTTGTTGTTTTTTGCTTGTCTTTTACATCGCAGGAAATCAATATCAAACAGAGTCCAAACGCAACAAAACTCCTGGAGGATTTTGTATGGACCAGAAGAAAGCCAGTGGGCAAAGGAAGCACCCACCAGGGTGCGCCAGGAGGCCCAGGCGTGCCCTGGTGGGTGCTGCCCACCTCGGGTGGCCCCTGGACCTCCTCTTCGCCCTATAAATTTCCAAATATTCCAAAACCCTTCGGGGTAGACCTAGATCAGAAGTTCCGCCGCCGCAAGGCCTCTGCATCCATGAGATCCAATCTAGACCCCATTCTGGCACCCTGCCGGAGGGGGGAATCATCACCGATGGCCATCTCCATCATCCCGGCGGCCACCACGATGAGGAGGGAGTAGTCCACCCTCAGGACTGAGGGTTTGTACCAGTAGCTATGTGTTTAGTCTCTCTCTCTCTCTCTCATGTTCTTGAGGTGTCACGATCTTGATGTATCGTGGGCTTTGTTAATATAGTCAGATCATATGGTGTTTTCCCCTCTCTATCTTGTTGTGATGAATTGAGTTTTTCCCTTTGAGATTTCATTGTTATCAGATTGAATAATTTTATGGATTTGAGAACACTTGATAATGTCTTGCAATTGAATACTCGTGGTGACAATGGGGTATCATATTGATTCACTTGATATATGTTTTGGCACTCAACTCGCGGATTCTCGAGGTGACATTGGGGTAATCTATGCATTGGGGTTGATGCATGTTCTCGTCTTTGTTTCTCTGATAGAAATCTTGGGGCACTCTTTGAAGTTCTTTGTGTTGGATTGAGTATTATGAATATGAATTTGCTTTGGTGTTATTTTAGTACAAACTCTAGGATAGATTGAACGGAAATAATAGTTTTGTGTTATTTTAGTACAAACTCTTGAATAGATCGAACGAAAAGAATAGCTTTGAGGTGGTTTCGTACCCTACAAACAATTTATTCTTATGTTCTCCGCTAGATAGGAACTTTGGAGTGATTCTTCATTGCACTTTGAGGGATGGTTATATGATCCAATTATATTAGCACTGTTGAGAGATTGCACTAGCAAAAATACGGACCCTAGGCCTTCTTTCAATGCATTGCAATACCGTTTTTGTGCTTGTTTACTATTTGCTACCTTGCTGTTTTTATTTATTCAGATTATAAAAATATATTTCTACCATCCATATTACACTTTTATCACCATCTCTTCGCCGAATTAGTGCACCTATACAATTTGCCACTGTATTGGGTGTGTTGGGGACACAAGAGATTTCTTGTACTTGGTTGCAGGGTCGTTTGAGAGAGACCATCGTCATCCTACACCTCTCATGGATTGATAAATCTTAGGTCATCCACTTGAGGGAAAATTGCTACTGTCCTACAAAACTCTACGGTTGGAGGCCCAACACGTGTCTACAAGAATAAAGTTGCGAAGTAGACATTAGTGATCGGCCGGGCCGTACACCACCATGAATTCCCAGAGGGAGTTCAGATGCCTGTGGTACACGTCAGTACTTGCCCAGAAAATACCATGAACAAAGGCCACAAAATAAAACACGTCCCGTTTGGAGCCGATAAGAACCCCCCCTCGAGTTACCCGAGGAAGGAAGGAAATGCCAGTCAAATCTATCCATGCCCGCAAGCGCGGAGAGTTCATTGGGGGAGAAGGATACTTTAAAAGTTTCAACCAGCCCTAGAATGTCAACATTATCACCATGAACAACGTCTCTTATTTGGTCTCTACGCCCCCTAGGGCTGAAACCTCTAATGTTCCAGAACAAGGCTTTCATTTAAGGAGAGGTTTTTGATGCGAAGACTAGACCTGCAAGGGTCCGTGCAGGTTTTTGAACATTTGGAATTTCCCCTTCTGGACGTG
Organism: Aegilops speltoides; assembly: GCA_021437245.1. NCBI lineage: Eukaryota > Viridiplantae > Streptophyta > Magnoliopsida > Poales > Poaceae > Aegilops > Aegilops speltoides. The sequence goes on from CM038142.1 coordinate 370,822,925, forward strand.
AGAGGTTGGGGTTGGCCACTACCAACCTCCAAGCCCTCCGTTCTTGCCCCACCAGGCGGGTCAACTGAAGCCATAGCAGCAGCAACCTCTTTGGCCTTGGCAATGGCTGCCTGGGCCACCTCATTGGCCCGAATAAAAGAGAGAAGGAGAGAAGGCTACCCAAGCCCGGGATCAAGAGACACCCCCACATCGGAGAGAATATTGAAAAGATGAGCATCCGACATAGAAGGCAAAATGAGCCGAATCGGGGAAGGAGGAGGAGAAGGACTGGACACCATACTTGGGGAGGGAAGATCCTTAGCCGCAGCATGCCGCTCTGCCCGCAGCACCACCGGCTCCCCCGAATCCCGAACCCACCGCCCCTTATGGGCCGTGGAAGCAGGAGACCTGATATGAGGAGACCGCGCCGAAGGAGAGGCTGCGGTAGGGCCAGAACGAGACGCTGACCCCAGTTCCTTGTCCAGACAGCGGCAGATGCCCGTCATCGACTGCTTGAGGCCCGAAGAGGCCCGACTTTTGGCTGAGAATTTCCGCACCGAAGATTTCTTCTTTTGTTTAGACTGAGGCAGATCAGCTGACCAGAGAAGAGAAGGAGGCGCAGGTCCTCAATGCCAGAATGGGTGGGAGATAGCGGGCAGGAAGATTGGAGCAGACCCCCGAAATAGGAGTGCCCGTGGCCGTTACAACCTTCTCCTTTTGACCACCCGCATTCATGCCCATAGCTTCCTGACTAGGCACGCCCATCGCCTCTTTTGGAGCCTTATCCAGGGGAGCTTGGGATTTAAACAGCTCACGCCCAGATTCATCAAGCCCATCCCATTCATATTGAGTGAATCAAAGATCAGAGCCCCCACTAGGGTTCTGCCCACCAATAGAGCCCCCGCCATTCTTGTCATTCGTGTATGAATTCTCAGGGTTGGAAGGAGGAGGGGGTGGGGGGGGGCCTGGAACGCCTCAGCACCCTCCATCCTAACTGTTGGGGAACATAGTAATTTCAAAATTTTCCTACGATCACGCAAGATCTATCTAGGAGATGCATAGCAACGAGAGGGGAGAGTGTGTCCACGTACCCTCGTAGACCGAACATGGAAGCGTTTAGTTAACGCAGTTGATGTAGTCGAACGTCTTCACGATCCAACCGATCCAAGCACCTAACGTACGACACCTCCATGTTCAGCACACGTTCATCCCGATGACGTACCTCGAGCTCTTGATCCAGTCGAGGATGAGGGAGAGTTCTGTCAGCACGATGGCGTGGCGACGGTGTTGATGATGTTACCCGCGCAGGGCTTCGCCTAAGCACTACGACAATATGTCCGAGGTGTGTAACTGTGGAGGGGGGCATGATGTATACTACACAACCTTCTTCTTGTAGACGTTGTTGGGCCTGCAAGTGAACAGGTTTGTAGGACAGTAGCAAATTTCCCTCAAGTAGATGACCTAAGGTTTATCAATCCGTGGGAGGCGTAGGATGAAGATGGTCTCTCTCAAACAACCCCGCAACCAAATAACAAAGAGTCTCTTGTGTCCCCAACACACCCAATACAATGGTAAAATGTATAGGTGCACTAGTTCGGCGAAGAGATGGTGATACAAGTGCAATATAGATAGTAGATATAGGTTTTTGTAATCTGGAAATATAAAAACAGCAAGGTAACAAGTAATAAAAGTGAGCATAAACGGTATTGCAATGATAGGAAACAAGGCCTAGGGTTCATACTTTCACTAGTGCAAGTTCTCTCAACAATAATAACATAGATAGATCATATAACAATCCCTCAACATGCAACAAAGAGTCACTCCAAAGCCACTAATAGCGGAGAACAAACGTAGAGATTATGGTAGGGTACGAAACCACCTCAAAGTTATTCTTTTGGATCGATCTATAAAAGAGTTCGTACTAGAATAACACCTTAAGACACAAATCAACCAAAACCCTAATGTCACCTAGATACTCCATTGTCGCCTCAAGTATCCATGGGCATGATTATACGATATGCATCACACAATCTCATATTCATCCAACCAACACAAAGTACTTCAAAGAGTGCCCCAAAGTTTCTACCGGAGAGTCAAGAACGTGTGCCAACCCCTATGCATAGGTTCATGGGCGGAACCCGCAAGTTGGTCACCAAAACATACATCAAGTGGCACATGATATCCCATTGTCACCACAGATAAGCACGGCAAGACATACATCAAGTGTTCTCATAAAAGACTCAATCCGATAAGATAACTTCAAAGGGCAAACTCAATTCATCACAAGAGAGTAGAGGGGGAGAAACATCATAAGATCCAACTACAATAGCAAAGCTCGGGATACATCAAGATCGTGCCATAGAGGGAACACGAGAGAGAACACGAGAGAGAGAGAGAAAGAGAGAGAGAGAGAGAGAGAGAGAGAGAGAGATCAAACTCATAGCTACTGGTACATACCCTCAGCCCCGAGGGTGAACTACTCTCTCCTCATCATGGAGAGCGCCGGGATGATGGAGATGGCCACCGGTGATGGATTCCCCCTCCGGCAGGGTGCCGGAACGGACTCCCGAGAGGTTTTTGGTGGCTATAGAGGCTTGATGCTCACATAAAAGATAAGAATTGAAACATAATGGGAGCATCATAAAGCACATGACTAGCACATTTAAGTCTAACCCACTTCCTATGCATAGGGATTTTGTAAGAAAACAACTTATGGGAACAATAATCAACTAGCATAGGAAAGTAAAACAAGCATAGCTTCAAGATTTTCAACACATAGAGAGGAAACTTGACATTATTGCAATTCCTACAAGCATATATTCCTCCCTCATAATAATTTTCAGTAGCATCATGAATGAATTCAACAATATAACCAGCACCTAAAGCATCTTTTCATGATCTACAAGTACAGAAATTTTACTAGTCTCCACATAAGCAAAATTCTTCTCATTCGGAATAGTGGGAGTATCATAAGAGACTTGAACACTAAAAATTGTTTCCACATTAAAAGAGTAATGTTCAGAAAAAGGGTAATCATAATCATGACAAGATTTGTAAATATAATCATCACTACTTTTCATAGCATAAGTTTCATCACAATAATCATCATAAGTAGCAACTTCGTTCTCATCATAATCGATTGAAACCTCTCCCAAAATAGTGAATCACTAAATAAAGTTGACACTCTTCCAAATCCACTTTCATGTTCATCACAATAAGATAAAACATCCTCCAAAATAGTGGGATCACTACTTCCTAAAGTTGACACTCTTCCAAACCCACTTTCATCAATATAATCATCATACGTAGGAGGCATGCTATCATCATAACAACTTTGCATATCAAAACTTGGGATGCTAAAAATATCATCTTCATTAAACATAGCGTCCCCAAGCTTGGGACAAACATTAATTTCAGCAAATAAATTCTCAAATATTTCATCCTCATCAAACATAGCTTCCCCAAGCTTTTGCCCTTTCATATCATAAGCATAATCACTCTCATCATTAAAAATATGGATAGCACCAATAGTGTAGCAATTATCATCATCACAATGAGTAGTAGGAGCAACATCATTTGGGAGGGATACCTTTCTACCTTTGTTGCTCCTTCTTTTCTTTTTCTTCTTCACATTATATGTGGGTTCAACCTTCCTCTTTGAGCTCCTTATTAACGAGATTGGTTGAATAGAAAGCTCCTCCTCGTTACCTGATTCATCATAAGAAATAATAGGAGGAGATTGGGAAGTCTCTTCCCTTTCATTAGTATTCTCATCATCTTCTATTTGCTTTGTTTTCTTTAGGTAATTGGCAATATAAGGATTTTCAATGCAATTCTCCGCACAAAACATATAAATATCCTCTAGATCAAAATCAAGAAATCTATCAAGATTAAATTTTGGAATACCCTCGGTTATACATTTCATTTCTTCATACCCCAAAAGAAGACTAATCTCTTTATGATGCCCAAGGGTAATCAAGCTATCAGAATTTTTAGACACGATTCGATCATAAAAAAAATTGCATTGGAGATTTAAATGACCACGTTCATTGCAAAGTTCACAAGGAGCGCGAAAAATATTGAATCTTTTAGCACACTCATCAAGACTTTCTTGCAAACCTTTAGTTTTTAAATACTTATGGCTCCTGCAATATCTATTTTCTCTATTTGGTGTGTCCATGCAAATCCAATCTACTCCACAAAAATCAACATGCTTATAGGAGACATTTTCATCATAACTAGTGCAACCATCATTAGTACTATGGATATTCAAAGAGTTCATACTAACAACATTGCAATCATGCTCATCATTCAAAGATTTAGTACCAAGCAATTTAATGCATTCTTCTTCTAGTACTTGAGCACAATTTTCCTTTCCATCATACTCACGAAAGATATTAAAAAGACGAAGCGTATGAGAAAAACTTAACTCCATTTTTTGTAGTTTTCTTTTATAAACTAAACTAGTGATAAAACAAGAAACAAAAAGATTCGATTGCAAGATCCAAAGATATACCTTCAAGCGCTAACCTCCCCGGAAACGGCGCCAGAAAAGAGCTTGATGTCTACTACACAACCTTCTTCTTGTAGACATTGTTGGGCCTGCAAGTGCACAGGTTTGTAGGACAGTAGCAAATTTCCCTCAAGTGGATGACCTAAGGTTTATCAATCTGTGGGAGGCGTAGGATGAAGATGGTCACTCTCAAACAACCCTGCAACCAAATAACAAAGAGTCTCTTGTGTCCCCAACACACCCAATACAATGGTAAAATGTATAGGTGCACTAGTTCGGCGAAGAGATGGTGATACAAGAGCAATATAGATAGTAGATATAGGTTTTTGTAATCTGAAAATATAAAAACAGCAAGGTAACAAGTAATAAAAGTGAGCGTAAACGGTATTGCAATGATAGGAAACAAGGCCTAGGGTTCATACTTTCACTAGTGCAAGTTCTCTCAACAATAATAACATAGATAGATCATATAACAATCCGTCAAAATGCAACAAAGAGTCACTCCAAAGCCACTAATAGCGGAGAACAAACGTAGAGATTATGGTAGGGTACGAAACCACCTCAAATTTATTCTTTCGGATCGATCTATAAAAGAGTTTGTACTAGAATAATACCGTAAGACACAAATCAACCAAAACCCTAATGTCACCTAGATACTCCATTGTCACCTCAAGTATCCATGGGCATGATTATATGATATGCATCACACAATCTCAGATTCATCCAACCAACACAAAGTACTTCAAAGAGTGCCCCAAAGTTTCTACCGGAGAGTCAAGAACGTGTGCCAACCCCTATGCATAGGTTCATGGACGGAACCCGCAAGTTGGTCACCAAAACATACATCAAGTGGTACATGATATACCATTGTCACCACAGATAAGCACGGCAAGACATACATCAAGTGTTCTCATAAAAGACTCAATCCGATAAGATAACTTCAAAGGGGAAACTCAATTCATCACAAGAGAGTAGAGGGGGAGAAACATCATAAGATCCAACTACAATAGCAAAGCTCGGGATACATCAAGATCGTGCCATAGAGGGAACACAAGAGAGAACACGAGAGAGAGAGAGAGAGAGAGAGAGATCAAACACATAGCTACTGGTACATACCCTCAGCCCCGAGGGTGAACTACTCCCTCCTCGTCATGGAGAGCGCTGGGATGATGAAGATGGCCACCGGTGATGGATTCCCCATCCGGCAGGGTGCCGGAACGGACTCCCAAGAGGTTTTTGGTGGCTACAGAGGCTTGTGGCGGCGGAACTCCCAATCTATCTTGATATTCGATGGTTTTAGGGTACGTAGGGTTATATAGGCGAAAGAAATCGGTCGGGGGGTGCTCGAGGGGTCCACGAGACAGGGGGCCACGCCCTGTGTGTGTGTGGGGGGGGCCTATCTCCTGGGCTCCTCGAGGATCTTCTGACTTGATCTCCAAGCCTCCAGGATGATAATCTTCCAAAAAAACACATTGCCAAAGGTTTCATTCCGTTTGGACTCCATTTGATATTCCTTTTCTTCGAAATACTGAAACAGGCAATAAAACAACAATATGGGCTGGGCCTCCGGTTAATAGGTTAGATCGAAAAGTAATATAAAAGTGAATAATAAAGCTCGTAATCATTCAAAATAGATAATAAAATAGCATGAATGCTTCATAAATTATAGATACGTTGGAGACGTATCAGCATCCCCAAGCTTAATTCCTACTCATCCTCGAGTAGGTAAATGATAAAGAAAGAATTTATGAAGTGTGAATGCTAGAAGGTGCACAAGTTTGATCAATGATAATTTCAATCACCTTTTCTAGCATGATAATATGTCAAAACAGTAGTTCATCTCATAAAACTTCTCATGATAAAGTAACAAGCAATTCACATGTCAATGCATAGACCATAAACTTTCTTGAAAACTAGCAAACTTCACTCTCAGTCATTCAAACAATTGCAATTCATCTTATTTTCAAGAATATCAAACTCCACATACTCAACTATCATATAGTCTTCTACAATTGCTAACACTCACGCAATACTAATGGTTATGGAGTTTCAACCGGACACTGAGAAAGATAGGGGCTTATAGTGTTGCCTCCCAACGTATTCACCTTTGGGTGATGTCAACAATAATAGTTCATGCTAACTTACATCCAATTGGATATATATATCAGGATCACCCCAACACAAAGTGCTTGCCAAAGGATAAAATGAAAAAGGGAAAGGTGAAGATCACCTTGACTCTTGCATAAAGGTAAAAGGCATAAAGTAAAATATAGGCCATTCGCAGAGGGAAGCAGAGGTTGTCATGCGCTTTTAGGGTTGGATGCACAAAATCTTAATGCGAAAGAACGTCACTTTATATTGCCACTTGTATATGGACCTTTATTATGCAGTCCGTCGCTTTTGTTGCTTCCATAACAAGAGATCGTGTAAAGCTATTTTCTTCACACCAAAAGATCATACATATTTAGAGAGCAATTTTTATTGCTTGCACCAATGACAACTTACTTGAAGGATCTTACTCAATCCATAGGTAGGTATGGTGGACTCTCATGGCAAAACTGGGTTTAAGGATATTTGGAAGCACAAGTAGTATCTCTACTTGGTGCAAGGAATTTTGGCTAGCATGAGGGGGAAAGGCAAGCACAACATGTTTGAATGATCCCTGACAATATACTTTAACTGAGATGTCGGAAAACATAAACCATTACGTTGTCTTCCTTGTCCAACATCAACTCTTTAGCATGTCATACTTAATGAGTGCTCCCAATTATAAAAGATGTCTATGATGGTATATTTATATGTGAACTCTCTCTTCCTTCAATATTCTTTCATGAATTGTTCAAATGACTAATACAATGCTTGCTAACCTCCAATAAATTTACAACCTCTACTTCTTAGACGTGAAGTCATTACTCCCCATGGGATAAGCAAATGAGGCATATAAAATTTCAGATTTATGACATTCAACTCATTCAACAATTTACTCATAGGATATAAGTGAAGCACACGAGTAAATGACAAACTACTCTAAAAAGATATAAGTGAAGATCAATGAGTAGCTAAAATTATGAAACTATGCGAAGACTCTCTCTCATTAAAGAATTTCAGATCTTGGTATTGTATTCAAACAGCAAGCAAAACAAAATAAAATGTCATTGCAAGGATAGCACAACTCATGTGAAGAAGCAAAAACTTAGGCTCAACCGATACTAACCGATAGTTGTTGAAGAAGAAAGGTGGGATGCCTACCGGGGCATCCCCAAGCTTAGATGCTTTAGACTTCTTGAAATATTATCTTGGGGTGCCTTGGGCATCCCCAAGCTTGAACTTTTGTGTCTCCTTAATTCCTCTCATATCATGGTTTCTCTTTTTATCAAAAGCTTCTTCCACAACAAACTCAACAAGAACTCGTGAGATAGGTTAGTATAAACCAATGCAAAACCTTATCATCTTCTACTGTAACAAATCACTAAAATTATTATTCAACATTGCATACTAAATTCCTCTGCATATTTAATACTCCTATCCTCAAATAGAATCATTAAACAAGCAAACATATGCAAACAATGCAAACATAACAGCAATCTGCCAAAACAGTACAGTCTGTAAAGAATGCAAGAGTAACAATACTTCCCTGACTCCAAAAATTATGAACTAAAATTCCCACTGTAGTAAATTTATCAGAGCTCATTATGCAAAAAGTTTCAACATTATATCATGCTCTGACTTTTCTAGGGAATTTTTGCAACAGCGGTAAACTTTCTGTTTTCAAATAGCAACATGTATAATAGCAAAATAAGCATGGAAAAGGCTATCCTTGACTTTTTTTATTGAAACTAAAGATGCAAAACATTAATCTAAATAAAATCAAGCAAATACTAACAAAATAAAATGACGCTCCAAGCAAAACACATATCATGTGGCGAATAAAAATATAGCTCCAAGTAAAGTTACCGATGAACGAAGACGAAAGAGGGGATGCCTTCCGGGGCATCCCCAAGCTTAGGATTTTGGTTGTCCTTGAATATTACCTTGGGGTGCATTGGGCATCCCCAAGCTTAGGCTCTTGCCACTCCTCATTCCATAGTCCATCGAATCCTTACCCAAAACTTGAAAACTCCACAACACAAAACTCAACAGAAAACTCGTAAGCTCCGTTAGTATAAGAAAATAAAACCACCACTTAGGTACTGTAATGAACTCATTCTAAATTCATATTGGTGTAATATATACTTTACTTCAACTTATCTATGGTTCATACCACTTAATACTAGCCATAGATGCATCAAAATAAGCAAACAACACATAGAAAACAGAATCTGTCAAAAACAGAACAGTCTGTAGTAATCTGTATCAAACGTATACTTCTGGAACTCGAAAAATCCTACCAAATTAGGAAGCCCTAAGAAATTTGTGTAACAATCCAGATAAAAAGAATAAGATCAAGAGCATGTTTCTGTGAATTAACAAAACTAATTTACTGGGTGCAAAAGTTTCTGATTTTCAGCAGGATCAACACAACTATCACCATAAGCTATCCTAAAGGTCCTACTTGGCACTTTATTGAAACAAAAGCTATAAAACATGATTACTACAGTAGAATAATCATGTGGACACACAAAAACAGTAAGTATAAATATTGTGTTGTCTCCCAACAAGCGCTTTCTTTAATGCCTTTCTAGCTAGGCATGATGATGATAATGATGCTCACATAAAAGATAAGAACTGAAACATAACGGGAGCATCATAAAGCACATGACTAGCACATTTAAGTCTAACCCACTTCCTATGCATAGAGATTTTGTAAGCAAACAACTTATGGGAACAATAATCAACTAGCATAGGAAAGTAAAACAAGCATAGCTTCAAGATTTTCAACACATAGAGAGGAAACTTGACATTATTGCAATTCCTACAAGCATATATTCCTCCCTCATAATAATTTTCAGTAGCATCATGAATGAATTCAACAATATAACCAGCACCTAAAGCATTCTTTTCATGATCTACAAGCATAGAAATTTTACTAGTCTCCACATAAGCAAAATTCTTCTCATTCGGAATAGTGGGAGTATCATAAGAGACTTGAACACTAAAAATTGTTTCCACATTAAAAGAGTAATGTTAAGAAAAAAGGTAATCATAATCATGACAAGATTTGTAAATATAATCATCACTACTTTTTATAGCATAATTTTCATCACAATAATCATCATAAGTAGCAACTTCGTTCTCATCATAATCGATTGAAACCTCTCCCAAGATAGTGGAATCACTAAATAAAGTTGACACTCTTCCAAATCCACTTTCATTTTCATCACAATAAGATAAAACATCCTCCAAAATAGTGGGATCACTACTTCCTAAAGTTGACACTCTTCCAAACCCACTTTCATCAATATAATCATCATACGTAGGAGGCATGCTATCATCATAACAACTTTGCATATCAAAACTTGGGATGCTAAAAATATCATCTTCATTAAACATAGCATCCCCAAGCTTGGGACAAACATTAATTTCAGCAAATAAATTCTCAAATATTTCATCCTCATCAAACATAGCTTCCCCAAGCTTGGGCCCTTTCATATCATAAGCATAATCACTCTCATCATTAAAAATATGGATAGCACCAATAGTATAGCATCATCATCACAATGAGTAGTAGGAGCAACATCATTTGGGAGGGATAACTTTCTACCTTTGTTGCTCCTTCTTTTCTTTTTCTTCTTCACATTATATGTGGGTTCAACCTTCCTCTTTGAGCTCCTTATTCACGAGATTGGTTGAATAGAAAGCTCCTCCTCATTACCTGATTCATCGTAAGAAATAATAGGAGGAGATTGGGAAGTCTCTTCCCTTTCATTAGTATTCTCATCATCTTCTATTTGCTTTGTTTTCTTTAGGTAATTGGCAATATAAGGATTTTCAATGCAATTCTCCGCACAAAACATATAAATATCCTCTAGATCAAAATCAAGAAATCTATCACGATTAAATTCTGGAATACCCTCGGTTATACGTTTCATTTCTTCATACCCCAAAAGAAGACTAAGCTCTTTATGATGCCCAAGGGTAATCAAGCTATCACAATTTTTGGACATGATTCGATCATAAATTTTTTTTGCATTGGAGATTTAAATGACCACGTTCATTGCAAAGTTCACAAGGAGCACGAAAAATATTGAATCTTTTAGCACACTCATCAAGACTTTCTTGCAAAGCTTTAGTTTTTAAATATTTATGGCTCCTGCAATATCTATTTTCTCTATTTGGTGTGTCCATGCAAATCCAATCTACTCCACAAAAATCAACATGCTTATAGGAGACATTTTCATCATAACTAGTGCAATCATAATTAGTACTATGGATATTCAAAGAGTTCATACTAACAACATTGCAATCATGCTCATCATTCAAAGATTTAGTACCAAGCATTTTAATGCATTCTACTTCTAGTACTTGAGCACAATTTTCCTCTCCATCATACTCACGAAAGATATTAAAAAGACGAAGCGTATGAGACAAACTTAACTCCGTTTTTTTTGTAGTTTTCTTTTATAAACTAAACTAGTGATAAAACAAGAAACAAAAAGATTCGACTGCAAGATCTAAAGATATACCTTCAAGCGCTAACCTCCCCGGCAACGACGCCAGAAAAGAGCTTGATGTCTACTACACAACCTTCTTCTTGTAGACGTTGTTGGGCCTGCAAGTGCACATGTTTGTAGGATAGTAGCAAATTTCCCTCAAGTGGATGACCTAAGGTTTATCAATCCGTGGGAGGCGTAGGATGAAGATGGTCTCTCTCAAACAACCCTGCAACCAAATAACAAAGAGTCTCTTGTGTCCCTAACACACCCAATACAATGGTAAAATGTATAGGTGCACTAGTTCGGCGAAGAGATGGTGATACAAGTGCAATATAGATAGTAGATATAGGTTTTTGTAATCTGAAAATATAAAAACAGCAAGGTAACAAGTAATAAAAGTGAGCGTAAATGGTATTGCAATGATAGGAAACAAGGCCTAGGGTTCATACTTTCACTAGTGCAAGTTCTCTCAACAATAATAACATAGATAGATCATATAAAAATCCCTCAACATGCAACAAAGAGTCACTCCAAAGCCACTAATAGCGGAGAACAAACGTAGAGATTATGGTAGGGTACGAAACCACCTCAAAGTTATTCTTTCGGATCGATCTATAAAAGAGTTCATACTAGAATAACACCTTAAGACACAAATCAACCAAAACCCTAATGTCACCTAGATACTCCATTGTCATCTCAAGTATCCATGGGCAGGATTATACGATATGCATCACACAATCTCATATTCATCCAACCAACACAAAGTACTTCAAAGAGTGCCCCAAAGTTTCTACCGGAGAGTCAAGAACGTGTGCCAACCCCTATGCATAGGTTCATGGGCGGAACCCGCAAGTTGGTCACCAAAACATACATCAAGTGGCACATGATATCCCATTGTCACCACATATAAGCACGACAAGACATACATCAAGTGTTCTCATAAAAGACTCAATCCGATAAGATAACTTCAAAGGGGAAACTCAATTCATCACAAGAGAGTAGAGGGGGAGAAACATCATAAGATCCAACTACAGTAGCAAAGCTCGGGATACATCAAGATCGTGCCATAGAGGGAACACGAGAGAGAACATGAGAGAGAGAGAGATCAAATTCATAGCTACTCGTACATACCCTCAGCCCCGAGGGTGAACTACTCCCTCCTCGTCATGAAGAACGCCGGGATGATGAAGATGGCCACCGGTGATGGATTCCCCCTCCGGCAGGGTGCTAGAATGGACTCCCGAGAGGTTTTTGGTGGCTACAGAGGCTTGCGGCGGTGGAACTCCTGATCTATCTTGATATTCGATGGTTTTAGGGTACGTAGGGTTATATAGGCGAAAGAAGTCGGTCGGGGGGGGGGGTGCTCAAGGGGTCCACAAGATAGGGGGCCGCGCCCTATAGGGGAGGGGGCGCCCCCTATCTCCTGGGCTCCTTGAGGATCTTCTGACTTGATCTCCAAGCCTCCAGGATGATAATCTTCCAAAAAAAACACGTTGCCGAAGGTTTCATTCCGTTCGGACTCCATTTGATATTCCTTTTCTTCGAAATACTGAAACAGGCAATAAAACAACAATATGGGCTGGGTCTCCGGTTAATAGGTTAGTCCCAAAAGTAATATAAAAGTGAATAATAAAGCCCGTAATCATTCAAAACAGATAATAAAATAGTATGAATGCTTCATAAATTATAGATACGTTGGAGACGTATCAGGGCACCGCACACGGTTAAGAGAACTTGATGTCCTTTGGGGTGCCCCCTGCCCCCGTATATAAAGGAGGAGAGGGGGAGGCCGGCCGGCCCTTGTTAGAAGCGCCAAGAGGAGGGAGTCCTACTAGGACTCCAAGTCCTAGTAGGATTCCACCTAGAGGAAGAGGGGAAGGAAGGGAGAGGGAAAGGGGGGCCGCGCCCCCTTCCCTTGTACTATTCGGACTCCCCATGGGGGGGGGGCTCCCCTATGTGGGCTGTCCTCTCTCTCCCCTATGGCCCATGTTGGCCCATTGCTTCCCCGGGGGGTTCCGGTAACCCCTTCCGGCACTGCGTTTTTACCCGAATCCACTCGGAACTCTTCCAATGTACGAATAACATAGTCCAATATATCAATCTGTATGTCTCGACCATTTTGAGACTCCTCATCATGTCCATGATCTCATCCAGGACTCCGAACAAACTTCGGTCATCAAAAACACATAACTCATAATACAAATCCTCATTGAACGTTAAGCGTGAGGACCCTACGGGTTCGAGAACTATGTAGACATGATCGAGACGCATCTCCGATCAAAGACCAATAGCGGAACCTGGATGCTCATATTGGCTCCTACATATTCTACGAAGATCTTTATCGGTCAAACCGCACAACAACATATGTTGTTCCCTTTGTCATCGGTATGTTACTTTCCCGAGATTCGATCGTCGGTATCATCATACCTAGTTCAATCTCGTTACCGTCAAGTCTCTTTACTCGTTTCTTAATGCTTCATCCTGCAATTAACTCATTAGTCGCATTGCTTGCAAGGCTTATAGTGATGAGCATTACCGAGAGGGCCCAGAGATACCTCTCTGAGACACGGAGTGACAAATCCTAATCTCGATCTATGCCAACCCAACAAACACCTTCGGAGATACCTGTATGGCATCTTTATAATCACCCAGTTATGTTGTGATGTTTGATAGCACACAAGGTGTTCCTCCAGTATTCGGGAGTTGCATAATCTCGTAGTCTGAGGAACATGTATAAGTCATGAAGAAAGCAGTAGCAATTAAACTGTAATGATCATAATGCTAAGCTAACGGATGGGTCTTGTCCATCACATCATTCTCCTAATGATGTGATCCCATTCATCAATTGACAACACATGTCTATGGTTAGGAAACATAACCATCCTTGATTAACGAGCTAGTCAAGTAGAGGCATACTAGGGACACTATGTTTTGTCTATGTATTCACACATGTACTAAGTTTCCGGTTAATACAATTCTAGAATGAATAATAAACATTTATCATGATATAAGGAAATAAATAATAACTTTATTATTTCCTCTAGGGCATATTTCCTCAGTCTCCCACTTGCACTAGAGTCAATAATCTAGATTACAAAGTAATGATTCTAACACCCATGGAGTCTTGGTGTTGATCATGTTTTGCTCGTGGAAGAGGCTTAGTCAACGGGTTTGCAACATTTAGATCTGTATGTATTTTGCAAATCTCTATGTCTCCCTCCGTGACTTGATGCCAGATGGAATTGAAGTGTATCTTGATGTGTTTGGTTCTCTTGTGAAATCTGGATTCCTTCGCCAAGGCAATTGCACCAGTATTGTCACAAAAAGATTTTCATTGGACCCGATGCACTAGGTATGACACCTAGATCGTATATGAACTTCTTCATCCAGACTCCTTCATCTGCTTCCGAAGTAGCTATGTACTCCCCTTCACACATAGATCCTGGCACGATGCTTTGCTTGGAACTCCACCAACTGACAGCTCCACCATTCAATAAAAATACGTATCCAGATTGCGACTTAGAGTCATCCAGATCAGTGTCAAAGCTTGCATCGATGTAACCATTTACAACGAGCTCTTTTTCACCCCCATAAACGAGAAACATATCCTTAGTCCTTTTCAGGTATTTCAGGACGTTCTTGACTGCTGTCCAGTGCTCCATTCCTAGATTACTTTGGTACCTCCTTTCTATACTTCTAGCAAGGCACACATCAGGTCCGGTACACATCATTGCATACTAGATAGAACCTATGGCTGAAGCATCGGGAATGGCTTTCATTTTGAACTTCTGCAAAACTTTATCAAGGTATATGTGCTTTGTGAAAGTCCAATTAAGCGTCTTGATCTATCTCTATGCCCAATATGTAAGCAGCTTCACCGAGGTCGTTCGTTGAAAAACTCTTAGTTATTCCTCTATGCTATCCAAATTCTATATCATTTCCAATCAACAATATGTCATCCACATATAATATTAGAAATGCTACAGAGCTCCCACTCACTTTCTTGTAAATACAGGCTTCTCCAAAAGTGTTTATAAAACCATATGCTTTGATCACACTATCAATTCCACATCCGAGAGGCTTGCACCAGTCCATAAATGGATCGCTGGAGCTTGCACACTCTGTTAGCACCCTTTGGATCGACAAAACCTTCTGGTTGCATCATATACAACTCTTCTTCCAGAAATCCATTCAAGAATGCAGTTTTGACATCCATCTGCCAAATTTCATAATCATAAAATGCGGCAATTGCTAACACGATTCGGACAGACTTAAGCATCGCTACGGGTGAGAAAGTCTCGTCGTAGTCAACTCAACTCCTTGAACTTGTCGAAAAACTTTCGCAACAAGTCGAGCTTTGTAGACAGTAATATTACCGTTAGCGTCAGTCTTCTTCTTGAAGATCCATTTATTTTCTATGGCTTGCCGATCATTGGACAAATCCACCAAAGTCCACACTTTGTTCTCATACATGGATCCCATCTCAGATTTCATGGACTCAAGCCATTTCACGGAATCTGGGCTCATCATCGCTTCCTCATAGTTCGTAGGTTCATCATGGTCTAGTAACATGACTTTCAGAACAAGATTACCGTACCACTCTGGTGGGGATCGCACTCTGGAAGACCTACGAGGTTCGGTAGTAACTTGGTCTGAAGTTTCATGAGCATCATCATTAGCTTCCTCACTAATTGGTGTAGGGATCACTGGAACTGATTTATGTGATGAAGTACTTTCCAATTAGGGAGAAGGTACAATTACCTCATCAAGTTCTACTTTCCTCCCTCTTTCGAGAGAAACTCCTTCTCTAGAAAGGATCCATCCTTAGAAACAAAGATTTTGCCTTCGGATCTGTGATAGAAGGTGTACCCAATAGTTTCCTTTGGGCATCCTATGAAGACGCGCTTCTCCGATTTGGCTTCGAGCTTATCAGGTTGAAGCTTTTTCACATAAGCATCGCAGCCCCGAACTTTAAGAAATGACAACTTTGGTTTCTTGCCAAACCATAGTTCATAAGGCATCGTCTCAACGGATTCTGATGGTGCCCTATTTAATGTGAATGCAACCGTCACTAAAGCATAACCCCAAAATGATAGCGGTAAATCAGTAAGAGACATCATAGATCACACCATATCCAATAAAGTACGGTTACGATGTTCGGACACACCATTACGCTGTGGTGTTCCAGGTGGCATGAGTTGCAAAACTATTCCACATTGTTTCAAATGAAGACCAAACTCGTAACTCAAATATTCGCCTCCATGATCGGATCGTAGAAACTTTATTTTCTTGTTATGACGATTTTCCACTTCACTCTGAAATTCTTTGAACTTTGCAAATGTTTCAGACTTATGCTTCATTAAGTAGATATAACCATATCTGCTCAAATCATTTGTGAAGGTATGAAAATAACGATACCCGCCATGAGCCTCAACACTCATTGGACCACATACATCGGTATGTATTATTTCCAATAAGTCAATAGCTTGTTCCATTGTTCCAGAGAACGGAATTTTAGTCATCTTGCCCATTAGGCACGGGTCGCAAGCACCAAGTGATTCATAATCAAGTGATTCCAAAATCCCATTAGCATGGAGTTTCTTCATGCGCTTTACACCAATATGACCTAAACGGCAATGCCACAAATAAGTTGCACTATCATTATCAACTTTGCATATTTTGGCTTCAATATTATGAACATGTGTATCTCCATGATCGAGATTCAATAAAAATAGACCACTTAACAAGGGTGCATGACCATAAAAGATATTAATCATATAAATAGAACAACCATTATTCTCTGATTTAAATGAATAACCGTCTTGCACCAAACAAGATCCAGATATAATGTTCATGCTCAATGTTGGCACCAAATAACAATTATTTAGGTCTAAAACTAATCCCGAAGGTAGATGTAGAGCTAGCGGGCCGACGGCGATCACATCGACCTTGGAACCATTCTCGACGTGCATCGTCACCTCATCCTTAGCCTATCTTTGTTTAATCTGTATCTCCTGTTTTGAGTTGCAAATATGAGCAGCAGAACCAGTACCAAATACCCAGGCGCTACTATGAGCATTAGTAAGGTACACATCAATAACATGTATATCAAATATACCTTTCACTTTGCCATCCTTCTTATCCGCAAAATACTTGGGGCAGTTCCGCTTCCAGTGACCAGTCCCTTTGCAATAGAAGCACTCACTTTCAGGCTTAGGTCCAGACCTGGGCTTCTTCCCATGAGCAGCAACTTGCTTGTCGTTCTTCTTGAAGTTCCCATTTTTTCCCTTTGCCCTTTTTCTTGAAACTAGTGGTCTTGTTGACCATCAACACTTGATGCTCCTTCTTGATTTCTACCTCCGCAGCCTTTAGCATTGTGAAGAGCTCGGGAATCATTTTTGTCATCCCTTGCATATTATAGTTCATCATGAAGCCTTTATAGCTTGGTGGCAGTGATTGAAGAACTCTGTCAATGACACTATCATTAGGAAGATTAACTCCCAGCTGAGTCAAGTGGTTATGGTACCCAAACATTCTGAGTATGTGTTAACTGACAGAACTATTCTCCTCCATTTCGCAGCTATAGAACTTATTGGAGACTTCATATCTCTCAACTGGGCATTTGCTTGAAATATTAACTTCAACTCTTGGAACATCTCATATGATCCATGACGTTCAAAATGTCTTTGAAGTCCCAATTCTAAGCCGTAAAGCATGGCACACTGAACTATCGAGTAGTCATCAGCTTTGCTCTGCCAGACATTCACAATGTCCGCAGTTGCGTCTGCAGCAGGCCTGGCACCTAGCGGTGCTTCTAGGACGTAATTCTTCTGTGCACCAGTGAGGATAATCCTCAAGTTACGGACCCAGTCCGTGTAATTGCTACCATCATCTTTCAACTTAGCTTTCTCTAGGAATGCATTAAAATTCAAAGGAACGGTAGCACGGGCCATTGATCTACAACAACATAGACATGCAAAAACTATCAGGACTAAGTTCATGATAAATTAAAGTTTAATTAATCATATTACTTAAGAACTCCCATTTAGATAGACATCCCTCTAGTCATCTAAATGATCACGTGATCCAAATCAATTGAACCATGTCCGATCATCACGTGAGATGGAGTAGTTTTCAATGGTGAACATCACTATGTTGATCATATCTACTACATGATTCACGCTCGACCTTTTGGTCTCCGGTGTTCCGAGGCCATATCTGCATATGCTAGGCTCGTCAAGTTTAACCCGAGTATTCTGCATGTGCAAAACTAGCTTGCACCTGTTGTATGTGAACGTAGAGCTTATCACACCCGATCATCATGTGGTGTCTCGGCACGATGAACTGTAGCAATAGTGCATACTCAGGGAGAACACTTATAATGCTACCGTCGTACTAAGAAAAATAAGATGCATAAAAGATAAACATCACATGCAATCAAAATATGTGACATGATATGGCCATCATCATCTTGTGCTCATGATCTCCATCACCGAAGCATCGTCATGATCTCCATCGTCAATGGCTTGATACCTTGATCTCCATCGTAGTATCGTTGTCGTCTCGCCAACTATTGCTACTATGACTATCACTACCGCTTAGTGATAAAGTAAAGCAATTACATGGCGATTGCATTTCATACAATAAAGCGACAACCATATGGCTCCTGTCAGTTGCTGATAACTCTGTTACAAAACATGATCATCTCATACAACAATTTATATCTCATTATGACTTGACCATGTCACATCACAACAAGCCCTGCAAAACAAATTAGACGTCCTCTACTTTGTTGTTACAAGTTTTACGTGGCTGCTACGGGATTCTAGCAAGAACCATTCTTATCTACGCAAGAACCACAACGATTTTTTGTCAAGTGTGTTGTTTTAACCTTCAAGAAGGACTGACGGTGTCCTGGACTAGGGGGTACTCACCACGTCGTCTCCCGATCAGTTAGATTGGGCCGAGGACCCCCGTGGCCGTATACTCATGGGCCAGTTCGGACAGCTGCCGCATACAAGGAAGATTCCACAAGACATGGTGATCAAGAAAAGGACTCCTCCCCACCAGCGTATTCGGCTAGGACTCTTGTTATCCTAGGCCTCTGGTGCATTATATAAACCGAGGCCAAGCTAGTCGATAGGTCATATACAACAATCATAATCATAGGCTAGCTTCTCGGGTTTAGCCTCTACGATCTCGTGGTAGATCATCTCTTGTAATACTCATATCATCAAGATCAATCAAGCAGGAAGTAGTGTATTACCTCCGTCGAGAGGGCCCGAACCTGGGTAAACATTGTATCCCCCGCCTCCTGTTACCATTAGCCTTAGACGTACAGTTCGGGACCCCCTACCCGAGATCTGCCGGTTTTGACACCGACATTGGTGCTTTCATTGAGAGTTCCGCTGTGTGATCGACGAAAGGATCAATGGCTCGCCTGCAGATCAACTGCAATGTTGGTGTCTTCATCGCCGGCTCGACTAGTCACCTCGGCTGGTCCGAGGACTAGACCCTTTTTGGATCGTCAAGATCGGACATATGTCCTTGTCATCAACTCTGATCTCTATCAAGATCATGGAGGAATATCCATGGAGCCCGGGGCTCAACGTAAACATTGCCCTCGTGTGACCGTGCTGTTTTTCTGGACAATGAACTTGTATCCGCCGCCACCGCCTCCTCAAGTGTCTTTTTAATGATTGCTTCGCTGGAATTGTGCGGAATTGAGTCTACAACAACCCTAGAAAATTTCGTTGAGTTCCGATGGAGGAATCTCTGGCAATCCACGATAGACCGGAGCCCTGTCAAATCTGGACGGGAATCTGGACGAGTTTAGGGCGTGGTGTCCAGCTTCTAGCTCGGACGTCCTTTGGAAGATTCGACCCTTGATCCTCTGCGGAATTCCTATATCTACCACCCCTCAAAATTTCAGCTCGATCCAACCGTCTAAACTCCGGGAACCTTCCGATTAGTGCATCACTTTTCTTATCGTTTTCTGCGCGAGAACGAATCCGACCCGAGTTCGTCTTTTTTATGAACGGGATTTCAGACATCCTTTTTGAAGGAAGTTTTGTATGGGGTATTGTGTTTTGTTCCCGAACACATCCCACTAACTTTAAAGTCTTTTGAACATGATCTTCACCATCATGCTGGTGTCAAACCAGTCCGGCAATATTGCTCCACGGCTGCCGACCTGTGCTAGACACGTCGTCACTTTGTTGAGCCGAGCTGAACTTCTTCAGATCATCATCTCGGTGAGACTAACAAGAGTTCGGCATCGCGGAGGATAAATCATCACCAACATCGCTGCCCCACGGATTACACGGAGCGGGCACGCCGGCATTGAGCACGTCACGAGTTACGACCTGCATCGGCAGGGCCACACTGTTGCTTCTTCAAGCCGATGTCCATCATGCCAACCTACTTCGACTCATCGGCTGACATCGAGGCTTTGACATCTCGGCTGGACCGGGGGCTTCGCCATCTCTTCATCAACCTACTCCGGAGACTTCAGCGTCACTAGCCGACCAGCTTCGTCACGTTAGCTGAACTGAGGGCTTTGCCTCGGCAAGCCAACCTTTGCCAGCATCGCCATGCCGTCCCTTTATCAGCCATCAGGCAATGGGTGTGCGGATCGAGTCCCAATTTTGGGAGTCACCTTTCTTCGGATTGCTACAACAAATAAACCAGGTGCTATTAATCCTAGTAATTTTTGCTTGTTTGGGATTATTTTTTTCCCAAGAAATTATTACTCTGGTTTGTTCCATCATCTGTACACAGGTCTATCGAATGATGGCCGCAATAACGACGTTTGCATGCTGGTTCGGTCAGTTTCCGTACATAGTCCGGCGAATGCCGCATCCGGAACTTGGACCGACCTGTGAAGTTAGGCTTTGCCACGCCTTTGCCACATCAGACTGACGCCCTGCATCCATTAAGTTCGACGCCAGACCACATATCTTTAAATGAATTATTTTGCGTAAATTAATTATGCAAGGATTTTATATATATTTATATTATTCTTTTTGGACCGCACTATTTTACATGTGCAGGTAATCGACTTCGACTGCGTCATGCAGTCACTTTGGCAAGCCAACGTCGTCGTCCCAATTGGCATAAATTGGCTCGCATGATCACCTTGTTGATCGAATTGCCATACCGACATGTTCGGTTGCTTCAGGGACTTCGGCATCATCAAGAGGGTCCTACCTCATCGGGTGTTCGGTGCACGGGCCATATTTCTCTTATTACTCATCTTTGCATAAATTATTTATTATGCTATGAATTTTTTTAATTTATTATTATTACTGCTATCTCCGGCTTGCACTATTTTCTGTGCACATGTAAATGATCCGGGTTGGGCAGCGCCGTCACCTCGGCGTACCGACATACCACGTCACCTTGGCTAGACCGGGGGCTTTGTCATCACTTCATTAACCCACGTTGGGGATTTCAGCGTCACTCTGTCGGCCTGCATTGGCCGTGCCATGTCACCACTTTAGAGTGTCGAGTTCTTCGCTCTGCCACCTCGGGTCCGGCTTGGGGGAAGGAATCGTGTCCCGCATCAAGCTAGGACCGTGTCATCAATGCCGAACACATTAACCAGCTAAGTTGCCTTCATTCTCAAAGTTTTAAATTTTTAACTTGTGTTCGGTTTGACCAAGCATTATACTTTTTTGGCAAAAAGTTGTTTGCGACAAAAATTCCTTGTCATAACCTTGTTTGTGAAACACAAATTCAAATACCCAGTTCACTTGGGGGCTTCCTTTATGAAGCCTTTACTCTTGCATATGTATATATTTGTACAACTTCGTTCCTTGTTCATGTATTATGCCACAATATGCACCATATTGACTTAAGCGATTTGCAAGCTGGGTTGTCTCGCTCCTGTGTTTACCCCTACGTCCCCGATTGTTCGGCTAGGGAGTAAAGGGAGCACCTCTGCGATTGTCATGATCGGGTCATCCGAGCCGGACCTCGGACTGGGTGAAGCTGAAAGCTAGCGCTCTTATTGTTTTCAATTATGGTCGGCACACAACGGAACTCATGAGTACAAAAAATCTATTGCACAAGTCTCATAGTAGCAATGAGCAACCGAAGAAAGGTATCGGTGGGGGTACTATTTTCTTCGAAGATGCTTCTTACACTTCGTCAGTAATATAGCATAAGTTCCCTGAGCGCGCTTTGTCTATTACAGCCTTATGGCCTGATTGCTTGGTTATCGGAAACACCATCGATATTCTCGACAGGTGGAGTACATAACACTTTTCGGCCCTTGACCGAAGAGGGAGAAGCCGACGGTCGGTTAAGACGCGTTTAAAGTTGGGGTGAACACAGATATAATATAAGCACTTCGGTACATAGAATCATTATACATAAAATTCTTTTACCCAAGTCACTTGGGGGCTCTTAGGTTCATATGAGCCGTTTTATAATAAGTGTTCTTCTTCTTACATGTTGCAAAGTTTTTATTATTATTATTATTATTTATCACTCCCTTTTTCTACACGAGTGTGTGGTCACTAGCCGGGGAGCCTAATTTCTCTCTCAAAGCCGCTAGTGTTTAGTTTGCTACACTGGCCTAACGAGAAGTACTCCGCCTTCGGGATAGGAGGTTGAAGCCGTAGGCTGACCCTCTTAAAGTCTTGAGATAGGATGTGTCATGATCAAAGTTTTAGATCACGGGCGAAAAGAGCGCGATCACAGCGCTACCGCGTGCTGGAAGCCTTCCCGTGAGGCAATCCCGTTTTTTACGCGATCTGCAGTTAACCGCGCGATCGCGCGCGAAACAGCGCTATTTGGCTTCGCTGTCGCTGCAAAATCGCGGGATTGGGACGAAAACTGAAACACAAGGGCCCAAAGGCCCCAAACAGACCAGAAACAGCCCAAATATCGTGATGGTATATAAAACCTCCTCCAGAAAACCTAGGTCATGTCCCCCTCATTCCCTTCTCCCCCTCTCACCAAAAACTTGAGGCGGCTGCGCTGCTCTTCCCAAGCGCCGATCGCTGCCGTTGGAAGCAGATTGGATTCGAGGGTGGTGGAAAAGCGACCGTGACGGGGGGGTTTGCACGCCGCTGCCTCTGCGACCACGATGACATCTCAGTCTCCAGCAGCCGGGTTAAGCACATCGCCAGGAGGTACAAGAGTCCTCCGATTCCATAGCTCATTGGTAGATTCAGACTTGTTTGTTGATTCAGGATTTGATACCTACTTGGATTGTGGAGGGTGGCGTTGAACGTGTATGTGTGTTTGGTTGACTTATTCCTCTCACAGATGGATTCGGAGAGTAGAAAGCAGTAATAAGTATTGCTTCTAGCATAGCAGGCTAAAGCGCTGATATTAGAAAAATAAATAGGCATGCTAAAACAGAGAAAAACTGGAATAGGCTCTTGTGGTCTGAGCAGAAGGAGCATGTAAAAAACAATGAACGTCATTCATATTTTTCCTGTATTGTTTTGATTATATCCAAGTCATGGAAGATGTGCTTAGTGATGCTTGCAACATACCCCAAAATTTGCGTTCACTTCAAGGCAAGGGATATCACTTTCTATTTACCAGATTGCTACATAATAAAACTGCTATTTCTCTAGGAAAAATTAGTACAACCAGAACCCGTTTTTTCATTGCCAGTAAAGCAAATGCAAGTAGAAGTTATAGAAGGACAGATAAGCAGTCAATGGTATCAAGGAAACCATACTATATTTCAATGGCTAGGCATGAAAATTAGTAATTTGTAACTCAAATCAACTGCTTGCACACTTGAAATCCCAGGGTATGTGTTACAAGTTTCAGGTTGTAGGCTCCGGGATTCAGATTTGTTTGTTGATTCCGATTCCATACTCATCGGTAGAATATTCTATAGCTTATTTGTTTGTTGATTCAACAGAAGCACATGAAAGGCTCTTGGGATTGCATTGCAGATTTGTAGTTGAAGGTTCATATTGTAGCTTAGGTTTTCAACATAGCTCATTGGTAGGATATTCAGATTTGCCACTCAAAATTTTCTTTAGACGATGGTTTGTGATGCCCTGGTCTGTTGCTTTAATTTTCTTGTGCTAAGTGTGCAAGTCACAGCTCAAGAACTTGTGTAAAGAATAAAGATATTGTTGTCTGTTGTGCTACTTCCATAACCTGTGTAAATAGAATGAGAGGGTTGGCTGGGTCTGTTGCTTTAATTTAGTGTATGTAGAATGCTCTCAGTAACCCATTTCACATCTAATTTTTCTAGATATGTCTACTTGATTTTTGAAGGCTTGGCTGGGTCAAGCACTTCACCAATAATCCCAGCACCTCATGTAGCTCAAGTGCACTCAGATGACCCAGCATGGAAGCATTGCACGATTCCGGACATGACCAAGAAGGCCTCTGTGGAATGCAACTTCTGCCATGGTGTTTACATTGGTGGTATTACTCGAATGAAGTACCACCTTGCAAATGTCAAGGTCCAAAATGTCGTTTTGTGCCAACAAGTTCCAGCTGATGTGAAGCAAGAGATGAGGGAGCTGATCTCAAGGAAAGATGAAGCAAAGGAAAAGAAGGCCAGGGAATCAGCAATACGCAGAAGTGACGTCAATTTGGATGGAAATGATGCTAGGGCTGCTGATGAAGATGATATCTTGGGTGGTGGTAGTGGGGGTGGTCTACTTGTATTATCAGGGAGGCGACAGAGTAAGGGCAACACATATGGTTCTATGGATAAGTTTTGCACCAAGTCAACAGAAGACGTTGTGGCCGCAAGTAAGGGGAAGGCTTTTCTACAAAGTTGCAAACCAAGTTGTCCACTCAAAGAAGGGAAGAGAGGAGGGTCCGTGCTTATGAGTATGTTTTTCAGTTCTTCTATGAAGCCGAAATCGCCCACAATGCAGTCTTGCTTCCAAGCTTTGAACTTATGCTTGAAGCGGTTGGAGCATTCAGGACAGACATGAAAGGCCCCACTCCTTATGAAATGGGTGGCCCTTACTTACAGAAGAGCAAGAAGAAAGTCGAGGAAGGATTTGCTGGACATAAAGAAGCATGGAAGCTCACTGGATGTACCGTCATGACAGATGCATGGACAGACAAAAGAGGAAGGGGAGTGATGAATTTGGTAGTTCATAGTGCCTATGGTGTTGTTTTTGTTGATTCTATGGATTGTTCAGATGTGAGAAAAGATGACAAGACGATATTTGATCTTGTTGATAGATGCATAGAAGAAATTGGGGAGAAGAATGTCGTTCAAATTGTAATGGATAATGCCTCAGTCAATATAGCAGCAACAACAATGATGAAAGTGAAGCGTCCCTCCCTATTTTGGAATGGTTGTGCAGCCCACACAATTTATTTGATGTTGGAGGACATTGGGAAGCTTCCTGCAATCTAACAAACAATTGCCAAAGGAAAGGCTGTGACTGTGTTCGTTTATGCACATACAAGAGTTTTGGCATTGATGATAAAATTTCTTGGAAAAGACCTAGTCCGCTCTGGTATTACTAGGTTTGCAACATCATATTTGAACTTGAAGAGTTTGCAGGACAACAAAAAAGAGCTACAAAAGTTGTTCAGGTCAGATGAACTCAATGAAATGGACCACCTAAAAAAGGCAAAGGGGAAAAACACAGCTAAAATCGTTCGCTCTGAAACTTTCAGGAAAGCAGTAGATACCACTGTCAATTTCTTTGAGCCAATGGCAAATCTTTTGAGGAGGATGGATAGTGATGTTCCGACAATGGGTTTTATTCATGGTTGTATGTTGGATGCAAAGAAAGAGATCTCCGTGAGGTTTGACAATGATAAGTCTCGCTTTCTAGAAGTGTGGGACATCATTGACAAGAGATGGGACAGCAAGTTGAAGCCTGCATTACATATGGCTGGATACTACTTGAACCCATACTATTATTATCCAAACAAGCTTGATATTGAGATCGATGGTAGTTTCAAAGAAGGGCTGATAACTTGTATTTCAAAGATGGTTGAAGATCCTATCATGCAAGAAGAAATAATCGATGAGATTGACCACTATCAAGAGGGGATAGGGTCTTTTGGAAGGGACATTGCTGTACGGCAAAGGAAAAACAAGAAGTTTGATCCAGGTAATTGGTTGCCTGATTGTTGTTTCTTATTTTGTTATCCTGCCCAAAGTATTCTAACATGTCCCACTTGTTTATGTTCAAGCTAAATGGTGGATGAACCATGGGACAAGTGCTCCAAAACTAAGGATCTTGGCTGCAAGGATTCTTGGTTTGACATGTAGTTCCTCTGCTTGTGAGAGGAACTGGAGTGTATTTGATCAAGTAAGTATATTGTTCCTCCTTTCCACTTAAATGCATTGTTCAATCCATTTTGAAGACTTTGTGATGATGTCAATTTCTCTATGAACTTAAGTGCAGAACTAGTGGTCTTGATTATACTTCTTCTATTTATCTGGTGATGTTATGCTTGCTGCAGCCTTTGAGATATTGATTTGTTCATTTTGTAGGTTCACACAAAGAGACCTTGCAGGATCTTTGCATGACAAGATAGTGACCTTGTCTTCATCAAGTTCAACTCAAAGCGAAGGACAAGAAACTAAACAAACGCAAGGACCCCATTGAGAAGCAGGTGGTAGATGTTTTAGAAGACGATGAGAATGAATGGATCACTGGTGTAGTGCCAAATGGTGATGAAGAACAAGGTGAAGATCAAGATCAAGAAACTCTGTATGCAAGCTCGCATGCTGGACTAGGAACTTCTGCTATTAATCCACTTAAAAGGAAGAGGGGTGTCTATGGTAAGAAGAAGAAGAGGATGATCCCTGTTACTCCTCAAGAAGATCTGCTCTCTGCTTCCTCTGCTTCAGAAAGTGACAACGACGAGGACACCGACATGAGTTCTGGTTCTGACATGTGAGCTTGTCGGTTTCTCTATGAACTTCGTTTTGGCGCTCATGATTCTATCCTTTCCTGTGTGCTTTTGACAAATGAATTCTGAAGACTTTGTGATGCATGTAATGGACTATGGACATGCTGTTGTTTGTTACTGAAATTAAGTGTCAAACTGCTGATGTTATGCTTGAAGCTTGATGCGATCTTGAATTTATGTTTCTATTTATCCATTGAACTGCTGCAGATCTCTTACGTACTTGTTATGTTCGAATTTATATTGAGAATCCTCTTTTTCTCTGAAAATACGCTGTTTTTCGATAAAAATATGCACATGTATTAGTATATATGTGTGATATACATGCACAGTCATCAGAGCATGAAATGGCTTAGCAGCCGCTATAGCGGCGATAAGCGGTGAAGCGTTAACCTGAGCCAGCCGCTAAATGCCTTAGCCCGCGATCTGAAGCTTTGGTCATGATAAAGCACGACAGAAATACAATTTTCTTTTTTTAAGACCAATTTTCGATTTGGCACCGAACACTTGATTTAGTTCAGACGTCCAGTTTTTACTGAAGCTTTTTGGTTTTCCAAGCCTATGGCACTTTTACACTATTTGTGCGTTTCCAGCATTAGTCTCGCAGTGCAACGCCGGACAACTTTAGGGATCCCGACAAAAACATTCTCGAATATTGCTATATATGCATCGGTTTCGAATTGTGTCTTCGATCAATAGTTGGGTTGCCCGGCTCCTATGCTTGCCTCCTACATTTCGCTTTGTTCGACTAGGTGTGCAAAGGGAGAACCACTGCGATTGTGCTTCCAGCTCGCATGGTTAAGCACCTCAATGGAGAAAGCCGAAAACCGACTGTTACAATAGGCGTAAACTGGTCAGCGATCCGATGACTATGTTAAATGACGGGTCGTTCATAACATTGGCCGAAGTGTTTACGGCTTGACCTCGGATGTCGCCGAACACTAACCGGGGGCTCATAGCTAGCTTCCCCAGTTTAAAGCTCTTATGACTAAGCGAGAGTTATACAGCCCGCATATCTGATTGCCTTGTTTCCGCTAACACAACCGCCTCCGGGCACCGAGACGTCGGCTAAGGGTTGTTTTGTTATTGTGGAAACACCCTGCGTAGTATCTACCAAGGGGTAGAAGCCGACGATGGGCCACTTTCAAATGATAAAAGGTCGTAATGGAGTTAAAATAATGATGTAAAGTACTTGGATATATAGAATCATTAACACATAATCTGTGATTTTACTCTGGATATCGATCCTTAATTCGGCCACCCGTGCCCACATTAAGGCTCGGGGGCTACTGGGCTTTGCGCTCATTATTTACACATATTAAAGGGGCACATCGATCCCCTGATCTGGTGTTGCCACCCGACCAGTGTCTCGGGGGCTAATGCATTGCCTATTCAATGCAGAAAATTCAAAGGGCTCAATGTTCGGCTTGATCGAACTGTGGGAAAGCGCGTCTTCGTACAACAATAAGTACCATCTGGACCTATCTGACATCAAGCTAATATATCACGGCGACTTCTCACGACCCTCTCTCAGGAGCCCGTTCATTGATCACTATTATCTCTAATATATTACACTACGTTTTTGTTCCTATGTGTGCTGCTGAGCTAGGAGTTGATCCTCAGGCCGATTTCGCGCATCGACCTGAGTCTCAGGGGCTACTAGGATCAGCAGTTTTATGTTTTCCTTCAGGTGCATCTCGGGTTTTAGACTGATACACACCTTGAGGGCTACTGGATATACATATACTGGCTATATACCTCGGCAGAGAATAAACTGCACCAGTTAAAAATATTCACAAAAAATCAGCCCGCGGTCGGGGTGATGCACCACCTCAGAGGCAGTCCGGCATAAAGCTCGGGCGCCAGCAGCTAGCTCCATAGAGGGCATTTCCGGTATTAAGCTCGGCTAAACTCCTTCGACTTTTTTGAACCACGATGATCTATGACATCTTGGATATAGTCCGGCATTGGAGCTCGGATACAGTCCAGCGTTGGAGCTTGGACACAGTCCGGCGTTAGAGCTCGGATACATTTCAGCGTTGGAGCTCGAAAGCAGTCCGACATTGGTGCTCGGCTGCAAAAGATACCTCGAATGCAGTCCGGCGTTGGAGCTCGGACGCAAGAGGACACTGCCTCCCGGGAACAACTTCAAACCCGAGGTGTGGCATAAAAATAACAAGGCATTGGTAAAGGCCGGAAGCTTAAAGGGGCTCCTTGGATACCCGACGTGTAAACTCTTCGGATGCACTTCAGCGATCCTCAAGATCGAAGATGAGAAGATTTGTTGAACCAATTTTCAAGACCGATGACCGAAGATGAAGAATAGTTCGGAATAATCGAGGAGCGTCCCCAACTTGAAGACCGGTTCAGGGGGCTACTGACGGTGTCCTGGACTAGGGGGTACTCACCACATCATCTCCCGATCAGTTAGATTGGGCCGAGGACCCCCGTGGCTGTATACTCATGGGCCAGTTCGGACAGCTGCCGCATACAAGGAAGATTCCACAAGACTTGGTGATCAAGACAAGGACTCCTCCCCACCAGCGTATTCGGCTAGGACTCTTGTTATCCTAGGCCTCTGGTGCATTATATAAACCAAGGCCAGGCTAGTCGATAGATCATATACAACAATCATAATCATAGGCTAGCTTCTAGGGTTTAGCCTCTACGATCTCGTGGTAGATCAACTCTTGTAATACTCATATCATCAAGATCAATCAAGCAGGAAGTAGGGTATTACCTCCGTCAAGAGGGCCCGAACCTGGGTAAACATTGTGTCCCCCGCCTTCTGTTACCATTAGCCTTAGACACACAGTTCGGGACCCCCTACGCGAGATCCGCCAGTTTTGACACCGACAAGGACCGGCCGTAGTCAAACTCGATTCAACTTATGTTCGAGAAACAGACACCCGCCAGCCACCTATGTGCAAAAGCACGTTGGTAGAACCAGTCTCATGAACGTGATCATGTAATGTCGGTCCAGGCCGCTTCATCCAATAATACCGCCGAATCAAAGTAAGACGTTGGTGGTAAGCAGTATGACTATTATCACCCACAACTCTTTGTGTTCTACTCATGCATAAAACATCTACGCATAGACCTGGCTCTGATGCCACTATTGGGGAACCTAGTAATTTCAAAATTTTCCTACGATCACGCAAGATGTATATCGGAGATGCATAGAAATGAGAGAGGAGAGCGTGTCCACGTACCCTCGTAGAACGAAAGCGGAAGCATTCAGTTAACGCGGTTGATGTAGTCGAACGTCTTCAAGATCCAACTGATCCAGGCACCGAACGTATGGCACCTCCACGTTCAGCACACGTTCAGCTCGATGACGTCCCTCGAGCTCTTGATCTAGTTGAGGACGAGGGAGAGTTCCGTCAGCACAACGGCGTGGCGACGGTGTTGATGATGTTACCGGCGCAGGGCTTCGCCTAAGCACTACGACAATATGACCGAGGTGTGTAACTGTGGAGGGGGCCACCACACACAGTTAAGAGAACTTGATGTCCTTTGGCGTGCCCCCCTGCCCCCATATATAAAGGAGGAGAGGGGAAGACCGGCCGGACCTTGTTAGGCACGCCAAGAGGAGGGAGTCCTACTAGGACTCCAAGTCCTAGTAGGATTCCACCTGGAAGAAGAGGGGAAGGAAGGGAGAGGGAGAGGGAAAGGGGCGCCGCGCCCCCTACCCTTGTCCTGTTCAGACTCCCCATGGGGGGTATTCCTCCCCTATGTGGGCGGTCCTCTCTCTCCCCTATGGCCCATGTTGGCCCATTGCTTCCTAGGGGGGGGGGTTCCAGTAACCCCTTCCGGCACTCCCTTTTTACCTGAAACCACTCAGAACTCTTCCAGTGTCCAAATAACATAGTTCAATATATCAATCTTTATGTCTCGACCATTTCGAGACTCCTCGTCATGTCCGTGATCTCATCCGGTACTCCGAACAAACTTCAGTCATCAAAAACACATAACTCATAATACAAATCGTCATCGAACGTTAAGCGTGCGGACCCTACGGGTTCGAGAACTATGTAGACATGATCGAGACACATCTCCAATCAATAACCAATAGCGGAACATGGATGCTCATATTGGCTCCCACATATTCTACGAAGATCTTTATCGGTCAAACCGCACAACAACATACGTTGTTCCCTTTGTCACCGGTACGTTACTTGCCCGAGATTCGATCGTCGGTATCATCATACCTAGTTCAATATCATTTCCAGCAAGTCTCTTTACTCGTTCTGTAAGCTTCATACCGCAACTAACTCATTAGTCACATTTCTTGCAAGGCTTATAGCGATGAGCATTACCGAGAGGGCCCAGAGATAGCCCTCTGAAACACAGAGTGACAAATCCCCAACAAATACCTTCGGAGATACCTGTAGAGCATATTTATAATCACCCAGTTACGTTGTGACGTTTGATACCACATAAGGTGTTCCTCCGGTATTCGGGAGTTGCGTAATCTCATAGTCCGAGGAACATGTATAAGTCATGAAGAAAGCAGTAGCAATGAAACTATAACGATCATAATACTAAGCTAATGGATGGGTCTTGTCCATCACATCATTCTCCTAATGATGTGATCCTGTACATCAAATGACAACACATGTCTATGGTTAGGAAACATAACCATCTTTGATTAACGAGCTAGTCAAGTAGAGGCATACTAGGGACACTATGTTTTGTCTATGTATTCACACATGTACTAAGTTTCCGGTTAATACAATTCTAACATGAATAATAAACATTTATCATGATATAAGGAACTAAATAATAACTTTATTATTGCCTCTAGGGCATATTTCCTTCACTAACCCGCAGCCGCACACCGTCGGATGAAGGGAAGACATTGATAGCACCATGAACACAAAGAGGATCCATGTACCATACCTTGAGCCGCACCGGGCCAATCTTATCCAGAGATACAACATCCACCTCCATAGGTTTTCTGATTAAGACACCAAAAGCCATCAGAAAACACTACTAGGGAAAAGCCTAGCAGCAGCGCGGGTTTAGCCCTCTCGATGAGCGGTGCGGCGCTACTAATAAGCGCTTCTGACTAATGTATAGCGATGGCAG
This sequence comes from Aegilops speltoides, assembly GCA_021437245.1. NCBI lineage: Eukaryota > Viridiplantae > Streptophyta > Magnoliopsida > Poales > Poaceae > Aegilops > Aegilops speltoides. Next base: position 370,854,977 of record CM038142.1, read on the forward strand.
CGTGTTGACACACCTTCTGACTACACATGAATAGCTGCAGTGCTCTTTAGAAAAGGGCGCTCTTGGTATTATCTGCGCGCCGTTTACATGTAAGCGCTCTTTGGTAAGTCGGCGCCATTGCTAAATCCCCTCGCTACTACTAGTTTTATTAGTTTTTTCCTGCAGATTTGTTTTTTATTTGTTTTGCATTTGAATAGGCTTTATACAATAATCTTTAGCATATCATCCACATACAAATGTAATCATAGCATATACATACAATTAGTCTCATCAAATCATGTCATCATCATAATCATCATCCAACACAAAGTGGTCTCTCGTCATCAATCTCGAAAATAGCGATACAAGTCTCGATTACTTGCAAATACATCGTCATCCATCTAAACAATGATATACACGAGAATAGCTATCACTTTGAGTACATGAGTTCGTATCCCTCTCTTGCATTAGCGTGAACCTAAACTAAGTATCTGCGTGTCGCCGAAACCGAAAACCGGTACACTGGGCACGACACTCCGTCCACTTGTCGTATATATACTCCTGGCGTAGCACTTCTTCGCCATTTATGATCTATGCACCTGCATCGTCACATGAGTCGATGATATGCAACATATATAGTTGAGCAACACAAAGAGACAGACTTGGCAAAAATAGAAACAACATATCATAAGCATAAATAACAAAGTTCATCGTACCCAAATGACCTAACTAGAGTGATTTTTGCTAGTCGGCGAGGACGGTTTAATTACATCACAAATAAAGTTTCACCGTGCATAACTCAAAGTTTTGTCATAAAAGAAAGTATGGACTAAGCGGACACATTGTCATATATCGACAATCACTCCATCATGTCGTGCCATCCATCCAAGTCGGGAGATAGTCATCGAGCTTAGTGAAAGGCTTCATGTCGAGACGCCGAGAGGCTATCCATGTTCGGACGTCTTCCCGCGACATTTGTCATACGCATGGAACATCCTGTTTTTCCGACGACCTCATTCATGATGATTTGGGCAAGTTTGCGATGGATGTTATAGAACTCAGCTCAAGTCGATGATCCTCGATATCTCCTATGTCCTTTGCCCATTGCGAATATGGGCATCGCTAGATCTAGGTGCCATGTGAAGGTTACGGTGATCCCGTCGGTACTCCGGCATGTGGTGTAGGACATAGAATCCATCATTAAGAGAATCGTTCGGTTCTTTGGATGCAGAAGTCGGTCTTATGGCTGAAGGCGGGCCTGCCGCCCTTCTCTTCTTGTCCCTAACCTCTCCACCCCTTGCTTGGTAGTAAAACATAGCTTTATCGAGAACATCTTTGATGTGGGTGTAATCCTTTTGTGAATGTTCTTGACGAGTCCAAGTAAAGAGCGTGGGAGAATCGGGGTAGAGGATGATGAGGACGGCACGCCTTGCCATTGCATAAAATAAGTACACCTCTAATTAATTAGCCTCCACCGTGCAAATGAATTATTGAAATCGAAGGAAGGATAGCAGCGCGGATGACTTACACGGATGATAAGGCACGAGAATCGCCTCCTTGTCCTTATTGGCGGCGTGAAACCGCGATGTAATCCCTCGCGTATTCACGATCTTTGTGCACGAGACTCCCAAGAAGGCCTCGTGCATGTAGTGCGGGTCAGCAACACAGATATGAGCTATCTGCTCAACCCCAATGATGTAGCTCATGTGCAAGGCATAAAGGCGGACAAAAGTAAAATCCAGCTTCTTCACGTGAAACATGTCGAATATGTAATCGAATCGAAGGAAGAACTTATCCGCTGGGAAGCCATTGACGTCGACATTTCTGCGGGCGTTAACCACATAGAGTGGGTATCCGGATCTTCGGCGATGAGGCCTTTCTCTACCCGCAGCACATCGTCATGAAGTCTCCTTAGATCGCGAATCTGGCCCGTAGCGCTGTTTGGTAGGATTGGTCGACCGGGGATATGCCATTTATCCGCATCGGGGATATCTACATGGTCCCGGCCGAGGCTCTTTGGCGGCTGGATCATAGAATCAGCTTTTTTGCCTTTCCTCGCTCTCTTCCTAGGCTTCTTTACCACGGATGGTCGTCAATAACACGTTGAGGCGGTAATTCGAGCACCAACTCATGATGCTCAAACCGAGGAGGCGCCCGATCTGACATATCTTGTTGGCGCTATCGTCATCCTCATCCTCATCCATTGTGGCGTCATCAGCCTCTAATGGAGCCACCGCTTACCCGTCTGCTATCACCCAACCCGACACCCGGCGCTAATTGGGTAGGTGGGGTGTTGATGTTCATACCTTCTTTGAGGCTGCGTGCTCGTGGGTGTGCTCGGCCGCCTCGACAAGCAGACTCTTTGGCCACAACAGGACCCACCCATTGCAACAATCACCAAGCCACCGTGGGGTCTCGTCGTCATCCCCACTAGTATTAGAGGAGGCAAATTCTCGTGGCCCGATTTGACAGCGCCACGGAAACCTTGAAGGCGTTCGGGGATCGACCGGCTGTGGAACAATGGTTCCTTCGGCTCCATTATCGTCCCCTTCCCCGTCCACCTTACATTCGCCGATGGTGTACAATATGGTGCACGGGTTTCGTCGACTGCAAATAAAAGTCTGCGACGTGAGACATCCGAAAGGCAACGAAAGCGGGAGATTATACATTTATATTGAAGGGGCGGTGTGGAAGATACCGTGAGGCGTCGAGCTCAGCTAAAGAGGAGGCACCACCGAGCACGTCCGGTGCGGGCAGTCAAAAGGGAGCAGTGCGGGAGCAGTGCAGGAGCAGTCACGGGAGCAAAAGGGAGCCGATCGCGGGAGGCAGCGAGGGAGGGAGCGGCGGGAGCATGTGCTGCCAAGAAGTCGACAAGGGAAAGTCATCTGCATTTTTGGATTTTCCCTTGTCCAAGTGTGAACGCCCGTCACCAAGGAAGTAGATATATCTGCAATCGCTGTTTTGTGGCAGCTACCGCTGTTGCATTATCTCGAGATGATTTCTTCTCAACCGCAATCTCAACCTTCTTGTCGATGCTTTCTTCAGTTAACCTCCGTCTTTCCTTTTTCTCCTCCGTGGTCTCACGGTAGTACTTCTTCCACGTGGCGCCATCTCCGACACCGTGCACGCGTCCATACTACGGTCGAGTATCCACCGGTTGTCGTTTCAATATGTTCAATGCCCGGTTGAATGGAGTGTCCCACTTGGGCCTCGCCAATGCCTTAGACGGCGAGTCGCTTTCGGCCGCAATCCGGTGTTGCTCTCTCTGCAAAAGGCACAAGGACCGTTTACAAATATGACTAACGTGTGCAGTCGAATTGATCAGAAACTAAAATTACCAGCAGTCTCATGAACTCCGTAATGACCGGTGTTGTCTCATAAACCTTCTTGATGGGTCCCAGCGGTGGCGGGCCCTCGGGGCGTCACGCCTGCGGGGCGGTGAAATCCGCCAAAGTGCAGGATGCCCAGACTCGCGGCTTCGCGTCCTCCTTGGCCCATTTGGACCTCTTTCCGCCGTAACCACGACTTCCGAGGTGGTGGGTCCCAATGTTCCTCTTTGAAGCCCCTTCATGTACTTAGACTTTTCTTTGGCAGCCGGCCTCGCAAGCCTCCTTGAATATTTGAAGCTGCTCTTCCGTGATTGTCGGACTATCCTTTACAATCTCGGAGTAGGGTTCCCGTCGTTGACCTTTGCTTTCACTCGATTTTCCAGCGCCAACGCGTTGCTAAACTTGGTCATGGCGTGTTTGTTTATCTTCTTCATTGCGGGTCATTATGCGGATCTTCATAATCCTTCTCATTCCGGCCCGGAACAAGAATATCTGGTTAAACTTCTTTAGGAGGAGCTCCTCATATTTTCTATCTTCTTTAGATTCTCATCGTTGATGGTGGCGGTTGTCCATATGATGCAGCCTATTTGATTGCCGTAGCACGCGTGCTTCCTCGGCGCCTTTGGCTCAAAATTGCCGTTGTCCACCTCCGTGACCACCAGTCTAGTAGTCTGAGTTTGTTAGGAACCCGTTGCCTCTTTGCTTTCGGTTCTACACCGCTCCGCTCCCGAGGCAGCACGGTCTCGGCGCCGGTCTCGATGCCGTCTGAATCTCAGCGCCGGTGTCGATCTCAAGCACCGGTCTGCGTGTCGGTCTCAAAGCACCGTCTGCGTGTCGGTCTCGATCCCGATGCCACCGGTGGGCCCAGCAACAACATCTGTTGATCGTCGGTAAAGCTAAAAATTAAATACGCACGCCCGGTGAGCGTCGTCATAATCACGTAACCCTGTCCTTCATCGTTGCTAGCCATGTTTCCTATGATTAAATCTAGTCAATTAATTCTAGACCTAATAAAATGAATAATGACATAAAAAGGACTATTGTTTTGCAGGAATGTTGACTCCTTCTGGTGCGGAAATCCGGGCACTCGATATGTCCTAGTTTGTAGCACAAGTCATGCGAAATTCACGGAAATTTCGGCATGACCTTTAACTAAAAAGTGGACAAATCGAGAACCTGAATTTGCCAAAGCGAAATGAATCAACATTCCGGCAAAACATAGGCCACTCGGCATCATTCCGTGGAAACAACAAAGCCACCACTTGGGCACAATCGAACAACTTCAATGAAAAGATATAACATGACCACTTCAATGAAAAATTAAATTTGCCTAAATTATTTTCCTTGAAAAATAGTGGTCTTTTGAAAAATCGAAAACCTTTGCCAATCTACTTAACCTAGCTTCTTAATCCAACGAACCTAATTAACCTACCTATTTAACCTAGTTAGTTAATCTAGTTTACCTAGATAATTAACCCTAATTAAACTAGTTAGCAGCTAGTTCTCTGTCAAAGCCTAAAATAATTTTTGCACTAATTAACATGGATAATTAACCTAATTAAACTAGTTAACTTTGACTAGTTCTCTGTCAAAGCCCTAACCAAGTTTTTGCACTAACCTAGATAATTAACCTAATTAAACTAGTTAACCTAACTACTTCTCTGTCAGCGCCTAGCTAAATTTTTGCCCTAACCTAGATAATTAACCTAATTAAACTGGCTAACCTATGCATGAGAGAGAGAGAGGGTGGGGGCTTCTGAGATGATAGCTCGGTGGTGGCGGCGGAGGCGGTCTTGATGTAGAGGAGGCGGGAGTCTCCGTGTGGCGAGGAGGCAGGGCGTCTCGGTGTGGCGAGGAAGGTGGCGTCGGCGGCGGCTCGGTGGCGTTAACGAGCAGCGCGCTCCGTGGCGTTGGGGCGGCTCGGTGTCGTCGACAGCGCCGGCAACTCTGAGTGGCGTCGTCGGCGGCAGTAAGTGGGGCGATCGTGAATCGAGAGGCAATGGCCTTGGGTGGGTTTGAGGGATTTGGGGGAAGTGGTGGCCGGGAGGAAACGGTTTTTTGGCTAAGTCAAACTTAGCGGTAGCGCGTTTCACAAAACGCGCTATAGCTAAGTTAGCTATAGCGCTTTCCTCAAAACACGCTGCTGCTATAGCTAATTTCCTATTCTGTTTCTATAGCGGGGGTCTAGGACACGCGCTGCAGCTACGTTAGCTATAGCGCCTCTTACAAACAAACGCTGCTACTATGCCTTCCTCTGATTTTTCGCCTTTTTGTTTATTTTGCTTTACATTTTATTTTTCCCTTTCTCCTTTTTCTATTTCTTTCATTTTCATTTAAATTTCTATTTGTTTATCATCTTATTTAATTTCCGTTAGTAGTAGCGCTCTTCTTAGGAAGCAGCGCTACTAAGCGTGCTCTAGCGAGAGCGTTTACATTAAGCTCGCCATTGCTATGCGTAGCCTAACATTCTCGCCAATGGGAATATTAGTAGTAGCGCTTTCTCTACAACAGGCGCTACTACTAAGTTTGTGTCTGTAGCACGGTTTTTATTTGGTCGCTACTGCTATATAGCACTAGCGCAGTTTTTTGACCCGCGTTGTTGCTATATTTCTGTATATAAGGTTTTCCCTAGTAGTGAAAGGTGTCGAACAAAGACCAGCTGAGACATCATCAACTAGCACACACACCTGCGGGAGCGGTCCCACTGCTTTGACACCACAAGTCGCAGCTTTGACTGACACCACCAACTAGTTGAGAGGAAGAGTGAAATTGGTGCAAGAGGCGATCATACGCAGACACTCTTTAGAGGGGAAGACGGCCGCAAACTCAAGATCCGAGATTTGGTTCACTTGCCAGTCCCAGCCACCCTCACCCCAAATCCGCAGCCCCTCCAACAGAGTTTGGGGAGAGATCTTCTGGCCCTGGACCGTCACTATAGCAGCATTGGAGAGAGATGGAGCCGCCACCACCAAAGGGAGATCACTATACGGCGCAAAGAAAGAATAGCCAGGGAGTCCCATCCCAAAATGGACGAAAGCCGGGGGCTTCATGCGATTTTGACAGTTGACAGTAAGGTGGCCTTCAGATTGGCAGATCAAGCAGAAAGTAGGGTTGAAGCACCTCGACTGGAAGTGACCAGGCTGGTGTCATGCGAAGCATGTGAGGGTGGAAGGATTGCTCGGAACGTTTGCACCTTGACGAGGATGTGGGGGAGGGGGGAAGGATGCCGTCCCCCAACCCCATCAAAGAAGATATAGGGGCATGACCGGAAGGACGACGAGCGGGACCAGAAAAGACATGTGGGGGCGGACGGGAGCCAACCCCAGCAGCATAGGGAGGAGGCTGCCGAAGCGGAGCCGCCGAGCCCCAACCCGGAGCAGGGGCCGGTGAGGACCCGACGAGGAGGAGCCGCTAACACCGCCCACCGCCGCCAAGTCCCAGGGATCCGAGGCCAAAGCCCCCGCCGACCCAGATCCGGAGCCTAGAAGGCCAGATCCAGGCTGCGCATGCTCCACACGCTGGAGCCATTTCGGACCATCCGCCCAAGCCTCACGGTCCCGAGTCACCTGCTCGCGGGCCGCCTGCCCCGCCTCCAACTTGGAGCGCGAGGAGGCCTCAAGATCCAGATCGATGCCCGAGCCCGGTGACTCCTCGCGCCGACGCTTGCTACTGGACATGGCTTCGCTAGATGAACCCCTAAACTTATCCATGGAGAGAGCCGCCGTGAAGGAGAGGAGAAGAGGAGGGGGAGGAGTGGATCTGATGAGACGGCGAATAGGAGCTATGTGTCTGCACAGATCCGTGGTAGAGGCTGGAAACCCTAGAAGGGGGGATGGAGCCGCAGGGCACCCATAAATAGCCCGTCCGGGCCAGCCCCACCTGTGTCAAGCATGCCACCTGGGCGGCAAGGGAGTAGGGGGAACGTGGGCCATAGGCACCATCCTAGGGTCCACGCGGGGGAGAGGGGGGAACGCGTCCACAGAGGCAAGAGAAGGGGGTGTGGGCCGCCCACACTCTTGCGGCCCAGGAGGCCCAAGGACCAAGCCCCCCACGTGGCCCACTAGCCACCATGGGGAGAACCAGATCTAGGGTTCACGCGGCAGCCGCCGCCGAGATCCTCGGCGAGCACAAGGACACCGGCGACACCGACCCAAAGCCAAAAGCACGGTGAGACAGCGAGGCACACGAGCCAGGAGAGCATGCACCACCGGCCAACGACCGTCCCACGACCGGCGCCACACCCAGGAAGCCAGATGCCGGAGAGGGGGAGGGGATCTTACCAGGTTTCCGACGACGGCGAGAGACGCAAATCCAGCCAGCACCCGCCTCCAGCAGCGCCACCGGCCGGCCCTGGCCCCCAGGCGCACACTTGCGTGGGCGGGGCGCGCCATTGGACGCCACCACCGGCAGGGGGAACTCCGGCGAGGGCGCATCTTCCTGGTCCGAGGAGACGTCATCATCGACGTCCAGAACCCAAAAACGAGATCCAAGCGACGGCGCCGGGGACCTCGCCACCCGCGGCGGCGACGAGGGAGGGGGAAGGGAGGAGCAGAGCGCGGAGGGCGGCACGGGGGAAAGGAGGATGACAGAGCACGGCCAGCGAGGGGCGGTGAAGCAGCGGGGGGAGGGGAGGAGAGGGGGATGCGGGGGAGGGGGAGAGGAGAGCCATCTCCGCTGTCTTGGAGAGAGGCTTTTATGTGGGTCAAGTGTGTTTGGGGGATTAAGTTTGAGGGATGGAGTAGATGGGCAAAAGTTTAATACAAAAACATGAGGAATTAAAGAATGGAGAATTAAGTTAAGGGGATGGGCAACCTGAGTGTAGCTCGGATGATTATGTTTCTTGTGGTGGAACGACCCCACCAGGGTTTAATTCCTAGACTTAACACGGTGCTTGTTTTTTTCTAGATTTATTTTAGGCTTTACGGCAATGTTCGTTCAGTTGGAGGAGATGTTCCCGTCGACTTTTAGGAGCTTGTGGTGACTTCGTCAATCTCAAGATGTTGCATTGGCTCTGTATCCCGGAGGTGCTCAAAAGGGTTGGGTGTGCGTGATGCATTCATAGGGGTGAGTACATGTACGTGTATATGAGTATCTGCGATTGTAGTGTGCTAGAAAATGTCACGGGGATGGACAAGAGATGCCCTAAAGGCCTTATACATGTCTATTTATTATCTCTCCTTAATTTTGGCCTCGTTAATTAGCTCAATATATCCTTTTAGCAAGCATATACTACTCCCTCCGTTTCGACTGAGACTTTAACTATGTCTTAGTCGATGCAATATTCGTGGAATCTTTTAGTTTTTTTTTTCTTTCGTATGTTATGTCATTTGATTTAGACTTGATTAAGTCGAGTGAGACCTAGCCACACCATATGTACATTGTAAGATAAGACGAGTGAGTAACAATTAACAAGATGGACCGAATGGAAGTTAAATACAACAACGAACTTAATTACAGGCTAGGAGAGGGCATGTATGCATGCAGAACAAATGCTGCCGCCCACTTCCAACATTACAATCGTGTACATCGTATATACATGGAAAGAAAACCACAAACTTAAATTCTTGTGTTTTTCTCCTTGCAAACACATGTACACGCACAAATCACCACTTACACTCTTACACACCAATATGTATCCGTAGTTCTTATTACATTAGACAACAATAAATTGGGATAAATTAATAACACAACATATACAGTACACCAAAAACCAATGATAACTCTCCAACAACATTACCAGTATTTTCAGGATCCTCCTTCCCACTTGCATGCAACATTCATGCATGCAGATGCACTTTTTCATGTCTTGGTGATGTTGAATTTACCTCCCATAACCCCACAAATCCATCTCCCCACCTCGTTGCCCGGAGTTCATGGCGCTCATCTGCTGTACTGCAGCGGCGCCCCCGCCGTTGCTGAACCCGTCCATCGGCTGCCACTGCTGATCGGCTGCACCGTTTGTTTGATCTCTTCCTTCGGCCAGCCCATCCGCCGCGACGCCGTCGCTGCTGCCGACGTCCAGGCCAGGGTGCTCGACCGGCAGGCCGGAGAAATCATACCCGCCGCCAGCTGCGTCGGCCGCCGGCCGGTGGTTGGTGAGGAGGTCCTGGACCTGCACGTGGTGCGAGTAGGCCGCCTCCGGTGGTTGCATCTGGGAGTAGTAGAAGGAAGAGGCATGCTGGGGGTGGTACTGCGGGTGCATCCCGTGCATGTAGTGGGATGCCATGGCGGCCCTGTCAGCGTGGTCGTGGCCACCCAGCGGTGACGACACGGCCATGTGGCCGGCGCCGGCGTCCGCGCTCTGGCTCGAGCTCCCTTCGCCGCCTCCGGCGATCTTGAAGAAACACTTCTTCTTGAACACGCGGCACACCACCCATCCATCCTCCTGCATGCGCCACCAACACGAAACACTATCAACCCCAGCCCTATATAGCCTCTAGGTAGCGCGAACTGCATGCATGCATAAACGGCTCAACACGGGATTTCAGGACGGGTCGTTGAGGGCTTACGCTGGTGCCTCCCTGGGCTTCGTCGATTTCCTCGAGGCGGTACTCGTGCATGATCCAGTCGGACTTCTGGCCGTGGGGGGCGCGACCGCGGTAGAAGACGAGCGTCTTGCGCATCCCGATCTTGCGGTAGCTGGTGCGGATGCACTTGTCCCTCCCCGTCGCCTTCCAGAACCCGGCCGTCGTCGCGCGGTTCGTCCGCGACCCCGTCGGGTACTTGCGGTCCTTGTGGCTGAAGAAGTACCATTCGTTCTGCGGCGCAGACCCGATCCGGCATCTCTCTGCATCATAAGAAATCACCATGTCATGTCAGCAATAGGCAATAGCACAGCACATCACACTCGTTGGATAATTCAGCTCAGACATGTTAAATTAGCTAACACTTACCTTGGAGGTCCCATGGCTCGATCTTGTTGAGGTCGACCTCCCTGATGACCTCGAGGTCGAACTTCTCGAAGCCGGTCTTCTTCTTGAGGTAGTAGAGCAACAACTCCTCGTCGGTAGGGTGGAACCGGAACCCCGGCGGGACGCCGTTGCTGGACGAGAAGTCAGCCATCGAGACGATCGAAGCACGCAAACTTTGCAAGGTAGCTAGCTAGCTAGAGCTTTCTTTGACGCGGGAGAGGCCTGTAGCATGTATATATACGCGTGGCCTCCATGGCCAGGGCAGGTGCACCAAGTACCTAGCTAGCTAGCTGCGGGCAGGAGGGTGAGAGTTGACACGCCGGCCGCCACGGCACCGGACGGGGGCAAAAGTTGGTCACGTAGGATGCAAGGGAAGGCCATGATCGTCGAGGCCTGCGCGCGCGGAGCTAGACAGTCAGCTGCATTATTCTACGCCGTTAACGATCCCGAGGCTGGGAGCAGCCTTTGTTTACGGATCGCTTGATTGCTTCCAAAGCAAGTCCTAGCTTGGGGAGAGCTGCTATCCACTGATAAAAAATATAATCTTAGATCCACTGTATACGTGTACATGCAATCTCTTTGGAATTTTTGGAAAACTCAGAGGGAGGGGAGAGACGCATGCAATTGGTTTTCACTTTGGGTTCAGTGAGATTTCAACGGAGTTCACTGGATTTTAACAATCTTATTTAGTGGATACTGAAATATTTATCTTTCGGCTGTCAACATGTACTGCAACATTTCAGTAATACACAAGAATTCAAACAAAATTCTAAATGTTTTACCAATTTTTTTATTGAATTTCAAGTGAACATTTCGTTTCAGTTGTGGATGATATATTTCTGAGAAAAATCGAAACAATGCGTGGGGGAATCACCAATACCAAAAAATTGAGAGAAAAGAAACAAGAAAGAAAACCTCACACAAACGCAACAAAGCTTTGATGAACCTTGGCAGGCTTCAAGGATGGATTTACTGATAAAGCGGGAGTGTGTCATCTGCAAAGGATTCACTAAAATTCAAACAAATTTAAAAGAAATCCAATACTAGTATTTTGGTTGCATTTCAAGTGTACGGTTCGGTTTGGCCAAACCGAACCGTACAACCTCCTCCAGGCATGCAAAATACTTGAAATTCAACCAAAAAACTAGAATTCAAACAAATTTCGGTTTGGCAAGCCCAGAGACACATCGTGGACTAAGGCATGCATCGGTGTTGCCAGCACCGGGCATGCATAGACGGATGAAGGCGAAGTTGACGAAACGCCGCACCAGGCTTGCCAGGCCCGGGACACGTCGTGGACGAAGGCACGCATCGGTGCTGCCAGCACCGGGTATGCGTAGACTGGGACTTGCACGAGTTGTACTCCATGTCGGAGAGGCCAGCAGAGAAGGACTCGACGAGGGTTGCGGCGCCAATCTGCGCGGGGCCGATGTCGCCCGCGGTTGTCAGAGTAGATGAAGTGGTCGGGGTAGAGGATGGTGACGCTGGCGACGGGCTGGTGCTGGACGAAGACGAAGGAAATGGAAGGGCGGCGGCTACAAGGGTAGCAGCGGCGGCCTGACGACGGCGGCCGCGCTAGGTTAGGAGTGCAGTGGCATGACGAAGACCGACGCGACGCTAGGTTAGGAGTGCAGCGGCGACGGCGACTCAAAGTAGGCGAGGAACCCAACATCATGAAGAAGACCGACGCGGACGGTGGCTCTCGCGCCGAGGGAGATGGCGCGGCGCATTCCGCGGGAGGTCGACGCGCGGTGACAACGAAGTGGACCGCAGGCCGTGGCGCTACGACCCGATGGGGCGACGCAGCGGCGGCGTGTAGGTCGGGGCGATGGCGAGAAGACCTCGGGGCGGCGGCATGGACCACTGGGCGCTGTGCTACGGCCCGAAGGGGTGGCGCCACGGTCTCGGGGCGGCGGCATGGACCGCGTTCCACGCTCGCTATGGCCCGACGGGGCGACGCAGCAGCGGCTCGATGGCTGGTGCAGCCACGGAGACAACCTGCAGCAGACGGCCTCGGGGCGGTGGTGGACCGCAGGCCGCTTCACTATGGCCCGAAGGACCGACGCAGTGGTGACGCGGGTCGGTGCAGCCGGGAGAAGAACCATGGGGGCGGCGGAGCTGCGGCTCGATGCTGCGATGCAGCAGCAGCCCGTTGCTCGATCGGTAGAGGGGCGCGCTTAACTCGGGACGGTCTTCACGGGCCATGCGAACGCGCGCGCCACCGACAGGCCAGGTCGATCGCATGGCGTAGATGAGGCGGTTTGCGGCGGCAGGTGGGTGATCAATCCGATCGTGCGCGTGGTCGGGGACGCCGCTCGGTGGACACTGGGTGGCGGTGGAGTCCGAGACGAAGCTCACGACGACGGTCGGCAGGGCGACAGTACAGGCGCGGCGTAGATCGAAGGGCGGGCCAGCGCGCGAACGGCGGCTATGATGGGCCGCCGCATGGCGCGAGGCCGCCAGGTGGGGGCGATGCAGGATCCCGGTTGGAGTAGGGAGGCGACAGCCGGCGTAGATCGACGCGCGAGCCAGCGCACAAATGGCAGATGATGGGCCGCCGTATCGCGGGAGGCCGCGGGGTCGGGGTGACGGGCGGGCAGACGCGCAGACGATAGCTGTTAGGGGCCGCCTGCCACGCGAGGCCGTTGGGTCGGTGAAGAGGCCAGTCGGTCGCGCCGATATTAGAGTAGAGGCGCACAGGGGTCGACAACTGCGGCGGGCGACGCAAACCAATCAAGCTTAGATCGGAAAACCAAAAAGAAAAACGCCGGTCAAGGTGACGGGCGGGAGAGAGAAAAACCGGGAGCAAGGGCTTGGGAAAAACACTCTCTAGGGCAGCCGGCCAACACGACCGGCGGACGAATCCTAGGTACGGGCGGCGCGGCCCCCGGCGGCGGTCATGCAGGCCGACTGCCCCGGGTGCGGCGCGCGGGTGCAGAAACGGCGGCGGCTAAGGTTTAGGATCGAGATAAGGCTGATACCATGTTAGAAGGCAGAGAGGAATTTGAGGGAATAATTGTTGTATTGCTTGAGCCTCGTGGCATATATATAGAAGTACAATGACCAACTTAAAGTACAAAACAAGGCAGGAACAAATTTCAGCTTGTCCTATACTTCCTATAATCAATATACTCAACATGATTTATGCCTTACCTATGAGGCGGGCCGGAAGCTTTTCCGTTGGAAGCGATGACGAGATAAAATGGCACAAGGTGTCTGAAGTAGTGAAGTGGGAGGGAAGGATAAAGGGCTAGTAGCCTAGGAGTGGGGGAGTGTCTCACTTCAGGGCATCACTTAACCCAGAAACCTCAACCAGTGCCACACATAGAGAAGATCAACCATGGCATCGCCGAACAAACCATGAAGCAGTGAGTTGCAATGTGCATCCAACATTAAGTGAATGGAATGACTCTTCTTTTGCAAACGCAAGTAAAAATCATGCAACTGACGATTTGTCAATTTCCATGAAACTCCATGTGTAAATCAAGAAGTTGTATTGTTAACTACGTCTAGGAGATAGGGATCGTGGGATCATTTTCATGAACATGCTCATGCGCAGGATTTTAGGACTAGGAAAGAGGCAGATATGGCAAGATCCAATAAGAATCATAAATGAATTGGGTTCTGGTTTAACTCCTTGACCTGGCTGACTATGGAGTACAGTATGTGGCAACTGGCATGCATGAATTACAGCAAAGGAGCTTCATTTTTAAGTATATTATTATAGTGAAATGAGCTAAAAGTAATCATGGGGTTTTCTAGTGTAGTACCACGTACTAGTAGTATTTTGGACTGCATGGAAGTTTTTTTTTGGAGTTATTTACAACTGATGGGGCAGGGCGGCTACTAACTATGTCTATGTGGCCCATAGACTTCGTTCCTAGCACCCAAAACAATCAGTCTCTCTAGGGATCGCCCGCCACACACATGCAGGCACAGTTCTCCCGAAACCTTAACTGCGGTTAATTAGATTGGAAGGATTAGTTGACATCCATCCACAGGGTGTAAACTAAGGATTCGAGTACTTCATGCACGTACCAAACCATGTCTACGGCACTGCATGCATCATGTACCCGTCGTACTAGGAAAGCACACATAGATTCCAGTCATGCGTCAGTAAAACTTCAGCATGCCATGCGTGAGGCTTTCTCAAGTCAAGCGTCCCTTGTTGAAAAGCTTACAGTTAGTTTAGTCAAAAAACACGTATGTACTTCGAAAGGAAAAGATAATCTGCACGTAAACAAGGTCATGACAGTAACGGATTAACGGTGAATTGTTGTTTCCGCAAATCGAACACACACCTGATCAGCTCCTTTCCCCCCGACCCTCCCGGCTCGCTCCCGCGAGCGACGGGAGGGAACCCTAGCCGCCCCTCCTCCAGAACCCACCTCCCTACCTTCCTCCCCCGCCGACGCCGGGGCGTCTTTCCTCTCCTTTGCCCGTGGCGTTCCGACGCGGGACAACGCTCTCGGGTGGCGGCGCTGGGCTGCGGCGGGCCCCAGCAGCACGACGGCGGCGGCGCTGGGCGGCATCGTGGCTGGTTGGTGGCGGCGTGGCGGCGGTCAGGGCCCCGGCCCCCGGGCGAAGTGTGGCGGCTGCCCTTGGTCTCGGTGTAGGTGGAGGCGTGCAGGCGGGCGCCCAGCCAGATCTGCCTGGATCCTGTGCCGCGGGGCCAGCTGGCTGCGTGAGGTGGTGGCGGGTGCTCGTCTGAGCCCCGGGTGGTGGCTGGTCGCCGACGGCTGGATCCTGGCCTTCCGATGGGGGTCAGCTGGTGGTCGTGGTGGCCGGCTGTGTTGGTGGTTGTGCGTGCCCGGCGACTCACACGCTTCGAGCTTGCCGGGCGGCGCGGGTTGGGCAATGTCCCAGTGTGGCTGCTGCCGTGGCCATGGGTGGATCCACGGCGCTTGGCAGGTTGTCTGCGGCGGCGGTTTCCGGCGGCGGCTCGTCCGTAGTCGACTTGTGTCGGCCTTCGCTTCCTCTCCCCATCGCCCGGGCATTACTTCATCGAAGGGTTGTCCTTCTCCCAGGTGCGGTTCATTGCTCATCTCGCGTCCGGTGCGGCAGGACCGAGCTCGTCTCGCGCATGATGCACCAGGACCGAGCTCGTCTCGCGCATGGTGCAGCAGGATCGACCTCGTCTCGCACACGCTGCCGCTGGATCGAGCTCGTCTCGCGCCCGGTGGTGCAAGATAGGTCGATGGAGGCATGTTTTGGCCGGTCTACTGGGTCTCAACGCTGGGGGATGCCCAAGGGTGTGAAAGGCGGGACCTGCGCTCATCTCTTTGGCTGGGGTAGCAGCAGATCCCGTGTGAGGTGGGAGCAAGGTCTTGGATGCCAGGGCAGCGAGCCTGGTGGTGTGGCAGCATGGTGCTCTTGGGCAGAGGCCGTGGCTTGGTGCTGCCCGGTGGCCATGGCCATGTGGGCGGCGTGGTAGCCGGAGTGTGGCGTTCGGTGGCGGTGAGTGTTTCATGGTGAAAACTTGTTATATCTTCGGACGGTAGGTCATTCCCTTCTTGAAGGCATCGTCGCAGCTCTCACTGCCCGCCCTGCTGCTCCAGGGAAAACTCTGATCCTCGGATCGGGCGATGGCGGCGCTCCGGCGTCGTATCCTTCCTGAAGGCGCCGCCTTGAAGCCCACGGTTCGTCATATGCGGCTTCATTTCTTGCTGGTGGGGCGTGCCCCCAGTTGAGCCCTCGGTTGCTCTTGTAGTGCTAGGGATGGTGTGGCTGCGATCAGCACCTTGTATCATGCTTTGGGTGTGTGTTGTGGTGGCGTGTGTTTGTACCGTGTTGTTGTTGATCATTGATTTATATCTAAAACGGGGCGAAAGACTTTTTGGTAACGGATTAACGATCAATGGTCTGATTGGTCGGAGCATGATGATATAAGCGAATCGAGCTCCATGTGAGGGGTAGGCTATCTACCGAGAGCTATAGCCAAGAACTGCGGTGAGTCGTCGTCCTCCTCCATGGGGGCGTGCACCTTGAGTGAGATCCACTCCCAGCCCCGCCCGGCGGTCACCGTGACGCGCCTCCGAGGCGAGGCTCCCGATGAGGGGCTCGTGCGGGCGCGGGGCGCGCGCGCGCGAGCGAGTCGCCCGATCTTGTGTGGCGCAGAAGAAACCACCACCAACAGAGGACCCCCACAATTCGCGCGGAGAGGAAGGAGAGGCGCGCGCTTTGAGTGATGATCGGTCGAGCAAATGATTAGTCGTGGTGTTTACACGTAGGAGTGGGAGTAGGACTAGGAGTGGTCTGCAAATTACAGCAATTAACCGTTTTCTGATTCTTACCTAGTTGTAGGAGCCTAGTTTCTGCTGCCGCCCGCCATCGGCTGATTGCTTCCTGTGCCATTTGCTTGCTGCTCCTGGTAACCTGCAGGTGTACGTGTGTGTTTGTGTGGTGAAACACAAGTGTACTTGCATGCCATGGAAGCTTGTGCCTCCAGCCTCCATTATTTTAACCTTGCCAGTGTACCACATCTCAGTTCATGATTTCAGGAATGCACCTGTTGTTCAGTTGTATATGTTTTGGGTCAGGGTGCTGGGGGTTTAAAAGGAACTTCCATAAGCATGCATTCCTAAGAAGAAACGCCAAGAGTCACGTGAGTGAAACTCTGAAGCGCCATGGTAGAATATGAGGGAGTAAAATGCATCGTAAGTCCTAAAACTATTGAAGGTCTGTCCGTTTAATCCTATAACTTCGAAACTGCTGTTTTAGATCCTAAAATTATTGGACGTGTGTTAGTGTAATTCTGTAACTTTAAAACTATAGTTTTAACTCCTAAAACTATTGAAGGTGTGTCAGTTTAGTCCTATAACTTCGAAACTGCAAGCCATCAGTGGCATAATGGCTTGTGCTGCAGCGAGGAGAGTAGACCGGTCATCTCAGCCTCACCCCATAGTGGCAGGACGATATGTTGCACAATGTCCAATTGCTACCTACCTGTGGCTGCTGCTAGGGTTGTGTCACTCTCGTTGACCTTTGTGCCGGCTTCGTGATTTCTGCGCACTCCTCCGTGTTGTCTGGCAACAGCAACAATTTCCCACTTGTGGTCGTGCTCATACCCAAACAATAACCTGCACGACCAGCTCTAAGGCAAGGGTGTTGGAGCAATGATGATGTCATGAGTGAGATAGAGAAAGAGGTGGGATGGCGTCCTCCATCCCAATTGGCTCGGGGTCTCCCCGGTGGCTGCGCCGGGGGAGAGGGATGTCGTCCTCCATGCCAACTTCTCGGCGTCTCCCCAATGCCCATGCCAAACCTCTCTGCGAGGCTTCCCTGCAGCTCATTGCCACGCAGGTGTTGGGCATGCAAGTTGGAACACACACTACAACATGGAAGCGTATGGACCACATTTGGAGAAGTAAACACATATAAAGGGCTCATTTGAAAAAAAATGCACCATAGATGTTGGACATGCAAGCTTAGGACCTGAAATGAACAAACTTGCATAGTTTTGGGACCCAAAATAGCAGTTTCAAAGTTTAACTGACACACCTCCAATACTCTTAGGATAGGACTAAACTGACACACCTCTAATAGTTTTAGGACTTACAACACATTTTACTCGATGTGAGGTGGTCAAAAAGGAAACACTTGAGGTATCACAGAGCGGCCGACATAAGAGCATCTTGTTGGGGAACGTAGTAATTTCAAAAAATTTCCTACGCACATGCAAGATCATGGTGATGTATAGCAACGAGAGGGGAGAGTGTTGTCTCGTACCCTCGTGAGACCGGGCGAAAGCGATCTGGCGTAGAGGAAGTAGTCGTACGTTCTCCTTGCGATCCAACCGATCCCAGCGCCGTTACTCCGGCGCCTCCGAGTTCTTGACACACGTACAGCTCGGTGACGCTCCTCGGGCTCCGATCCAGCAAAGCTCCGGGGAGAGAGTTCCGTCAGCACGACGGCGTGGTGACGATCTTGATGTTCTACCGACGCAGGGCTTCGCCTAAGCACCGCTACGATATGACCAAGGAGGAATATGGTGGAGGGGGGCACCACACACGGCTAAGGAACGATCTCAAGGATCAATTTGTGTGTCCATGGGGTGCCCCCTGCCCTCGTATATAAAGGAGGGAGGGAGGAGGAGGCCGGCCTAGGGAGGAGGCGCGCCATAGGGGAGTCCTACTCCCACCGGGAGTAGGATTCCCCTTTCCTAGTCCAACTAGGGATCCTTCCATGTATTAGGAGTAGGAGACTAGGAAGGGGAAGAGAGAAGGAAGGAAGGAGGGTGCGGCCCTCCCTTAGCCCATTCGGACTAGGGCAAGGGGGGGCGGCCTGCCTAGGGCAGCCCTCTCTCTTTCCCGTATGGCCCATAAGGCCCAATGCTTCTCCCGGCGAATTCCGTAACTCTCCGGTACTCCGATAAATACCGAATGACTCGGAACCTTTCCGAACTCGAATATAGTCGTCCAATATATCGATCTTTACGTCTCGACCATTTCGAGACTCCTCGTCATGTCCCGAGCTCATCCGGGACTCCGAACTCCTTCGGTACATCAAAACTCATAAACTCATAATATAAGCATCATCGAAACCTTAAGCGTGCGGACCCTACGGTTCGAGAACAATGTAGACATGACCGAGACACGTCTCCGGTCAATAACCAATAGCGGTACCTGGATGCCCATATTGGTTCCTACATATTCTCGAAGATCTTTATCGGTCGGACCGCATAACAACATCGTTGTTCCTTTGTCATCGGTATGTTACTTACCCGAGATTCGACCGTCGGTATCAATACCTAGTTCAATCTCGTTACCGCAAGTCTCTTTACTCGTTCCGTAATACATCATCTCGCAACTAACTCATTAGTTACAATGCTTGCAAGGTTTAAGTGATGTGCATTACCGAGAGGGCCAGAGATACCTCTCCGAGCATTCGGAGTGACAAATCCTAATCTCGAAATCGCCAACCCAACATCTGCCTTTGGAGACACTGTAGTACTCCTTTATAATCACCCGATTCGTTGTGACGTTTGGTAGTACCAAAGTGTTCCTCCGGCAAGCGGAGTTGCATAATCTCATAGTTATAGGAACATGTATAAGTCATGAAGGAAGCAATAGCAACATACTAAGCGATCGTGTGCTAAGCTAACGAGAATGGGTCATGTCAATCAGATCATTCAACTAATGATGTGACCTTGTTAATCAAATAACAACTCCTTGTTCATGGTTAGGAAACATAACCATCTTTGATTAACAAGCTAGTCAAATAGAGGCATACTAGTGACACTCTGTTTGTCTATATATTCACACATGTATTATGTTTCCGGTTAATACAATTCTAGCATGAATAATAAACATTTATCATGATATGAGGAAATATATAATAACTTTATTATTGCCTCTAGGGCATATTTCCTTCAGTCTCCCACTTGCACTAGAGTCAATAATCTAGATCACATCACCATGTGATTAACATCGATAGTTCACATCATCATGTGATTAACACCCATAGTTCACATCGCCATGTGACCAACACCCAAAGGGTTTATTAGATTCAGTAATCTAGTTCACATCGCTATGTGATTAACCCCCAAAGAGTACTAAGGTGTGATCATGTTTTGCTTGTGAGAGAGTCTTAGTCAACGGGTCTTTCACATTCAGATCCGTTATGTATTTTGCAATTTTTCTATGTCTACAATGCTCTTGCGAAGCTACTCTAGCTAATTGCTCCCACTTTCAATATGTATCTAGATCAAGACTTAGAGTCATCCAGATTAGTGTCAAAACTTGCATCGGCGTAACCCTTTACTTACGAACCTTTTCTCACTTCCATACTAGAAACATATCCTTATTCCACTAAGGATAATTTTGACCGCTGTCGATGATCTACTCCTAGATCACTATTGTACTCCTTGCCAAACTCGGTGCAGGGTATACAATAGATCTGGTACACAGCATGGCATACTTTATAGAACCTATGGCCAAGGCATCGGGAATGACTTTCATTCTCTTTCTATCTTTTGCCGTGGTCGGGTTTTGAGTCTTACTCAATTTCACACCTTGTAACACAGGCAAGAACTCTTTCTTTGACTATTCCATTTTGAACTACTTCAAAATCTTGTCAAGGTATGTACTCATTGAAAAAACTTATCAAGCATCTTGATCTATCTTTATAGATCTTCATGCTCAATATGTAAGCAGCTTCACCGAGGTCTTTCTTTGAAAAACTTCTTTCAAACACTCCTTTATGCTTTGCAGAATAATTCTACATTATTTCCGATCTACAATATGTCATTCACATATAATTATCGAAATCTTGTAGTGCTCCCATTCACTTTCTAGTAAATCGGGCTTCACCATAAGTGCATACAAAACTATATGCTTTGATCAACTCACCAAAGCGTATATTCCTACTCGAGATGCTTGCACCAGTCCATAGATGGATCATTGGAGCTTGCACATTTTGTTAGCTCCTTTGGATCGAAAAAACCTTCGGTTGCATCATATACAACTCTTCCTCCGAAAACCATTCAGAACGCAGTTTTACATCCATTTGCCAAATTTCATAAATTGTGGCAATTGCTAACATGATTCGGACAGACTTAAGCATCGCTCTGAGTTGAGAAAATCTCATTGTAGTCAACATCTTGAACTTTGTCGAAAACCTTTTTGCAACAAGTCGAGCTTTGTAGATAGTAGCACTACTATCAGCGTCCGTCTTCCTCTTGAAGATCCATTTATTTTCTATGGTTTGCCGATCATCGGGCAAATCCATCAAAGTCCATACTTTGTTCTCATACATGGATCATATCTCGATTTCATGGCCTCAAACCATTTTGCGGAATCTGGGCTCATCATCGCTTCCTCATAGTTCGTAGGTTTGTCATGGTCAAGTAACACGACCTCGAACAGGATTACCGTACCACTCAGTGCGGATCTCACTCTGTTTTACCTACGAGGTTCGGTAGTAACTTGATCTGAAGTTTTATGATCATCATCATTAACTTCCTCACTAATTGGTGTAGGTGTCACAGAACCAATTTCGTGATGAACTACTTTCCAATAAGGGAGCTAAGTACTGTTACCTCATCAAGTTCTACTTTCCTCCCACTCACTTCTTTCGAGAGAAACTCCTTCTCTAGAAAGGATCCATTCTTAGCAACGAATGTCTTGCCTTCGGATCTGTGATAGAAGGTGTACCCAACTGTCTCCTTTGGGTATCCTATGAAGACACATTTCTCCGATTTGGGTTTGAGCTTATCAGGATGAAACTTTTTCATATAAGCATCGCAACCCCAAACTTTAAGAAACGACAACTTTGGTTTCTTGCTAAACCACAGTTCATATAGTGTCGTCTCAGCGGTTTAGATGGTGCCCTATTTAGCGTGAATGCAGTTGTCTCTAATGCATGATCCCAAAAGCGACATTGGTAAATCGGTAAGAAACATCATAGATTGTACTATATCCAATAAAATACGGTTATGACGTTCGGACACACCATTATGATCGATGTTCGGTGGCATGAATTTGTGAAACTATTCCACATTGTTTTAATTGAAGACCAAACTCGTAACTTAAATATTTGTCCCATGATCAAATTGTAGAAACCTTATTTTCTTGTCACGATGATTTTTCCACTTCACTCTGAAATTCTTTGAATCCTTTCAACTATTTCAGACTTATGTTTCATCAAGTAGATATACCCATATCTGCTCAAATCATCTGTGAAGGTCGAAAATAACGATACCGCCATGAGCCTTAACACTCATTGGATCGCATACATCAAGTATGTATTATTTCCAATAAGTCGGTTGCTCGCTCCATTGTTCGGAGAAGCGGAGTCTTAGTCATCTTGCCCATGAGGCATGGTTCATAAGCATCAAGTGATTCATAATCAAGTGATTCCAAAATCCCATCAGCATGGAGTTTCTTCATCGCTTTACATAATATGACATAAGCGGCGATTGCCACAAATAAGTTGCACTATCATTATTAACTTTGCATCTTTGGTTTCAATATTATGAATATGTGTATCACTACGATCGAGATCCAATGAACCATTTTCATTGGGTGTGTAACCATATAAGGTTTTATTCATGTAAACAGAACAACAGTTTATTCTCCTACTTAAATGAATAACCGTATTGCAATAAACACGATCAAATCATATTCATGCTCAACGCAAACACCAAATAACATTTATTTAGGTTCAACACTAATCCCGAAAGTATAGGGAGTGTGCGATGATGATCATATCAATCTTGAAACTACTTTCAACACACATCGTCACTTCACCCTTAACTAGTTTACATTTTATTACGCAACTCCGTTTGAGTTACTACTCTTAGCAACCGAACCAGTACCAAATACCGAAGGGTTGCTATAAACACTAGTAAAGTACACATCAATAACATGTATATCAAATATACCTTTGTTCACTTTGCCATCCTTCTTATCCACCAAATATTGGGGCATTTCCGCTTCAAAGTGACCATTTCTTTGCGGTGTAAGCACTCGGTTTCAGGCTTTGGAGCTTCTTGGCGGGAGTGACAACTTGCTTGTCTTTCCACTTGAAGTTCCTTTCTTTCCTTTGCCCTTTTCTTGAAACTAGTGGTCTTGTCAATCATCAACACTTGATGCTCTTTCTTGATTTCTACATTAAATCGATTTCAACATCACGAAGAACTCGGGAATCATTTTCATCATCCCTTGCATACTATAGTTCATCACGAAGTTCTACTAACTTGGTGATGGTGACTAGAGAATTCTGTCAATCACTATCTTATCGGAAGATTAACTCCCACTTGATTCAGCGATTGTAGTACCCGGACAATCTCATGCACATGGTCACTAGTTGAGCGATTCTCCTCCATCTTTTAGCTATAGAACTTGTTGAAGACTTCATATCTCTCAACTCGGGTATTTGCTTGAAATATTAACTTCAACTCTGGAACATCTCATATGGTCCATAACGTTCAAAACGTCTTTGAAGTCCCGATTCTAAGCTGTTAAGCATGGTGCATAAACTATCAAGTAGTCATCATATTGAGCTAGCCAAGCGTTCATAACGTTTGCATCCGCTCTGCAATAGGTCTGTCACCTAGCGGTGCATTAAGGACATAATTCTTACGTGCAGCAATGAGGATAAACCTCCGATCACGGATCAAATCCGCATCATTGCTACTAACATTTTTCAACACAATATTCTCTAGGAACATATCAAAAACAAACATATGAAAGCAACAACGCGAGCTATTGATCTACAACATAATTTGCAAAATACTACCGGGACTAAGTTCATGATAAATTTAAGTTCAATTAATCATATTACTTAAGAACTCCCACTTAGCAGACATCTCTCTAGTCATCTAAGTGATCACGCGATCCAAATCAACTAAACCATAACCGATCATCATGTGAGATGGAGTAGTTTTCAATGGTGAACATCTTATGTTGATCATATCTACTATATGATTCACGCTCGACCTTTCGGTCTCCGTGTTCCGAGGCCATATCTGCATATGCTAGGCTCGTCAAGTATAACCTGAGTATTCTGCGTGTGCAAAACTGGCTTGCACCCGTTGTAGATGGACGTAGAGCTTATCACACCCGATCATCACGTGGTGTGCAGGCACGACGAACTTTGGCAACGGTGCATACTCAGGGAGAACACTACTTGATAATTTTTAGTGAGAGATCATCTTAAAATGCTACCGTCAATCAAAGCAAGATAAGATGCATAAAAGATAAACATCACATGCAATCAATATAAGTGATATGATATGGCCATCATCTTCTTGTGCTTGTGATCTCCATCTCCGAAGCACCATCATGATCACCATCGTCACCGGCGCGACACCTTGATCTCCATCGTAGCATCGTTGTCGTTCGCCATCTATTGCTTCTCGACTATCGCTACCGCTTAGTGATAAAGTAAAGCAATTACAGAGCGTTGCATTTCATACAATAAGCGACAACCATATGGCTCCTGCGATTGCCGATAACTTAGGTTACAAAACATGATCATCTCATACAATAAAATATAGCATCACGTCTTGGCCATATCACATCACAACATGCCCTGCAAAAAAAGTTAGGCGTCCTCTACTTTGTTGTTGCAAATTTTACGTGGCTGCTACGGGCTGAAGCAAGAACCAATCTCACCTACGCATCAAAACCACAAGCGATAGTTTGTCAAATAGACTCGTTTAACCTTCACAAGGACGGGCGTAGCCACACTCAGTTCAACTAAAGTGAGAGAGACAGACACCCGCCGGTCACCTTTAAGCACGAGTGCTCGTAGCGGTGAAACCAGTCTCGCGTAAGCGTCTGGCGTAATGTCGGTCCGGGCGCTTCATCTCACAATACCGCTGAACCAAAGTATGACATCTTTGGTAGGCGATCGACTTATATCGCCCACAACTCACTTGTGTTCTACTCGTGCATATAACATCAACGCATAAAACCTAGGCTCGGATGCCTTTGTTGGGGAGCGTAGTAATTTCAAAAATTTCCACGCACATGCAAGATCATGGTGATGTATAGCGAGAGGGAGAGTGTTGTCTCGTACCCTCGAGACCCGGCGGAAGCGATCACAACGAGGAAGTAGTCGACGTTCTCCTCGCGATCCAACCGATCCCAGCGCCGTTACTTGGCGCCTCGAGTTCTTGACACACGTACAGCTCGGTGGCGCTCCTCGGGCTCCGATCTAGCAAAGCTCCGGGAGAGAGTTCCGTCGGCCGACGGCGTGGTGGCGATCTTGATGTTCTACCGGCGCAGGCTTCGCCTAAGCACCGCTACAATATGACCGAGGTGGAATATGGTGGAGGGGGGCACCGCACACGGCTAAGGAACGATCTCAAGGATCAACTTGTGTGTCCATGGGGTGCCCCCTGCCCCCGTATATAAAGTAGGGAGGGAGGAGGAGGCCGGCCTAGGGAGGAGGCGCGCCATAGGGGAGTCCTACTCCCACCGGGAGTAGGATTCCCCCTTTCCTAGTCAACTAGGGATCCTTCCATGTATTAGGAGTAGGAGACTAGGAAGGGAAGAGAGAAGGAAGGAAGGAGGGTGCGGCCCCTCCCTTAGCCAATTCGGACTAGGGCAAGGGGGCGCGGCCTGCCTAGGGCAGCCCTCTCTCTTTCCCGTATGGCCCATAAGGCCCAATACTTCTCCCGACAATTCCCGTAACTCTCCGGTACTCCGATAAATACCGAATGACTCGGAACCTTTCCGAACTCGAATATAGTCGTCCAATATATCGATCTTTACGTCTCGACCATTTGAGACTCCTCGTCATGTCCCCAATCTCATCCGGGACTCCAAACTCCTTGGTACATCAAAACTCATAAACTCATAATATAAGCATCGAAACCTTAAGCGTGCGGACCTTACGGTTCGAGAACAATGTAGACATGACCGAGACCGTCTCGGTCAATAACCAATAGCGGGACCTGGATGCCCATATTGGTTCCTACATATTCTACGAAGATCTTTATCGGTCGGACCGCATAACAACATCGTTGTTCCTTTGTCATCGGTATGTTACTTACCCGAGATTCGATCGTCGGTATCCAATACCTAGTTCAATCTCGTTACCGCAAGTCTCTTTACTCGTTCCGTAATACATCATCTCGCAACTAACTCATTAGTTACAATGCTTGCAAGGCTTAAGTGATGTGCATTACCGAGAGGGCCCAGAGATACCTCTCCGACATTCGGATGACAAATCCTAATCTCGAAATCGCCAACCCAACATCTGCCTTTGGAGACACCTATAGTACTCCTTTATAATCACCCGATTACGTTGTGACGTTTGGTAGTACCAAAGTGTTCCTCCGCAAGCGGAGTCGCATAATCTCATAGTTATAGGAACATGTATAAGTCATGAAGGAAGCAATAGCAACATACTAAGCGATCGTGTGCTAAGCTAACGGAATGGGTCATGTCAATCAGATCATTCAACTAATGATGTGACCTTGTTAATCAAATAACAACTCCTTGTTCATGGTTAGGAAACATAACCATCTTTGATTAACAAGCTAGTCAAGTAGAGGCATACTAGTGACACTCTGTTTGTCTATATATTCACACATGTATTATGTTTCCGGTTAATACAATTCTAGCATGAATAATAAACATTTATCATGATATGAGGAAATATATAATAACTTTATTATTGCCTCTAGGGCATATTTCCTTCACATCTACAGCTGGGCGTCCCAAACCGTCCTCAAATGTTCGGGTGGCTCACCCGGACACGATTTTTTTACATAGACGGACGCCAAACAGGCATCAAACGTCCGAGCTGACTAGCATCCCTCATATCCAGCCCAAATATGGGGGCGCCCGGGCACATCCGTGCACGCCCGCCATGTCGGACCCGGCCCATGCTGGCCCACCCGACCCCACATATATTCGTCCCCATCCGCTCGCCGGACCAAACCCTAGCCACTTCACTCCACTCCCCTCCGCCACCCCTGCTCACCTCCGGCGGTTTCTGGCCTTCTCCGGCATGGCAGGCAGCAGATCTGACTCCGACCAACCCTGATTCTCGATTGGGGTGTCATCCCATGCGGGTTGGAGGAGGCAATGGCGGTCCACATTGCACTCCGCTGCTCCCGGGAGGACAGCGCCCGGCTGACGGACGGATCTGTTCGTGGCGACTCCATAACGTCGGCTCAACGGGCTCTCGGGTCCTCTGGAGCTGGATCCTCATGGTCACGACAACCGGATCCCCTATCCTTTCCCATCACCGGTCGGGCAGACTATGAGTCCCACCGGGAACGGGGCGGCCCGCCATGGGAAGGAGAGGATAAGGGCCGCCTGGACCGTATCGCAGCGGAAATGGCGGCGGCGGAGGCTGCTGATGCGGCGGCGCGGGCGGCCGCAGAGGAGGAAGCCATCCGCGCCCGCATTGCGAAGAAATGCCAGCGGAGGAACATGCGCGCTCTCGCCCGAGAGTAGAATCGGGCGATCTCTGCCATGGCCAGACAGCCACCAAAAGAGGAGAAGGCGGATAGTGACGGCGAGGACAGCTCCGACGACGGGCAGATTCGGCTCGATCTGTACTGCAACGTCGACCGGTACTTCCGCGAGAAGGACGACAAGGGCGCCGGGAAGGGCAAGGACAGTCGTGGATGAACTCCACCATAGCCAAACATGTCAATTTTTGGTAGTACAATCGCATGTTTAGTTAGTAGTGATGGAGTAGCCGGACGATGTATGTGCATGGATGTAGTTCCATGAGTTTGTATGAATTTGAAATATGATAATTGAGGTGTCCGAATGTGGATTACATTATTTGGGGAGTGCACGGTCAGTGTTTCCGCGGACGTTTGAGAGGCTGGATTTGCTGCGCGGCTGTAGATGCTCTTAGGACAGTAAAAAGATGGCCTCAATATGTGTTTATTCTACGGACAGCATCAATTTGGCCCCCGAGCCCGAGCTCCATGAAATCTACCCAAAAATATACTAATATCTTTGTTTACAAACAAACTTCTACATTCTTTTTCCATGAAATTAAAGAATAAGTTAATTAAGGCCTGCATGTAGCCAGATGCATTTCAGTTGATCATGATCTCAGATGCGGTCCATCGAATTTGCAGGTGATATATTTTTATTTTTTGCGGGTAGCGCCTAACTCGACTAATATAATAATGCTACTCCCTCCATTTTTGTATACATTCTTTGCAAGTCCACTTTTCTTCTTGTTTACTGGGACAGTTAATACGCTGCATGCATGCAAGAAAACTGAGTGGATGAAGTAGCTTAGTGTCATTATGGATGTATGCATGCAAGCATTAAACAAGTTACTAGTACAAGAAATATCATTAATTATTGCCTCGATTACTGTTGGTGGCCTTGTATAGATGCAAAATATATATTCCATGGCGTTGTATAAGTAAATGGAGGAAGTACTAAAATGGAGTAGCTTCCTTATCAAGTGAGTAAAGTGGATTCGCGTTGAAGAAGATCAAAGTTGTTTAATAGTTATCGGTGCAGAAAGTCAATCATGCGAATCGCAACTGCCAGAGCCGCATGTAGTGTTGTGTTCCTATGCATGCACACGTGTGACGTGTGCGTGTGTGTGAGCACGAGTGCATGCCCTGCGTGTGTGAGAAGCACTTGACAACATCCACGCTGTAAAGGAACATGACCAAATATCTCTCCAAAGTTAACGGCCCATCTCTGACTTTGCACTAGATAAATCTGCTGTCATCGGTGTGAGTGATAATTTTCACGCGCGTCACTGCATTAGGCTAGTCATAAGTAACTTAGATAATATAGTGTATTTCAAGACAAATTTACTTATATAACGTGTGTTTAATGAGAAAAGATGTGTTTGGAGTAACATAATATGCCACCGAAACATAGCACTTTTCAAAGAAAAAAAAGCCTATCAGGGACGGAGCCAGCGGCGGAGTCAGGAAAAATCAATTAGGAGGGCCAAATGTGTGTTAGTATTGATAGGAGGGGGAGCATTAGTAATCTTCACAAAAATTTCTTAAAATCTGAAGGAAAATGCGGGTACCTTTCCCTAATAATAATAAATCACGGATTGACTCCGTGGGTTCACCGTCACAATACGCTTCTTCCCGTGATTTTATGCTTTCAGTTCGAATTAAAAACATATTTGAGATGGTACCAAATAGTGTCCGAATGGGCAACTGCAAACAACGCCGCGTGGGTACGCTGTCAAAGCATTTTTCTTCTTCTTTCGTACGTCAAAAGCCTTCCGTCCGTCCTCCGATCGTTTGTTTGATGGGCCAATCCTATATCCAAGAGTCCAGCAAAACTCAAACCCAGCTAGGATAGGAAACCATGTCCAGTACAAACTCATAGGTCGATGCACGTATCCAACGCCCCTAAAAACCAGGAGCCCGCCGCCCGTCCCAATCGCGCCGCTATAGATGATCTCTCTTCCCAAACTCGACATCGCCATCTATGTCGTGCAGTACCTCGGAAGAGCTTTCTGTCTCATCAGCTCCGCCGCGCTGACACGGTAATCAAGACGACGATCGTCGACAACAATAGAGGGATCACCCTGTAGTCATGGCCATCAATTGTATGAAGCGCATCGACATCACGGCAGCACCCGTCCAATAATGCAAGTGACTCACAGCTTAGAGTGCAGAGAGCAGCGGGGTGGAGAGTCGGCCATGGGTGCTGGACTGCTGGTGGAGAGCCGACCATGGGTGCATAGGCGTGTGTCCGCGGCTGCAGAGAGAGTTCCTTAACGATCCCGAGCATGAATGTGCCAGAAAAGCTCCCACTTGACGTCGCAGCAAAACTGAAGGAAATATGCCCTAGAGGCAATAATGAAGTTATTATTTATTTCCCTATTTCATGATAAATGTTTATCATTCATGCTAGAATTGTATTAACCAGAAACATAATACATGTGTGAATACATAGACAAACATAGTGTCATTAGTATGTCTCTACTTGACTAGCTTGTTGATCAAACATGGTTGTGTTTCCTAGCCATAGACATGAGTTGTCATTTGATTAACGGGATCACATCATTAGAAGAATGATGTGATTGACTTGATCCATTCCGTTAGCTTAGCACTTGATCGTTTTAGTATGTTGCTATTGCTTTCTTCATGACTTATACATGTTCCTATGACTATGAGATTATGCAACTACCATTTACTGGAGGAACACTTTGTGTGCTACCAAACATCACAACGTAACTGGGTGATTATAAAGGAGCTCTATATGTGTCTCCGAAGGTACATGTTGAGTTGGCATATTTCGAGATTAGGATTTGTCACTCCGATTATCGGAGAGGTATCTCTGGGCCCTCTCGGTAATGCACATCACCATAAGCCTTGCAAACAATGTAACTAATGAGTTAGTTACGGAATGATGCATTACATAACGAGTAAAGAGACTTGTCGGTAACGAGATTGAACTAGGTATTGAGATACCGACGATCGAATCTCGGGCAAGTAACATACCGATGACAAAGGGAACAACGTATGTTGTTATGCGGCTTGATCGATAAAGATCTTCGTAGAATATGTAGGAGCCAATATGAGCATCCAAGTTCCGCTATTGGTTATTGACTGGAGACGTGTCTCGGTCATGTCTACATAGTTCTCGAACCCGTAGGGTCCGCACGCTTAAAGTTTGATGACGGATATATTATGAATTATGTGTTTTGATGTACCGAAGGTAGTTCAGCGTTCCGGATGAGATCGGGGACATGACGAGGAGTCTCGAAATGGTCGAGACGTAAAGATCAATATATTGGACGACTATATTCGGACATCGGAAAGGTTCCGAGTGATTCGGGTATTTTCGGGGTACCGGGGAGTTACGAAAATACGAGGAAGAAGCAATGGGCCTCATGGGCCAGGTGGTGGAAGAGAGGAGGCAGGGCGCGCGGCCCCCCTAGCTCAAATCGAATTGGACTAGGGGGCCGGCCCCCCTTTCCTCCTTTTCCTCCATCTCCTTCCTTCTCCTTCTCCTTCCCTTCCTTCCCCTCTCCTACTTGGACTAGGAAAGAGGGGGAATCCTACTTGGAGTAGGATTGCCCCCCCTGGGCGCGCCTCCTCCCCTTGGCCGACCCTCTCCTCCTCCTCCCCCTTTATATACGGAGGGGGGGCACCCCATAGACACAACAATTGATCTCTTGGATCTTTTAGCCATGTGCGGTGCCCCCCTCCACCATCATCCACCTCGATAATATCGTAGCGGTGCTTAGAAGAAGCCCTGCGTCGGTAGAACATCATCATCGTCACCACGCCGTCGTGCTGACGGAACTCTCTCTCAAAGCTCGGCTGGATCGGAGTTCGAGGGATGTCATCGAGCTGAACGTGTGCTGAACTCGGAGGTG
The DNA here is from genome assembly GCA_021437245.1 of Aegilops speltoides. NCBI lineage: Eukaryota > Viridiplantae > Streptophyta > Magnoliopsida > Poales > Poaceae > Aegilops > Aegilops speltoides. Next base: position 370,885,992 of record CM038142.1, read on the forward strand.
TCGTACGTTTGGTACTTGATCGGTCGGATCGTGAAGACGTACGACTATATCAACTGCGTTGTGCTAACGCTTCCGCTTTCGGTCTACGAGGGTACGTGGACACACTCTCCCCTCTTGTTGCTATGCATCACCATGATCTTGCGTGGCGTAGGAATTTTTTTGAAATTACTACGTTCCCCAACAGTGGCATCCGAGCCTAGGTTTTATGTGTAGATGTTATATGCACGAGTAGAACACAAGTGAGTTGTGGGCGATACAAGTCATACTACTTACCATCATGTCATACTTTGGTTCGGCGGTATTGTTGGATGAAGCGGTCCGGACCGACATTACGTGTACGCTTATGCGAGACTGGTTCTACCGACGTGCTTTGCACACAGGTGGCTGGCGGGTGTCTATTTCTCCAACTTTAATTGAACCGAGTGTGGCTACGCCCGGTCCTTGCGAAGGTTAAAACAGCACTAACTTGACAAATTATCGTTGTGGTTTTGATGCGTAGGTAAGAACGGTTCTTGCTCAGCCCGTAGCAGCCACGTAAAATTTGCAACAACAAAGTAGAGGACGTCTAACTTGTTTTTGCAGGGCATGTTGTGATGTGATATGGTCAAGACGTGATGCTATATTTTATTGTATGAGATGATCATGTTTTGTAACCGAAGTTATCGGCAACTGGCAGGAGCCATATTGTTGTCGTTTTATTGTATCAAATGCAAACGCCCTGTAATTGCTTTACTTTATCACTAAGCGGCAGCGATAGTCATAGAAGCAATAGATGGCGTAAACGACAACGATGCTACGATGGAGGTCAAGGTGTCGCGCCGGTGACGATGGTGATCATGACGGTGCTTCGGAGATGGAGATCACAAGCACAAGATGATGATGGCCATATCATATCACTTATATTGATTGCATGTGATGTTTATCCTTTATGCATCTTATTTTGCTTTGATTGACGGTAGCATTTTAAGATAATCTCTCACTAATTATCAAGAAGTGTTCTCCCTGAGTATGCACCGTTGCGAAAGTTCTTCGTGCTGAGACACCACGTGATGATCGGGTGTGATAGGCTCTACGTTCAAATACAACGGTGCAAAACAGTTGCACACGCGAATACTCGAGTTAAACTTGACGAGCCTAGCATATACAGATATGGCCTCGAACACGGAGACCGAAAGGTCGAGCGTGAATCATATAGTAGATATGATCAACATAGTGATGTTCACCATTGAAAACTACTCCATCTCACGTGATGATCGGACATGGTTTAGTTGATTTGGATCACGTGATCACTTAGATGACTAGAGAGATGTTTGTCTAAGTGGGAGTTCTTTAGTAATATGATTAATTGAACTTAAATTTATCATGAACTTAGTCCTAGTAGTATTTTGCAAATTATGTTGTAGATCAATAGCTCGCGTTGTTGCTTTCATATGTTTATTTTGATATGTTCCTAGAGAAAATTGTGTTGAATAATGTTAGTAGCAATGATGCGGATTGGATCCGTGATCTGAGGTTTATCCTCATTGCTGCACAGAAGAATTATGTCCTTAATGCACCGCTAGGTGACAGACCTATTGCAGGAGCAGATGCAGACGTTATGAACGTTTGGCTAGCTCAATATGATGACTACTTGATAGTTTAGTGCACCATGCTTAACGGCTTAGAATCGGGACTTCAAACACGTTTTGAATGTCATGGACGATATGAGATGTTCCAGGAATTGAAGTTAATATTTCAAGCAAATGAGATATGAAGTCTCCAACAAGTTCTATAGCTAAAAGATGGAGGAGAATCGCTCAACTAGTGAGCATGTGCTCAGATTGTCTGGGTACTGCAATCGCTTGAATCAAGTGGGAATTAATCTTCCTGATAAGATAGTGATTGACAGACTTCTCTAGTCACCATCACCAAGTTACTAGAACTTCATGATGAACTATAGTATGCAAGGGATGACGAAAACAATTCCCGATCTCTTCATGATGTTGAAATCGACGAAGGTAGAAATCAAGAAAGAGCATCAAGTGTTGATGATTGACAAGACCACTAGTTTCAAGAGAAGGGCAAAGGGAAATAAAGGGAACTTCAAGTAGAATGACAAGCAAGTTGTCACTCCTGCGAAGAAGCCCAAAGCTGGACCAAAGCCTGAAACTGAGTGCTTACACTACAAAGGAAATGGTCACTGGAAGCGGAAATGCCCTGAATATTTGGTGGATAAGAAGGATGGCAAATTGAACAAGGGTATATTTGATATACAGGTTATTGATGTGTTCCTTAAGAGTGTTTATAGTAGCCCCTGAGTATTTGATACTTGTTCGGTTGCTGAGATTAGTAACTCGAAACTGGAGTTACAGAATAAACAGAGACTAGTTGAGGGTGAAGTGATGATGAGTGTTGGAAGTAGTTCCAAGATTGATATGATCATCATCACACACTCCCTATATTTTCGGGATTAGTGTTAAACCTCAATAAATGTTATTTGGCGTTTGCGTTGAGCATGAATATGATTTCATCATGTCTATTGCAATACGGTTATTCATTTAAAGTCAGAGAATAATTGTTGTTCTATTTACATTAATAAAACCTTCAATGGTCATACACCCAATGAAAATAGTTTGTTGGATCTTGATCGTAGTGATACACATATTCATAATATTGATGCCAAAAGATGCAAAGTTAATAATGATAGTGCAACTTATTTGTGGCACTGCCGTTTGGGTCATATCGGTGTAAAGCGCATGAAGAAACTCTATAAAGATGGATTTTCAGAATCACTTGGTTATGAATCATTTGATGCTTGCGAACCGTGCCTTTTGGGAAAAGATGACTAAAACTCCGTTCTCCAGAACAATAGAATGAACTACTGACTTGTTGGAAATAATACATACTGATATATGCAGACCAATGAGTATTAAGGCTCGTGGCGGATATCGTTATTTTCTGACCTTCACAGATGATTTGAGCAGATATGGGTATATCTACTTGATGAAACATAAGTCTGAAATAGTTGAAAGGTTCAAAGAATTTCAGAGTGAAGTGGAAAAATCATCATAACAAGAAAATAAAGTTTCTACGATCTGATCGTGGAGATGAATATTTGAGTTATGAGTTCGGTCTTCATTTGAAACAATGTGAAATAGTTTCGCAACTCACGCCACCTCGAACACCACAATGTAATGGTGTGTCCGAACGTCGTAATCGTCCTTTATTTGATATGGTGCAATCAATGATGTCTCTTACCGATTTACCAATATCGTTTTGGGTTTATGCATTAGAGATAGCTACATTCATGTTAAATAGGGTGTAAGGACATATTTATCCCCTAGTGGTTTTGGTGATTGATGACAATGCTTTTGCGGACTAATCGTGTGCGTTAAGTTCTTTCAGAGAATCATCCATTGGCACGAGACGATTTCCTCCACTCGGTGTTTTATTCAAGACGGTGTAGCTCCTGCGTTTCGTTGTTGGTGGACTAGTTTCGTAGGAGTCACCGTACTATTAAGAGGGGATCCGCTTTGGTAAGCTTAGGGTGGAATCAACACGTACACATCCTTACCACACCCGTCGTCTTCCTTTCGCATCTTTGTAGCTGCACTTCTCTTCCGTACCTGCTTCGCCCTGTGCCAGTGGTAGTACCGCGATCTCCAGCGGTAGAACCGCTCCCTGGAGCGGTAGTACCGCTCCCAGCAGTAGTACCGCTCCATAGAGCGGTAGTACCGCTCGCGGGCTTCGGCCGTAGTACCGCAGTTGTACCGCGCTACTACCGCCTCGATTCGAGACGATGTTTTCTCGTGTCGGGTTTTGCGGCACTACAAGCGGTAGTAGAAGCGGTAGTACCGCTCCGAGCGGTAGTACCGCTCCTACTCCCGCGGTAGTACCGCTCTGGGGCCAGTGGCCTGGCTTCCTCTTCCGCGCGGTAGTACCGCTGGGCAGGGAGCGGTAGTACCGCTCTCAGCGGTAGTATCGTCGCCCAAATGCCGGTAGTACCGCTCTGTCTTGGGCTGCTCTGATGAGGTAACAGTTGGATGTGTTCCCTCACTATAAATAGGTGTCTTCTTCTTCCAAGTTGACCTACCTCTTTCCCCCAAAGCTCCATTGTTGCTCAAAGCTCCATTTTCGCCCGATCTCTCTCCCTAGCCAATCAAACTTGTTGATTTGCTCGGGATTGGTTGAGAAGGCCCAGATCTACACTTCCACCAAGAGAAATTTGATTCCTCCCACTTATCCCTTGCGGATCTTGTTACTCTTGGGTGTTGAGCACCCTAGACGGTTGAGGTCACCTCGAAGCCATACTCCATTGTGGTGAAGCTTCGTGGTGTTGTTGTTGTTGTTGGGAGCCTCCGATTGTTGTGGAGATAGCCCCAACCTTGCTTGTAAAGGTTCGGTCGCCGCCTTCAAGGGCACCAATAGTGGAATCACGGCATCTCGCATTGTGTGAGGGCGTGAGGAGAATACGGTGGCCCTAGTGGCTTCTTGGGGAGCATTGTGCCTCCACACCGCTCTAACGGAGACGTACTTCCTTTAAAAGGAAGTAACTCCGGTAACACATCCTTGTCTCCACCGGCTCCACTCTTGGTTATTTCGTGCCTTTACTCTTGCAAGCTTACTTGTTGTTACATCCCTTGCTTGCTTGTGTACCAGTTGTTATTGCATCATATAGGTTGCTCGCCTAGTTGCACATCTAGACAACCTATTTTGTTGCAAAGTTTAATTTGGTAAAGAAAAGGTTAAAAATTGTTAGTTGCCTATTCACCCCCCCTCTCTAGTCAACCATATCGATCCTTTCAATTGGTATCAGAGCCTCGTCTCTTTATTAAGGACTTTGCCGTCCGAAGAGTATGGTTGACACCAACGATGGTGCGGAGGAACACTCCGGTGTGAATCCCATCTCGTCTTCGGCCGAAGGGGGAACCTCGGTCTCTCGTGAGGAATTCAATGTGGCTTTAGACACATTGAAAACCTCCATGACGGTCGAGGTTAAAACATTGTTTAATGAATTTCTAGAGGGACTTAAACTATCTACCGCGCCAATGAAAGTGGGTGATCCTACTAACAAGGTGACGGATGCTATCTCCGACAAGGGGGAAGCTAACAATGAAAAGAGTCCTTCTACTAGTGGTAGAAATGGCACCGGCATCTTTGCCCATGTGGAACCCCCGGTTTATGGAGGGCCAATCCCCTCCACTCATTTGAATCATGTCGGTCCACCTCCTAAATATGAGAAACATGAAGATTTTGATAATTGGGTCTATCGCTTTAAGCGTCATTTGAAACATGTGAACACTAACCTTTGGAGAATCATTGAAGAAGGTTTTTATCCTCATGACCCAAGCAACTTCACCCCTCGAGAAGCCGTGGACAGTTAATTCAATGAGAGTGCTCTCTTCATCATCCAAGATGCAATCCTTCCCGACGATCTCCCTCATCTTCGACCCCATGTCATGGCTAAAGAAGCATGGAAATGTGTTGAGGGTCTCTATCGTGGAAGTGCTAGCATTCAACGCTCCAACTATGAAGTGGTGCAAGATGAAGCCGATGAGTTTGCAATGAAAGAAGATGAAGAACCTCGTGAGCTCTTCCGAAGAGTGACCAAACTCGCGGTCGCACTTTGAGATCATGGAAGCAAGGACACGGATGACAATTGGATCAAGCGGAAGTTCCTCAAGGCCATGATGCCCTACAACAAGGCCATGTCTTCTGTCATTCGTCAACGACCGGACTTCCACTCCATGACCTCAAGTGAAGTGTTGGATGAGTTCGTTGCAATGAGCATCTTGGACAAGACCGCCGACAATGCGGTGCTCCGTTCTCAAAGAGCAAAGAAGCCTAACCTTGCTTTGAAGGCCAAGGTTACTATGGAAGAAGAGGAAGAAGTGGAAGATGAGGAAAGCAACCCCGAAGACACCAAGTTTGACTACCATGAGCACATGGCCCTTGCTTCAAGACAATTTTGGAGCAAGAAGAGCTCAAGACCCAACTTCAACAAGAACAGCTCAAGTGGCGTCAAGGGCAAGCAACGAGTGAGAACTTGCTTCAACTGTGGCAATGTGAGCCATTTCGTTGTGGATTGTCCTTACGAGAAGCGGGAAGACAACGGTGGCAAGTTCATCCGAAAAGACAAAGCCAAGTCCTTCCCCAACAAGAACAACTTCGCCAAGAAGACTCCTACTCGTGGGTTGGTGGTTCAAGAAGAATACCAAGAGGATGACGATGATGATGAAAATGTAGAAGTAACGGCCATGGCGTCCGTTGCCATTGCTACTACTCCCCGGGTGTCTCTCTTTGAATCACCCAACGAAAACATCACCGCCAGATGCCTCATGGCTAAAGCTTCAAACAAGGTAACCCCCAACATCACAACCACCATCATTACTAATCCCTCCTTGGAGGATTGCATTGATGAACATGTTGAGTCTAATGAGGAAGTGAATGAATTTGAGTCTTTTATGAGTAAGCTCAAGGGAAAGTCCAAGAAGCACTTTGTTGCTCTCTTGGAACAACTTGGTGAGGCCAATGACATGATCGAGGCTCACGAAGAAACCATCTCCAAGATGGAAGGTCATAGTCGTGACTATGCCGATGAGATATCGGATCTCTCTAATGCTCTTGAGGAAGAGCGTGTGCATCGGTTGACTCTTGAGGAGTCACACAATGATGACCATGCTAAGTTAAAGAAAGATCTTGATCATGCTCTTGTAGTGTCTCGTGTGCTAACCTCCAAGAAGGCTAAACTTGGGGTTGATCATGCTAGACTCAAAGAGGAGTTTGAGTTACTTGACAAGGCCCACAAGGTATTGAAGGGTACCCATGCTAACCTCAAGGAGTCTCATGCTCAACTCCAAGTTAAGCTAATCAAGGAAAAGGCCACCTTTCCTCATATGGTATTAATTGATAATGCATGTGCTACTAACCCATGTTGTGAGCATGTGCATCTTGTGGAGGAGAATGCCAAGTTGAAGGACCAACTTGAGAAAGGCCTTGTGACTTGCACTCAAGGTGAGAAGAACCTCAACGACCTTTTGAGCAATCAAAAGGAAGTTGTGGCCAAAGAAGGAATTGGGTTTGCACCCAAGTCCAAGAGCAAGAAGAAGAAGAACAACAAGACCAATCGTCCTCCTCCTCTCAAACAAACGCTCGTGAAAGAGGGACAGGGTGCTCCTAAGAAGAAGGAGAAAGTGAAGGGAGTTGATGTCCAAAAGGGCAAAAGCATTTCCTCAAACAAAGCCGGCGACTTTAACCCGTCATATGTGTTGTGCCGTGCTAGTGATGGACATGTTTATGCTAGATTTGTTGGTTCTTCCTTTGAGTACATTGAATGGTCTATTTGGGTTCCCAAGACCCTTGTTACTAACATCAAAGGACCCATTACTAAATGGGTACCTAAAACCAAGCATTGATCTCGTGTAGGTGTTTGCTTCCGGTGGGGGATCATGGTTGCTCGACAGTGGAGCAACAAATCATATGACCGGGAGCAAGGACTTGGTGGTGGACGTGCAAGAGATTCCATCTATGCCCACCAATGTCGAGTGGGGTGATGCATCACATTCTAAGGTATTGGGTCTCGGCAAGGTTGTCATTTCTCATGATCTAACGATCGAGAAAGTCATGCTTGTTGAGTCCCTTGCATTCAATTTACTTTCCGTTCGTCAACTTGCACTCATGGGCTTTGATACATTCTTTGATATTGATACCGTGGCCCTCTTGTGGAGCAAGACTCTTAAAGTAGCCTTTGTGGGGCATGTCGAGAACGGTCTCTATGTGATTAACTTCTCGGAGCGACCCACTAAGACCGCGACATGCCTAATGGCTAAAGTTGACGTGGGATGGCTTTGGCATCGCTGTTTAGCCCACGTCAATATGAGATCTTTGCAAAGTCTTCTCAAGGGGGACCATGTTCGTGGACTAACAAATGTTAGTTTTGCCAAAGATCGTGCTTGCAGTGCTTGTATCGAAGGAAAGCTTCATGAAAAGGCTCACCCTCCTTCAACCATCATCTACTCGAAGAGACCCTTGGAGCTCCTTCACATGGATCTCTTCGGGCCTCCATCTTTTGATAGTCTTGGAGGAAGAAAGTATTGCTTGGTGATTGTGGATGATTATTCAAGGTACACTTGGGTATACTTCTTCAAGAGGAAGAGTGAGACTCAACAAACCGTCATCGACTTTGCAAATGAAGCTCAACGTCAACATGATGCAAAGATCTTGACAATAAGAAGAGACAACGGCACCGAGGTCAAGAACTACACCTTGGATGAGTTTCTTAGTGATGAGGGATCAAGCATCAATATCGGCACCTTATACCCTCAACAAAATGGTGTTGCGGAGAGGAAGAACCGGACGTTGATGGATGCGGCAAGGACCATGATGGCGGAGTTCAAGTCTCCGTACAACTTTTGGGCCGAAGCCATCAACACCGCATGTCATGCATCCAATCGGCTCTATCTTCGCAAAGGCTTGAACAAGACTCCTTATGAGATACTCACTGCAACAAGCCCAACCTCAAGTACTTCCGGGTGTTCGGTTGTAAGTGTTTCATTCTCAAGAAAGGTGTTCGTTTGTCTAAATTTGAGGCTAGAGCTCATGAGGGCATATTTGTTGGTTATGCTACAAACTCTCATGCTATCGTGTCCTCAACAAGTCCACGGACTCATTGAGGAGACGATGTAACGTGGAGTTTGATGAAAATAACGGCTCCCAAGTGGAGCAAAGTGGTACTTGTGATGTAGGTGATGAAATTCCACCCCAAGCCATAAGAAGAATGGGTATTGGTCAAATCCTACCCATTGAGGAACCCCTTGTGGCCGAAGGAGAAGGACCATGCTCTACTCAAGTAGAGCCATCACCTCATCAAGACCCACACGCTTCCGAAGAACAAAGTGAAGGCCCTCAACCTTGTGAACAAGACCAAGGGCAAGATCAACTTCAAGATGGTGGTGAACCTCTAAATGATGCCCAAGGTCAAGTTCTCCCCCTCGAGCAAGTTCAAGATCAAGAGCGAACTCAAGCTCAAGACCAAGAACAAGCTCAAGACGGCGCTCAAGATGATCAAGTCAACCCTCCTCCCTCCACATCCGAGGAGGAATTAGAGCGTCGTGCCGCGAAGATTGCTTCCAAGCTCACCACCCAAGGCCATCTCATGGAAAATGTGGTTGGAAGCCTAAGAAAGGGGGTAAGCACTCGTAGACAATTAGCAAACTATTGTGAACATCACGCGTTTGTCTCTTGTGTTGAACCCCAAAAGGTCTATGAGGCGCCAAGACTCGGATTGGCTCAATGCCATGCATGAAGAACTCAACAACTTCGAGTACAACAAAGTATGGAGATTGGTGCCAAGGCCATCGGGGAACCACAATGTCATTGGAACCAAGTGGATCTTCAAGAACAAGCAAGATGCTCATGGGAACATCGTTCGCAACAAGGCAAGATTGGTAGCACAAGGCTATTCCCAAGTCGAGGGTATCGACTACGGTGAAACATTTGCTCCCGTTGCTCGTCTTGAATCCATACGTTTGTTGATTGCCTATGCTTCTCATCACAACTTTAAGTTGCAACAAATGGATGTGAAAAGTGCTTTTCTTAATGGTCCTATTAATTGAAGGAAATATGCCCTAGAGGCAATAATAAAGTTATTATTTATTTCCTTATTACATGATAAATGTTTATTATTCATGCTAGAATTGTATTAACCGGAAACATAATACATGTGTGAATATATAGACAAACAGAGTGTCACTAGTATGCCTCTACCAGACTAGCTTGTTAATCAAAGATGGTTAAGTTTCCTAACCATAGACAAAGGAGTTGTCATTTGATTAACAAGGTCACATAATTAGTTGAATGATCTGATTGACATGACCCATTCCATTAGCTTAGCACCCGATCGTTTAGTATGTTGCTATTGCTTTTATCCATGACTTATACATGTTCCTATAACTATGAGATTATGCAACTCCCGCTTGCGGAGGAACACTTTGGTACTACCAAACGTCACAACGAATCGGGTGATTATAAAGGAGTACTACAGTGTCTCCAAAGGCGATGTTGGGTTGGCGATTTCGAGATTAGGATTTGTCACTCCGATTGTCGGAGAGGTATCTCTGGGCCCTCTCGGTAACGCACATCACTTAAGCCTTGCAAGCATTACAACTAATGAGTTAGTTGCAAGATGATGTATTACGGAACGAGTAAAGAGACTTGCCGGTAACGAGATTGAACTAGGTATTAGATACCGACGATCGAATCTCGGGTAAGTAACATACAGATGACAAAGGGAACAAACGTATGTTGTTATGCGGTATGACCGATAAAGATCTTCGTAGAATATGTAGGAGCCAATATGGGCATCCAGGTCCCGCTATTGGTTATTGATCGGAGACGTGTCTCGGTCATGTCTACATTGTTCTCGAACCGTAGGGTCCGCACGCTTAAGGTTTCGATGACGATTATATTATGAGTTTGTGTATTTTGATGTACCGAACGAGTTCGGAGTCCCGGATGTGATCACGGACACGACGAGGAGTCTCAGAATGGTCGAGACGTAAAGATTGATATATTGGACAGCCATGTTCGGACATCGGAATGGTTCTGAGTGGTTTCGGATAATACCGGAGTGCCGGAGGGGTTACCGGAACCCCCCGGGGAAGTAATGGGCCTTTATGGGCCACGAGGGGAGAGAGAGGGCTGCGCCAGGAGGTGGCGCCCCCCCCATGAGGATTCCGACTGACAAGGAGGGGCGCGCCCCCTTCCCTCTCCTCTCCCTCTCCTTCCTTCCCCTTCCCCTCCTAGTTGGACTAGGAAAGGGAGTCCTACTCCCACCAGGAGGAGGACTCCCCCCCTTGGCGCCCTCTAGGGCCGGCGGACCTCCCCTTGCTCCTTTATATACGGGGGCAGGGGGGCACCCTAACACACATAAGTTGATCCTTGAGATCGTTCCTTAGCCGTGTGCGGTGCCCCCCTCCACCATATTCCACCTCGGTCATATCGTAGCGGTGCTTAGGCGAAGCCTGCGTCGGTAGAACATCAAGATCGCCACCACGCCGTCGGCCGACGGAACTCTCTCCCGGAGCTTTGCTGGATCGGAGCCCGAGGAGCGTCACCGAGCTGTACGTGTGTCAAGAACTCGGAGGCACCGGAGTAACGGCGCTGGGATCGGTTGGATCGCGAGGATAACGTACGACTACTTCCTCTACGTTGTGATCGCTTCCGCTTCGGTCTACAAGGGTATGTAGACAACACTCTCCCCTCTCGTTGCTATGCATCACCATGATCTTGCGTGTGCGTAGGAATTTTTTGAAATTACTACGTTCCCCAACAAATGGCATCCGAGCCTAGGTTTTATGGTTTGATGTTTTGCACGAGTAGAACACAAGTGAGTTGTGGACGATACAAGTCATACCGCCTACCAAAGATGTCATACTTTGGTTCAGCGGTATTGTTGGATGAAGCGGCCCTGACCGACATTACGCCAGACGCTTACGCGAGACCTGGTTCTACCGCCGTGCTTTGCACAAAGGTGGCTAGCGGTGTCGGTTTCTCCAACTTTAGTTGAACCGAAAAGCTACGCCGGTCCTTGAGAAGGTTAAACGGAGTCTATTTGACGAAGTATCGTTGTGGTTTTGATGCGTAGGTGAGATTGGTTCTTGCTTCAGCCCGTAGCAGCCACGTAAAATTTGCAACAACAAAGTAGAGGACGCCTAACTTGTTTTTGCAGGCATGTTGTGATGTGATATGGCCAAGACGTGATGCTATATTTTATTGTATGAGATGATCATGTTTTGTAACCTAAGTTATCGGCAATGGCAGGAGCCATATGGTTGTCGCTTATTGTATGAAATGCAATGCCTGTAATTGCTTTACTTTATCACTAAGCGGTAGCGATAGTCGAGAAGCAATAGATGGCGAAACGACAACGATGCTACAATGGAGATCAAGGTGTCGCTACCGGTGGCGATGGTGATCACGACGGTGCTTCGAAGATGGAGATCACAAGCACAAGATGATGATGGCCATATCATATCACTTATATTGATTGCATGTGATGTTTATCCTTTATGCATCTTATCTTGCTTTGATTGATGGTAGCATTTTAAGATGATCTCTCACTAATTATCAAGAAGTGTTCTCCCTGAGTATGCACCGTTGCGAAAGTTCTTCGTGCCGAGACACCACGTGATGATTGGGTGTGATAGGCTCTACGTTCAAATACAACGGGTGCAAGCCAGTTTTGCACACGCGGAATACTCAGGTTATACTTGACGAGCCTAGCATATACAGATATGGCCTCGGAACACGGAGACCGAAAGGTCGAGCGTGAATCATATAGTAGATATGATCAACATAGTGATGTTCACCATTGAAAACTACTCCATCTCACGTGATGATCGGTTATGGTTTAGTTGATTTGGATCACGTGATCACTTAGATGACTAGAGAGATGTCTGTCTAAGTGGGAGTTCTTAAGTAATATGATTAATTGAACTTAAATTTATCATGAACTTAGTACCTGATAGTATCTTGCTTATCTATGTTTGTTTGTAGATAGATGGCTCGTGCTGTTGTTCCGTTGAATTTTAATGCGTTCCTTGAGAAAGCAAAGTTGAAAGATGATGGTAGCAATTACACGGATTGGGTCCGTAACTTGAGGATTATCCTCATTGCTGCACAGAAGAGTTACGTCTTGGAAGCACCGCTGGGTGCCGAACTGCCGCTTGATGCAACCGACGACGTTAAGAACGTCTCGCGAGCAAAGCCGATGACTACTCTATAGTTTAGTGTGCCATGCTTTACGGCTTAGAACCGGGTCTTCAACGACGTTTTGAACGTCATGGAGCATATGAGATGTTCCAGAGTTGAAGTTAATATTCAACAGAATGCCCGGATTGAGAGATATGAAGTCTCCAATAAGTTCTATAGCTGCAAGATGGAAGAGAATGGGTCTGTCAGTGAGCACATACTCAGAATGTCTGGGTATTACAATCACTTGAGTCAACTGGGAGTTAATCTTCCGGATGATTGTGTCATTGATGAATTCTTCAATCACGCCACCAAGCTACAAAGGCTTCGTGATGAACTATAATATGCAAGGGTTAGTAAAGACTATGCCCGAGCTCTTCGCAATGCTAAAGGCTGCGGAGGTAGAAATCAAGAAGGAGCATCAAGTGTTGATGGTCAATAAGACCACTAGTTTCAAGAAGAAAGGCAAAGGGAAGAAGAAGGGAACTTCAAGAAGAACAGCAAGCAAGTTGTCGCTCAGAGAAGAAACCCAAGTCTGGACCTAAACCTGAAATCGAGTGCTTCTACCGCAAGCAAACTGGTCATCGAAGCGGAACTGCCCCAAGTATTTGGCGGATAAGAAGGATGGCAAGGTGAACAAAGGTATATGTGATATACATGTTATTGATGTGTACCTTACTAGAGCTCGCAGAGCACTGGTATTTGATACTGGTTACATTGCTAATATTTGCAACTCAAACAGGACTACGGATTGCTTAACACCGCAAAGGACGAGGTGACGACGCGCGTGGGAAATGGTTCCAAAGTCGATGTGATCGCAATCGACACGCTACCTCTACATCTACCTTGGGATTAGTTTTAGACCTAAATAATTGTTATTTGGTGCCGCGTTGAGCATGAACATTATATCTGGATCTTGTTTGATGCGAGACGGTTATTCATTTAAATCGAGAGAATAATGGTTGTTCCATTTATATGAGTAATATCTTTTATGGTCATGCACCCTTGAAGAGTGGTCTATTTTAATGAATCTCGATAGTAGTGATACACATATTCATAATGTTGAAGCCAAAAGATGCAGAGTTGATAATAATAGTGCAACTTATTTGTGGCATCGCCGTTTAGGTCATATCGGTATAAAGCGCATGAAGAAACTCCATCTCGATGGACTTTTGGAGTCACTTGATTATGAATCACTTGGCACTTGCGAACCGTGCCTCATGGGCAAGATGACTAAAACCCGTTCTCCGGTACTATGGAGAGAGCAACAGATTTGTTGGAAATCATACATACGATGTATGTGGTCCGATGAATGTTGAGGCTCGTGGCGGATATCGTTATTTTCTCACCTTCACAGATGATTTAAGCAGATATGGGTATATCTACTTAATGAAACACAAGTCTGAAACATTTGAAAAGTTCAAAGAATTTCAGAGTGAAGTTGAAAATCATCGTAATAAGAAAATAAAGTTTCTACGATCCGATCGTGGAGGAGAATATTTGAGTTACGAATTTGGTCTACATTTGAAACAATGCGAATAGTTTTGCAACTCACGCCACCCGAACACCACAACGTAATGGTGTGTCTGAACGTCAGAATCGCACTTTACTAGATATGGTGCAATCTATGATGCCTCTACTGATTTACCGCTATCGCTTTGGGGTTATGCTCTTGAGACGGCCGCATTCACACTGAATAGAACACCGTCAAAATCCGCTGAGACGACACCTTATGAACTATGGTTTAGCAAGAAACCAAAGTTGTCGTTTCTTAAAGTTTGGGGATGCGATGCTTATGTGAAAAAGCTTCAACCCGATAAGCTCGAACCCAAATCGAGAAATGTGTCTTCATAGGATACCCAAAGGAGACAGTTGGGTACACCTTCTATCACAGATCCGAAGGCAAGACATTTGTTGCTAAGAATGGATCCTTTCTAGAGAAGGAGTTTCTCTCGAAAGAAGTGAGTGGGAGGAAAGTAGAACTTGATGAGGTAATCGTATGCCTTCTCCCTTATTGAAAGTAGTTTATCACGAAACCGGTTTCGCGACATCTACACCAAATAGTGAGGAAGTTGATGATGTTGATCATGAAACTTCAGATCAAGTTACTACGTAACCTCGTAGATCAACCAGAGTAAGATCCGCACCTGAGTGGTACGGTAATCCTGTTCTGGAAGTCATGCTACTAGATCATGATGAACCTACGAACTATGAAGAAGCGATGGTGAGCCCAGATTCCACAAAATGGCTTGAGGCCATGAAATCTGAGATGGGATCCATGTATGAAAACAAAGTGTGGACTTTGGTTGACTTGCCCGAGGGTCGGCAAGCAATAGAAAACAAGTGGATCTTCAAGAAGAAGACCGACGCCGACGGTAATGTTCTCGTTTACAAAGCTCGACTTGTCGCAAAGGGTTTTCAACAAGTTCAAGGGATTGACTACGATGAGACCTTCTCACCCATAGCGATGCTTAAGTCTGTCCGAATCATGTTAGCAATTGCCGCATTTTATGATTATGAAATTTGGCAAATCGATGTAAAACTGCATTCTTGAATGGATTTACGGAAGAAGAGTTGTATATGATGCAACCAGAAGGTTTTATCGATCCAAAGGAGCTAACAAAGTGTGCAAGCTCCGGCGATCCATTTATGGACTGGTGCAAGCATCTCGAGTTGGAATAAACGCTTTGATAGTGTGATCAAAGCATTTGGGTTTATCTGAGACTTTTGGAGAAGCCTGTATTTACAAGAAAGTGAGTGGGAGCTCTGTAGCATTTCTGATATTATATGTAGATGACATATTACTAATCGGAAATGATATAGAATTTCTGGATAGCATAAAGGGGTACTTGAATAAGAGTTTTTCAATGAAGGACCTCGGTGAAGCTGCTTACATATTAGGCATCAAAATCTATAAAGATAGATCAAGACGCTTAATTGGACTTTCACAAAGCACATACCTTGACAAAATTTTGAAGAAGTTCAAAATGGATCAAGCAAAGAAAGAGTTCTTGCCTGTGTTACAAGGTGTGAAGTTGAGTAAGACTCAATGCCCGACCACCGCAGAAGATAGAGAGAAAATGAAAGATGTTCCCTATGCTTCAGCCATAGGCTCTATCATGTATGCAATGTTGTGTACCAGACATGATGTGTGCCTTGCTATTAGCTTAGCAGGGAGGTACCAAAGTAATCCAGGAGTGGATCACTGGACAGCGGTCAAGAACATCCTGAAGTACCTGAAAAGGACTAAGGATATGTTTCTCGATATGGAGGTGACAAAGAGCTCATCGTGGCAGTTACGTTGATGCAAGCTTTGACACCGATCCGGACGATTCTAAATCGCAAACCGGATACGTGTTTATACTAAACGGTGGAGCTGTCAGTTGGTGCAGTTCTAAACAAAGCGTGGTAGCGGGATCTACATGTGAAGCGGAGTACATAGCAGCTTCGGAAGCAGCTAATGAAGGAGTCTGGATGAAGGAGTTCATATCCGATCTAGGTGTCATACCTAGTGCATCGGGTCCAATGAAAATCTTTTGTGACAATATCGAGCAATTGCTTTAGCGAAGGAATCCAGATTTCACAAGAGAACCAAACACATCAAGAGACGCTTCAATTCCATCCGGACTTGGTCGGTGGGAGACATAGAGATTTGCAAGATACATACGGATCTGAATGTAGCAGACCGTTGACTAAGCCTCTTCCACGAGCAAAACATGATCAGCACCAAGACTCCATGGGTGTTAGAATCATTCTTGTGTAATCTAGATTATTGACTCTAGTGCAAGTGGGAGATCAAGGAAATATGCCCTAGAGGCAATAATAAAGTTATTATTTATTTCCTTATTACATGATAAATGTTTATTATTCATGCTAGAATTGTATTAACCGGAAACATAATACATGTGCGAATATATAGACAAACAGAGTGTCACTAGTATGCCTCTACCAGACTAGCTTGTTAATCAAAGATGGTTAAGTTTCCTAACCATAGACAAAGGAGTTGTCATTTGATTAACAAGGTCACATCATTAGTTGAATGATCTGATTGACATGACCCATTCCGTTAGCTTAGCACCCGATCGTTTAGTATGTTGCTATTGCTTTTGTCCATGACTTATACATGTTCCTATAACTATGAGATTATGCAACTCCCGTTTGCCGGAGGAACACTTTGGGTACTACCAAATGTCACAACGTAACTGGGTGATTATAAAGGAGTACTACAGGTGTCTCCAAAGGCAGATGTTGGGTTGGCGTATTTCGAGATTAGGATTTGTCACTCCGATTGTCGGAGAGGTATCTCTGGGCCCTCTCGGTAATGCACATCACTTAAGCCTTGCAAGCATTACAACTAATGAGTTAGTTGCAAGATGATGTATTATGGAACAAGTAAAGAGACTTGCCGGTAACGAGATTGAACTAGGTATTAGATACCGACGATCGAATCTCGGGCAAGTAACATACCGATGACAAAGGGAACAAACGTATGTTGTTATGCGGTCTGACCGATAAAGATCTTCGTAGAATATGTAGGAGCCAATATGGGCATCCAGGTCCCACTATTGGTTATTGATCGGAGACGTGTCTCGGTCATGTCTACATTGTTCTCGAACCGTAGGGTCCGTGACGCTTAAGGTTTCGATGATGCTTATATTATGAGTTTGTGTATTTTGATGTACCAAAGGAGTTCGGAGTCCCGGATGTGATCACGGACACGACGAGGAGTCTTAGAATGGTCGAGACGTAAAGATTGATATATTGGACAGCCATGTTCGGACATCAGAATGGTTCCGAGTGGTTTCGGATAATACCGGAGTGCCGGAGGGTTACGGAACCCCCGGGAAGTAATGGGCCTTAATGGGCCACGAGGGAGGGAGAGGGCTGCGCCAGAGGAGGCGCGCCCCCCATGAGGAGTCCGACTGGACAAGGAGGGGCGCGGCCCCCTTTCCTCTCCTCTCCTCTCCTTCCTTCCCCTTCCCCTCCTAGTTGGACTAGGAAAGGGAGTCCTACTCCCACCAGGAGGAGGACTCCCCCTTGGCGCGCCCTCTAGGGCCGGCCGCCCTCCCCTTGCTCCTTTATATACGGGGCAGGGGGGCACCCTAACACACATAAGTTGATCCTTGAGATCGTTCCTTAGCGTGTGCGGTGCCCCTCCACCATATTCCACCTCGGTCATATCGAAGCGGTGCTTAGGCGAAGCCTGCGCCGGTAGAACATCAAGATCGCCACCACGCCGTCGTCGTGGAACTCTCTCCCGGAGCTTTGCTGGATCGGAGCCCGAGGAGCGCCACCGAGCTGTACGTGTGTCAAGAACTCGAGGCGCCGAGTAACGGCGCTGGGATCGGTTGGATCGCGAGGAGAACGTCGACTACTTCCTCTACGTTGTGATCGCTTCCGCTTCGGTCTACAAGGTTATGTAGACAACACTCTCCCCTCTCGTTGCTATGCATCACCATGATCTTGCGTGTGCGTAGGAAATTTTTTGAAATTACTACGTTCCCCAACATTAATGAGTTGGTTTATGTCAAGCAACCCCCCGGGATCGAGGACCCCTACTTCCCGGATCATGTGTATCAACTCGATAAGGCACTCTATGGCCTTAAACAAGCCCCACATGCGTGGTATGACCACCTTACCGAGTTGCTACAAGATCGTGGATTTGAAGTAGGACTAATCGATCCCACTCTTTTTACTAAGAAGGTTAACGGGGAGTTGTTTGTATGCCAACTATATGTTGATGATATTATCTTTGGTTCTCCTAACAAAGCTTTCAATGAAGAATTTGCCGCTCTCATGACCTCCAAGTTTAAGATGTCTTTGATGGGAGAGTTGAAGTTCTTCCTTGGTTTTGACATCAAACAAAGAAGAGAAGGAACCTTCATTAACCAAGCCAAATACACTCAAGACATGCTTAAAAGATTCAAGCTAAGTGATGTCAAGCCGGCTTCTACACCAATGCCTACCAAGTGCCAACTTGACATCGATCCCAATGGTAAAGCGGTGGATCAAAAGGTATATCGCTCCATGATTGGCTCCTTGCTTTACCTTTGTGCATCTAGACCGGATATCATGTTGAGTGTGGGGATGTGTGCACGTTTTCAAGCCGCACCAAAGGAAAGTCACTTTGTGGCGGTGAAGCGAATCTTTCGATATTTGGCTCATACCCCAAACTTTGGCTTATGGTACCCAAGAGGAGCAAACTTCAAGCTTGAAGGTTTCACAGACTCCGATTGGGCGGGAGACAAAGTGGATAGGAAGTCCACTTCCGGAGGGTGCCAATTTCTTGGTTGCTCTTTGGTAAGTTGGTCTTCCAAGAAGCAAAGTTGTGTGTCTCTCTCGTCCACCGAAGCGGAGTATGTGGCAGCCGGTAGTTGTTGTGCTCAACTCCTATGGATGAGGCAACTTTAAAGGAGTACGGTGTCATTTGTGACAAAGTGCCTCTTTGGTGTGATAATGAAAGTGCCATCAAGATTTCTCTCAACCCGGTGCAGCACTTCAAGATGAAGCACATTGAGATTCGGTATCACTTCATCCGGGATCACATTAGGCGAGGGGAGATCAAGCTCAAGTATGTCAACACTCATGATAACCTTGCAGATATTTTCACGAAGCCCTTGGATGAAGCAAGATTTCGCGAGTTAAGGCATGAGCTAAATATCATTGATTTGAGCAATGTGACTTGAACCCGTGCACCCCCACCACACTCAACTTGTTGTTTAGTTTAGGTGTAGGCATGGACATAGGGGGAGTGTTGTTCTCTCAATCAACTCTCCCTCCCCCCATTATGCATAAAACGATCAACTCTTTCACATTAGCCATTTTTTATGGTACTTGTGCTTCAAAGACGAGTTTTGGTCATGGGCCCAAGGATAATTCTTCGCGGTGCCATACCAATTGACTCAAACATAGGTGGCTCCGGTCACCGCCCTCTCTTGAGAGAGGCCAGAGCTCGCTCTTCTTTTGATAGGTTGCTTTAAAGAAGTGGGTTCCGGTTCGGTGTTCGTGTGTGAGTTGTCTTGTTGGTTCTTTTCTTGTTTTCGCCTTGATTGTTTTGCTTTTTGGTTGCTTTGAAGGAGTTTTTGTCTAGAAGCATGTTTTTCAGGTTGCTGGCGGTACTACCGCCGCTGGTGAGCGGTACTACCGCTCCGAGCGGTACTACCGCTCCCAGCGTGGTACTACCGCTGAGAGGCGCAGGGCGGGGGTTATATTGGGGGCAGGGGGAGTTTCTTCTCCCCCATACCCATTCGCTCGCCCACACGCCTGTTCCTCTCTCTCTCCAGCAACCGGCACCGCGGGAGGGCTCTGGCGGATCTCCCTCTCCGGGCCGTCCCTCTCCATTCCCTTCGGTGGAGACGATCCCCACCTTGTCCTCTTGCCATGGTTGCCGGTATTGCCCCCGTTCTCTTGTTCTTTTTGTCTAGGTTTCCAATCTAGCATCTTAGGGGCAGTAGCAGTTGCATCTGTAGATTTTTGGCCAAATCTAGGCTTGAGTTGGATGGAGAATGCTTCTAGGCAATGTGGATTGATGTTTGGTTGGAGTATTTTTGAATTTGGTAGGACGGTAGTGCCGGATCTGACCACGGTAGTACGAAACTGTTGTTTCCCCACCCCGACCGCCAGCAGGTCACGGTACTACCGCCCTCTACCAAATTCCACTCTACTTCTACCTTTCAGTGATCTTTTTGCTTGTGTTTTGTGGCTTATGCTTGTGCTTTCTGGTTGTTTGCGTGTTCTTGTGTGTGGTTCCAGGTGATGAGGTCCCTGAGCATCAGGCTCGTCGTGTCAATCCCGGACGTGCCATATCCAAGCGCTACCGTACCACCGAGCCTGCCGGAGGATCCTCAAGTGCTGCACCTCCACCTCCACCTCCACCTCAACTCCAGAAGAAGTCAGGGGTCAAGCCCAAGCCCGGCAAGACTGTGCCAGAAATGCCGCCAAAGGAGTTCTGGGCAAGGCGCCGCCACAACCCGTATGAAGCTGACCAAGAGCCCACTTTGGTTAACCGTCCGTTCTGGACCAAGTTCCAGTTTGCCACCTTCTTCAATGTTCTCAAAGCCAAGAAGAATTTCTTTGTCAACGTGCACTCCATCGACACTGACCATATGGAGCAAGATCCTGACTACTTTGGTGAAGCTCTTCAGATGTGCACTCAACTGAACATTCTTGGGGTCATGAAATTCAACAAGGACTTTGATGCTGATATTGTGGCCCAATTCTATGCCACGGTTCACCATGGGACTGATGAGGACAGGACACTCACCTGGATGACCAATGGCAAGTTGCTTTCCGTCAAGTGGAGAGCGTTTATGCTGTTGATTGGGGTGCAAGATCTTGGACTTGAGTCTCTGTTGGCTTTCGCCCTCATGCCCGCGCCCATTGCACCCACAAGCAAGCTCTCCGCCCTCTTGCACTCAAGGTCAACCAGAGACAAAGAAGGAAACCTATGAGCTGCTCGCCTATCCGGTTATCCTTCACCGCATCTTCAGAGAGACTCTTTTCCTCGCATTGGGAATCTGGACCAGGTTCACTCTTATCTTGTGGACATGCTTCTTTTCTGCCAGCGTGAGAAGGAAAATCCCACCGGAGAGTCTTTGGATATTTCTCATGTGATGTGGTCTGAGCTGTTGTCTGCTATCTCCGAGCGCAAGTGCCCGATCTATGGTCCCTTCATCATGCTGCTCATTGAGAAGGCCTGGGATCATATATATCCTAATGTGCCACTGGAGTGTGGAGAGTTGATCTCCCATGATGTCAAGCGTCTGAGGAAGAAGGATAACTGGGGCACTCAGGCCCCTAGGACTGGAGTCCCTTCGTCTGCTGCTGCCATGGAGACAGAGGAGGAGCCTGCAGCTGATGATGATGAGGATGATGACTACATGCCTTCTGAGGCAGAGCCCTCTTGGGCTAAGAAGCTCAAGTCTAAGATGAAGAAGATGTTCTGCATGGAGGCTCACGGTCAGTACATGACTCATGTGGCTGAGAAGAAGGCTCGAGGTCATCACAAGGAGATCATGCGTCAGTTGGGTGCTACTGTCAAGAGTGGATCTGAGGACCAGCTCACTGAGGAGGAGGAGTGGATTCAGCAGCACTGCCCGTGGACCGATTCTGAGGCCGAGCACTTCCGGACTAACGACGGTGGTGCCGATGATTCCGCTGGGCTCTGATGCGTGTGTCCCTCATTTGCTCTCACCTGGAGCCGTAGCAACACTCCCTCTCCTTTTTGGTGTCTCGATGCCAAAGGGGGAGAGAGTTTAGGGATTTGCGAGTTGTGTCTTTCGTCTCTTGTTCGTGTTTTCCTCGCATTTGCTTTAGTTGGTTTGCCTGTGAGACCTAAGTTCGAATCATATGGTGTGAGACATATGCTACCTTATCTTTCCAGTATCTTTATCTATGTCACTATCTAGCTTATGAGGTGCTTGTTTTTCTTGTTATATCATCTATGCTGCTCTCATATACCTTGCTTAGATTGTTGGTCCCTAAAATGTAGGGGGAGCATTGATCCTAGTATGTGTGTTGTGCAGTCCAAAGCATTTATCTAGATAGCACACATCTAGGGGGAGCCCATCTACATATTAGGACCGTGGGGTTTGTACGCTTACTCTATATCGTGTTTATGCAAATCCCGTATTGTCATCAATCCACCAAAAAGGGGGAGATTGTAAGGACATATTTATCCCCTAGTGGTTTTGGTGATTGATGACAATGCTTTTGCAGACTAATCGTGTGCGTTAAGTTCTTTCAGAGAATCATCCATTGGCACGAGACGATTTCCTCCCCTCGGTGTTTTATTCAAGACGGTGTAGCTCCTGCGTTTCGTTGTTGGTGGACTAGTTTCGTAGGAGTCACCATACTATTAAGAGGGGATCCGCTTTGGTAAGCTTAGGGTGGAATCAACACGTACACATCCTTACCACACCCGTCGTCTTCCTTTCGCATCTTTGGAGCTACACTTCTCTTCCGTACCTGCTTCGCCCTGTGCCAGCGATAGTACCGCGATCTCCAGCGGTAGTACCGCTGAAGCCCTCCAGCGGTAGTACCGCTCTCTGGAGCGGTAGTACCGCTTCCAAAGGTAGTACCGCTCCATAGAGCGGTAGTACCGCTCGCGGGCTTCTGCCGTAGTACCGCAGCTGTACCACGCTACTACCGCCTTGATTCGAGACTGTGTTTTCTCGTGTCGGGTTTTGCGGCACTACAAGCGGTAGTAGAAGCGGTAGTACCGCTCCGAGCGGTAGTACCGCTCCTACTCCCGCGGTAGTACCGCTCTGGGGCCAGTGGCCTGGCTTCCTCTTTCGCGCGGTAGTACCGCTCTGTGTGGGGCTGCTCAGTGAGGTAACGGTTGGATGTGTTCCCTCACTATAAATAGGTGTCTTCTTCTTCCAAGTTGACCTACCTCTTTCCCCCAAAGCTCCATTGTTGCTCAAAGCTCCATTTTCGCCCGATCTCTCTCCCTAGCCAATCAAACATGTTGATTTGCTCGGGATTGGTTGAGAAGGCCCAGATCTACACTTCCACCAAGAGAAATTTGATTCCCCCCACTTACCCCTTGCGGATCTTGTTACTCTTGGGTGTTGAGCACCCTAGACGGTTGAGGTCACCTCGAAGCCATACTCCATTGTGGTGAAGCTTCGTGTTGTTGTCGTTGTTATTGTTGGGAGCCTCCGATTGTTGTGGACATAGCCCCAACCTTGCTTGTAAAGGTTCGGTCGCCGCCTTCAAGGGCACCAATAGTGGAATCACGGCATCTTGCATTGTGTGAGGGCGTGAGGAGAATACGGTGGCCCTAGTGGCTTCTTGGGGAGCATTGTGCCTCCACACCGCTCTAACGGAGACGTACTTCCCTTTAAAAGGAAGGAACTCCGGTAACACATCCTCGTCTCCACCGGCTCCACTCTTGGTTATTTCGTGCCTTTACTCTTGCAAGCTTACTTGTTGTTACATCCCTTGCTTGCTTGTGTACTAGTTGTTATTGCATCATATAGGTTGCTCGCCTAGTTGCACATCTAGACAACCTATTTTGTTGCAAAGTTTAATTTGGTAAAGAAAAGGTTAAAAATTGTTAGTTGCCTATTCACCCCCCCTCTAGTCAACCATATCGATCCTTTCATAGGGCACCATCTAAATCCATTGAGACGACACCTTATGAACTATGGTTTAGCAGTAAACCTAAGCTGTCGTTTCTTAAAGTTTGGAGTTGCGATGCTTATGTGAAAAAGGTTTCAACCTGATAAGCTCGAACCCAAATCGGAGAAGTGCGTCTTCATAGAATACCCAAAGGAAACTGTTGGGTACACCTTCTATCACAGATCCGAAGGCAAAACATTCGTTGCTAAGAATAGATCCTTTATAGAGAAGGAGTTTCTCTTGAAAGAAGTGAGTGGGAGGAAAGTAGAGCTTGATAAGGTAATTTGTACCTTCTCCCGAATTGGAAAGTAGTTCATCACAGAAATCAGTTCCAGTGATTCCTACACCAATTAGTGAGGAAGCTAATGATGATGATCATGAAACTTCAGATTAAGTTACTACAAAACCTCGTAGGTCTTCCAAAGTATAGTCTGCACCAGAGTGGTACGGTAATCCTGTTCTAGAAGTCATGTTACTAGAACATGATGAACCTACGAACTATGAGCAAGCGATGATGAGCCCAGATTCCGCGAAATGGCTTGAGGCCATGAAATCTGAGATGGGATCCATGTATGAGAACAAAGTGTGGACTTTGGTGGAGTTGCCCGATGATCGGCAAGCCATATAGTATAAATGGATCTTCAAGAGGAAGACAGATGATGATAGTAGTGTTACTATCTACAAAGCTCGACTTGTCGCAAAAAGGTTTTTGACAAGTTCAAGGTGTTGACTACAATGAGATTTTCTCAACTGTAGCGATGCTTAAGTCTGTCCGAATCATGTTAGCAATTGCCACATTTTATGAAATCTGGCAAATGGATGTCAAAACTACATTCCTTAATGGTTTTCTTAAAGAAGAGTTGTATATGATGCAACCAGAAGGTTTTGTCAATCCTAAAGGTGCTAACAAAATGTGCAAGCTCCAGCGATCCATCTATGGACTGGTGCAAGTATCTCCGAGTTGGAATATACGCTTTGATAAGTTGATCAAAGCATATAGTTTTATACAAACTTGTGGTGAAGCCTGTATTTACAATAAAGTGAGTGGGAGCACTACCGCCTTTCTGATAAATATATGTGAGTATCATATTGTTGATCAGAAATGATGTAGAATTTTTCTGGAAAGCATAAAGGAGTATTTGAAAGGATTTCTTTAAAAGAAAGACCTCAGTAAAGCTACTTACATATTGAGCATCAAGATCTATTGAGATAGATCAAAGACACTTGATAAGTTTTTCAATAAGTACACACCTTGTCAAGTTTTTGAAGTAGTTCAAAATGGAACAGTCAAAGAAAGAGTTCTTGCCTGTGTTGCAAAGGTGTGAAATTGAGTAAGACTCAAATCCCGACCACGGCAGAAAATAGAAAAGAGAATGAAAGTCATTCCCTATGCCTCAGTCATAGGTTCTATAAAGTATGTGATGCTATGTATCAGACCTATTGTATACCTTGCTCTGAATTTGGCAAGGGAGTACAATAGTGATATAGGAGTAGATCACTGAACATTGGTCAAGAATATCCTTAGTGAGGACTAAGGAAATATTTCTCGATTATGGAGGTGATAAAAGAGCCCATCGTAAAGAGTTACATCGGTGCAAGCTTTTACACCGATCCAGATGACTGTAAGTCTCAATCTGGATACATATTGAAAGTGGCAGCAATTAGCTAGAGTAGCTCCGTACAGAGCATTGTAGACATAAAATATTTGCAAAATACATACGGCTCTGAATGTGACAGACCCGTTGACTAAGCTTCTCTCATGAGCAAAACATGATCACACCTTAGTACTCTTTGGGTGTTAATCACATGTTTATATGAACTAGATTATTGACTCTAGTAAACCCTTTGGGTGTTGGTCACATGACGATGTGAACTATGGGTGTTAATCATATACAGATATGAATATTGGTGTTAAATCACATGGCTATGTGAACTAGATTATTGACTCTAGTGCAAGTGGGAGACTGAAGGAAATATGCCCTAGAGGCAATAATAAAGTTATTATTTATTTCCTTATTTCATGATAAATGTTTATCATTCATGCTAGAATTGTATTAAACGGAAACATAATACATGTGTGAATACATAGACAAACATAGTGTCACTAGTATGTCTCTACTTGACTAGCTTGTAGATCAAAGATGGTTGTGTTTCCTAGCCATAGACATGAGTTGTCATTTGATTAATGGGATCACATCATTAGAAGAATGATGTGATTGACTTGACCCATTACGTTAGCTTAGCACTTGATCGTTTTAGTATGTTGCTATTGCTTTCTTCTTGACTTATACATGTTCCTATGAATATGAGATTATGCAACTACCGTTTACCGGAGGAACACTTTGTGTGCTACCAAACGTCACAACGTAACTGGGTGATTATAAAAGAGCTCTACATGTGTCTCCGAAGGTACATGTTGAGTTGACATATTTCGAGATTAGGATTTGTCACTCCGATTATTGGAGAGGTATCTCTGGGCCCTCTCGGTAATGCACATCACTATAAGCCTTGCAAGCAATATAACTAATGAGTTAGTTACGGAATGATGCATTACATAACGAGTAAAGAGACTTGCCGGTAACGAGATTGAACTAGGTATTGAGATACCGACGATCGAATCTCGGGCAAGTAACATACCGATGACAAAGGGAACAACGTATGTTGTTATGCGGTTTGACCGATAAAGATCTTCGTAGAATATGTAGGAGCCAATATGAGCATCCAGGTTCCACTATTGGTTATTTACCGGAGACGTGTCTCGATCATGTCTACATAGTTCTCGAACCCGTAGGGTCCGCACGCTTAAAGTTCGAAGGTAGTTCGGAGTCCCGGATGAGATCGGGGACATGACGAGGAGTCTCGAAATGGTCGAGACGTAAAGATCGATATATTGGACGACTATATTCTGACATCGGAAAGGTTTCGAGTGATTCGGGTATTTTCGGGGTACCAGGGAGTTATGGAAATACGAGGAAGAAGCAATGGGCCTCATGGGCCAGGTGGTGGAAGAGAGGAGGCAGGGCGCGCGGCCCCCCTAGCCCAAACCGAATTGGACTAGGGGGCTGCCCCCCCTTTCCTCCTTTTCCTCCCTCTCCTTCCTTCTCCTTCTCCTTCCTTCCTTCCCTCTCCTACTTGGACTAGGAAAGAGGGGGGAATCCTACTTGGAGTAGGATTGCCCCCCTTGGGCGTGCCTCCTCCCCTTGGCCGGCCCTCTCCTCTTGCCCCCCTTTATATACGAAGGAGGGGGGCACCCCATAGACACAACAATTGATCTCTTGGATCTCTTAGCCGTGTGCGGTGCCCCCTCCATCATAATCCACCTCGATAATATCGTAGCGGTGCTTAGGCGAAGCCCTGCGTTGGTAGAACATCATCATCATCACCACGCCGTCGTGCTGACGGAACTCTCCCTCAAAGCTGGGCTGGATCGGAGTTTGACGGACGTCATCGAGTTGAACGTGTGCTGAACTCGGAGGTGCCGTACATTTGGTACTTGATCGGTCGGATCGTGAACACGTATGACTACATCAACCGCGTTGTGCTAAGCTTCCGTTTTCGGTCTACGAGGGTACGTGGACACACTCTCCCCTCTCGTTGCTATGCATCACCATGATCTTGCGTGTGCGTAGGATTTTTTTTGAAATTACTACGTTCCCCAACAGGAACGCCGAGGAGTGCGCCGCCAACTGCTGCGTGGTGCACATACGCAAACCTGTGCAGCAGCAACACAAAGGGCGTGTTTGGTTGTAGTTGGCAACAACAGTTGCATTGCATGTCCATCTCCAGCTAGCCTGGTTGTTGATATGTAGCCTCATATGCAGCAGATGCAACCGATTTGGTTGTCTGCATCACATGGCGGGCCACTTACCCCCAGCTGTTTGGTTGCCATTTTAATGCTTAGGGTGTGAGCAGATGCAAACTTCAGTTGTTTGGTTGCAAATAATATTTGTGTTCTGCTCACCCCATTCAAATGTGATGGCCTTACCACCACATGATCAGCACAACAGCAAGATCAAACAATGCAAGCAACCAAGTGAAATCAAACACAACAAGCAAGAAAATGACAACAAACTACTTAAGTACATAGCATAAGTCTAGATTAATAGCAGGGGCATCTTCCTTCCCTGCTCCATGCTAGGGTGCTGCTCCTGGCCAAAATATGAACAAGTTCCCAGCACAAGTCTCACCACACACCATAAAAGTTCAACACTAACACCTTACTTAACTTAACTACATAGCATGCTCGATGTCACCATGGCAGTTGTGCCTGCTGCAACTAAACCTGCACATGACCAAGGAATCGTGGTTGTAGATCTGAACCTTCAGTCCGAGTCCTGAGATACGCACAACGATGAGGTCGCCGGGGACGATCCGGTGGCGGCGGCAGAAGTAGTTCCAGCCCCGGCGAAGCACCATGTGCCCCTCGAAGTTCTGGACCTGCACCCAGAACACGCACCGCTTGTTCGCCGACAGCCTGACCACGCGCGGGAGCCGCTTGATGACCAGTCAGTTGTTCATCACCTCCACAAACTTGTGAGGGACGATGAGCATGGCGAGGTCTTCGTTGTCCTTGATCTGCTGGTAGAAGCGCAGCGGCTCCCGGCCCCCCTCCTCGTGGCCCTGCCTTAGAGATCGTCCCCTTGAATGAGGCAGGCTCATGAAGGCGATCCTGCCAAGTAGGTCCACCGTCCTGAGCCACCTGTTCGTGGGGATGAAATCATCGGCGCGCTCAGCTCCGACCACTACCTGAGCTCCTCCATCCACCACATCCCAGTCAGTCTTCAGTATCTTGTCAGGCAACATGACAAGTATTAGTATCAAACAAAGCAAGCAAGAAAGCAAGCAAATGTCACTGATCAGTGGACTTGCCCAATAGCAAGTGCCACTGGTCAGTGGCATTTGCTCATATTGGTGGCACTTGTTGTTGGGCAAGTGCACTGATCAGTGGCATTTGCCCAACAGCAAGTGCCACTGATCAGTGGCATTTGCTCATGGCCAAATGGCAATGATCAGTGGCACTTGTTGTTGGGCAAGTGCACTGATCTACTTGCTGTTGGGCAAGTGCACTGATCAGTGCCATTTGCTCATGGCCAAATGGCACTGATCAGTGGCACTTGCTGTTGGGCAAGTCCACTGATTAGTGCACTTGCCCAACAGCAAGTGCCACTGATATGAGCTAATGCCACTGATCAGTGGCACTTGCTGTTGGGCAAGTCCACTGATCAGTGCACTATCCTAAGCATGGAAAGTGGAAACATCAAAAAATAGCAAGTGCAAGTGCCAATATCACCCATGTGCAGCCATGCACATTTGGCATCATCCTAAAATGGTCCTACTACATGCACGTATAGCAATCAACACAAACCCTAGCATGAACACAACTACAAGCATGAACACAACTAACTAGCATGATGACAGATCCTAGGACACACTAGCAGTAGCAGAAACAAAATATCCTAGGACACACACCGTAGGAACCAAGAACAAATCGGTCCGCTTGGATTTGATTGGGATCGAATCCAATCGGATCTACTCCAATCCTATCTAATCCGGTCGAATCCACTAACTACTAGCACATGCCTAAGAAAATAAACCCCTAATCTACATCTACGAGCAAGCATTGAGGGGATTGACTCACCAGAGCTTGCACAGCTGCAGCGAACCGAGGTCGGGGTGAAAACCCCGGCGGGAAGGAGAGAGGTGGCGGAGCAGAGGAGGAACCGGCCCTGGCGACGGCCTGCGGCATCGGCCCCGTGCTCATCGCCACGCTGGAGGTCGAGGAGGACGGCCCGCCGACACCAGAAAACCCTTGGGCGGGGGTCAAGAAAACCCCCCTGCCCAATGGGGTCCCAAGAAGCAGCGGTTCCGTGCATGGCGCCGACGCCGAGCCCAGGACCACGAGGTCCGGAATCGGCGGCGGAGCAGGAACGGTCGGCGCTCGTGATGGCCGGCAACAGATGGGGATGGCGCCGCGCTGCCGACACGTGTCACGCCCGAAGCTGAGCCCGCCAGCCGCCGCGCTCTGGATCTTGGCGATCGCGTTGGTGGACGGGATCGAGGGCGGGCGGGCGGTGGGCGAGGCGGAGCCATCGGAGAAGAGGAAAGGAGAGGGAGGGACAGTGAGGGAGAGAAGGAGCGGGGGAAACAGTGCGCGCGGGGCGGTGACAGGAAAGTGGGGGGCAGTTATGAGGCGTCCCGTCCGTCTCCCGTGTTGCCGAGGCGTCCAACCCCCTCGCATGCGTGGCCGCGCCAAGCCAGGCTCGCGAGAAACTGCCGATTCGGCAGTTTTCGCCGGGCCAGACTGCGGCCTGCTTTAAGGTCCATGCGGGCCGCAAACCGCATTGCAGCCAAGGCAACCAAACAGGCCGTGCAATACCGCACGGACCTGATTGGGCTGCATGCGGGCAACCAAACACGCCTAAAATGGACGTGAGTTGGTGCCTTGTGTCGGTAGATGAGTTCGACAACGTGATGATGATCATCACACACTTGGCCGCCGTCGGTGAGTTGCTCTAGCTCCGTGTTCCTGTGTTTCCGTACGTACCGATCAATGTGTGTGTAAAGACACGTACTTCTCCTCCATCTACTGATGGCTTTTCATGACGTTGTGCCTTCTTTTGCTAAACCGTAACTGACCTCTACTCAATCCTCAATATCATGTACGAAACAAGAAATTTTCCTGTACATCCCTTGAATTTTCTTTTTCTATAAATTAATTTGGTTTTCTTCAGGACAATAACAATTCCATCTGATTCCGTTGAAAAAACGGATCTATGTATTGTAAGTTTTCTCAATTTCTTTTGTTCTTTCTCCCTGTTTTAATTCTAATTTTCGTCGCCTTATTTGATTTTTTTCAGGCCAACGACGATTCCACAAAAAGACCACTAGAAAACCGACTAAACTTCCAATAGTTCGATGGTCTTTGTTTTGCTCAGTTATATTTATTTTGTGCTTACAGCTGAACTAGATGACCTTTTATTATAGCCAGCATGGTCCACTGTTGTCACAGTATCCATCAAATATGAAGAGTTACGTCTATATCTATTGCATGAAGTAGCTATGTACTATAGAACAGACGCTAGCTACCAATACTAGAAGAACACCCGTGCGTTGCAATGGGGCCACATTAAATTTAAGAGTTCAATATCAATTATGTTAATATTACATTTAATATTCTCATACATATCAAGTGACATTGGCGACCTTTTTACCATCAAATTCTCACACATACTCTCTCCCTCCCTCCTCCTCACTCTCTCTCCCCCTCTCTCTCTCTCTCTCTCTCTCTCTCTCTCTCTAACACACACACATATCCATCTTATTGGGTACGGGACCATAATCCATCTATTTCACACGCACACGCGCTAGTGCATATCAATATGGATTATAAAACAGGTTCAAGGTAGTAACAAGGATTCTTCTCATGCATTAATAAACAAATGGTCTGCACTGAAGACAAGATAAACAATTCCCAAAGTGCATCAGAGCATCACAGAACATTACTGGCAAGATAAATGCACGATGTACCGGAACTGCTCGGATGAACCGGAACAGAGCCAACATATATCATCCTAGACAAACGCAACATCAATCATTTACCTTGGTACTTTAGGGACCGACAGGAGGATGCATGTAGAAGCGCTTATTGTCTGCGAATCCACAGTCAGAGAGAGAAATTGAAACCCATTCCCATCACCAACTGATAAAGAAAGCATGTAAGAAAATTGATATCGGGCCAACTTGGATCTTCGGTGATTGCCCGCCGGTATGGAGAATTTAGGAGGGTGGGTGCAGGGAGTGGCCTTGTGGATGATGGATGGAGGCGCGGAGGGATGTGGTCGCCGGAAGGTCGAAAGTGGAGAGGGTCGGGCACGTTAGGTGGAGCCGGTGGTGCGCGACAACCGGGGGTGGCCCAATCGTGGGCGGCGAACCGACGATAGCCTCGGCCCATCTCTCGACGCAGCGAAGATAGAGAGGGCGGCACTGCCGGTGCTCGAGGCCGCCGCTCGGCACCATCTACATTGAGGGGAAAGA
This sequence comes from Aegilops speltoides, assembly GCA_021437245.1. Classification (NCBI taxonomy): domain Eukaryota; kingdom Viridiplantae; phylum Streptophyta; class Magnoliopsida; order Poales; family Poaceae; genus Aegilops; species Aegilops speltoides. Next base: position 370,917,879 of record CM038142.1, read on the forward strand.
GAGGCGAGAAAGCGATAGGGTGATGCAGGGCTAGGGATTGCGGAGGAGGGTGGGAGTGTGCGATTTGAATGGATGGTTCTGCCCACCGTTTTCTTGTACGTGGCGGTGGAGGCGGCGGCGTCCAGCCATGCAGGCGAGGCATGGGTCGAGCCGGGCACACGGCGAGGCATGATGCGTGAGGCGGGGCGATTTTTGCTACTGAGATGCATGGTGTGGGATTGATCGTTCGTGTTCTCTTTTCCTTTTTAACGGGAGATGGATGCGATTTTTTCACGAGGGGAGAGATGCGACCACGTATAGATTCCATAATAAATTAATTAGGTCCATAACGGGAATTCTTTACAATGCGTTAAGATTTACGTGTTAGTTTTCTTAATAAAGAAATGCACTGATGTAGGGATCGATTGATTCGGGTAAGGAAAGATAGATTCGTGATCGTATGTTAGGAAATTAGTGGTTTGCAAGAAAAGAGTGGAGAGAAAAAGAACCAACGCGACCACGTATAGGTTCCATAATAAATTAATGAGGTCCATAACAGGATTTGTTTACAATGCGTTAAGATTTACGTGTTAGTTTTCTTAATAAAGAAATGCACTGATGTAGGGCGCGATTGGTTCGGGTAAGGAAAGATAGATTCGTGATCTTTTGTATGTTAGAAAATTATTGGTTTGCAAGGAAAGAGTGGAGAGAAAAAGAACCAGTGGAGGTGGGAGGAGGACAAAAATAAACCGTACGAGGCTACCAACTGCTCCATTAGGAGTAGAGATTGTTTGTGAAAATAACATGTGACGACGACTTAGCGAGCGGATCCCCTTAAAAAAGACATAACGAGCAGATTCCCTTAAAACTGGTAGGAATAGATACGATTGATGACGTTGATAAATAGTGGTGAATGTTGGCCTAATTTACTATCATCATGCATGGAAACGAATCATCAAGAAAAAGAATACTTCCTATTACTACACTCATAGGAAGCTTCCTAATCTCTGCTACCAAACAGTTTCTGCCCAAACAAGGAAGGAAAGTTATGGACGTGATTCGAAAGGAAACAAACGTTATGAAGATTAATTAATTTAGATTTGATCTTTAGAGATTGATTGTGATTGATTCTTTTACATAAAGACATTACTAAATAATTTGCGTCAGTATGGAAAGTTCTGATCCGTTCAGTTTTTTTCGTTGTGTGAGAGGGTGAAGTGAAAATAAACCGATGAAGTGGGGGAGGCGACGAAAAAAAATATGACGGTTAACCTATGAAAAAAAACCGAACAAAAGTGATGGGACGAAAAAAACCTGGAAGCGAGACTACCAACTGCTCCATTAGGAGTAGAGATGCATGTCTATATTTTATATTTGCCTTCTAAGAAGGAGAAAGTAACTATTGGAAACATCACTTTTAGTGCAACATTCCATACTAATGTAACTTATTACAAGCATTTTGTATACAGGCATGATTATGTTTAACACGAACATAATAGATATCTTGAATTTTCATGGTTGCAGATTGAACAAAACATACCAAATAAACTATAATCTAATTATTCTTTTATTTCATTCCTAGAATACCTCATTTGTTACTGAAAGATAACAACCGCAGAATGTGTTGTTCTAGCCTGAATTAAAATAAGTAAATAATACGTTAGAAATATTTCAAATATGATACTACTCTTCTTTTTTAAGGAAAAGGAATTGGGATGGGGTGAGGAAGGAGAGCAGATAGATTGGGGATTTTTAAGAGAGAGTGGGGCTGCTCTTCATGGTTAATTTATTATAGAAATTGGATCGGTGCTTGGGGCTGGTGTGCTGGTTGATTTACAGATTTGTACAAGGTCCAATGTGGTTGATGCAGTTGGTGAACAGTGAGCTTCAATTGAATGTTGTGAAGAAGTGAACATTGTCACATGAAGATAGCGGTGGTAGCTGCAATTTCCCCAAACTTTGATGTCCTTCAGCCATTACACTAAAGGAGTTGTTCTCTGAAAGAGATCCCTTTCTGAATTATTAGTTCAAAAAAAAGCAAGTAGAATTCATCTAGCAGCATACTACCAAATGGACACATCTAAGCAGTTAATCATAATATCTTACAGGAATCTGCTAGTTTGGAAGATAGCTTACAGGATTCTGGAGATTGCTACCCTGTTCTCTCTGAGTTCACTGACCTTCTGCACGGGAGGCGTAGTCATTCACTTTTTGCAACTGGATCAATAACCTTGTCGGTGATGTGCAGAGAAGTATGGTAGATCCATAGACTAATATATTTGTTTGGTTTCTAATGCATTTACTTGTGTCTCGTGTTTCTTAAGAACTAGATGATGCCCCGGGCGTTGCCGCGGGACTTTGTTGCATATTTTTGAGTAACAAACATGTCATAAAGATTATAAAAATTGCAAGAAATTATATGATGAACTTCATTTACATGCAATGAAATGGGTATTGTAACTTTCTGTATAAATATATATTGCATTATAAAACTATAGTAACTGGAGCATAAACCATATTCTTTGCAATCTTGAACCGCAATGCAGTGCCTTATCTGTTGGACAGCAGACAATCTTGGAGCATACCTGACACCGTGACCTACATCACCATCAGCAGGTCATGAACACACCACATGATAATTTAGATAAGTTAATTGCAGTTGCCTAAAAATATGTGGTATGTTAGGAAGCACAACCAATGAGCTAAGATAGGAATATAGCTCAAGGACTGAAACCATATGCTCCTGAACATAGTCAAAAGGCTGTATAAGCGCGAAATGACATCAGGACCTAAAATCACCCAATATAGTAGCCCCTAGTAAAAGGAAAAACTTGTAGTAATTCATTGCAAAATAAATGATACTATTAGAGGGTAGAGCTGATGTAATTGTCGTGCGGAAGACAAAATTAATATTACCCTAACACAACATTGCAGAAATTTTCGATGGAGTGGCGTGGTTCCTGTGGACATTCACAATCTCGACCATGTGAATAACTTTCTGGGACATCCATTTTGTGCATCCAAAAAAACAAAAGGCTTCAATATTAAGAGAAAAACAGTAACATCTGATTGGTAAATTTCATGGCTTGTAAACTGATTCCATGAATGAGTATGGTGGTAAAGTCATGATTCATATGCTGGTTAACGAAATATAACAAATTTACTCACAAAAAGCTAGTACAGTGAAACTATAGAAAGGTTTTTCATCAAAGAAAATTGTGTAACGAACCAATGTTAATAATCAATACATACCTGGAGATTAGTATACCTGAGATATCAACTTGGCGATGTGCTTACTTTGACTTGGATACTGGGAAGTCTAGATAATTCAGTATATGTATCTTACAGAAAAAATAAGAGGAATAAGACATATCCATCCATTATTGAATTAACGGCCTTCATAGTGCTTACGAAGGGCAAGGCCACTGTGAGGAGATGATCTGCAATTTTGCATCTGTACTACCACGAACAACAAAAGGCTTGATTAAGCGAGACATGGGAGAGGGATTGAAACCGCGGTGGTGGCGATGGCGAGGACTACTGAATACAGATCGTCTGGGTAGTATTAGCGGTAGCGAAGACGCGATGGGGAAGCTGTGGAGACGACGGAAATAGGCTGCTTTAAGGGAAAACCAACTGCATCTGTTACTCAAGCCGAAGATAATGAGGGCCGTAAATTGAGTGGTGCGCCGTTTCATGTGGATTTATGGCACGGAGGTGGAAGAGATTGCGACATAAAAGCGAGGAATACGAACGAATTTGCTGGAGTTAATGCTCATCTGTGCAGCGGCGGAAGGGTCAGTGGCGGTCACTGGCAGGGGGGCCGTTGGGCGTGGCGGCGTAAGGTCACCTGCGGTGGCTGGCCGGGAGAAGCATGAGCCGTGGCGGGGAATCAATGGTGGCAGCGGGTGGAAGGGTTAGCAAGGATGGCTGGCTAGAGGTAAGCATGGGTGGTGGCGGTTGCTGTGAGAGCATGAGGGGCGGCAGCGGCTGGCCGGCGAAGTGTGGGTGCCCGCACAGTCCCTGGAAGGGACGTTGGCGGCGACGGCTTCACGGAAGAAAGATTGGTCGTGGCAGCCGCCAATGGAAGAGAAGGCTGGGAGCGATGGACCTTATCTATGGGCTTACAATGGGCTTTTTAGTGTCCAGTTCCGGTGAAGTGTACGTGTAAAGACCAAGAAAAAAAATAGAGTCAGAGGCTTAGGAGCGATCGAGCGGTAAGGCTGGAATAGAACGAAACGGTATCTGTACTTAGCGGTGGCAGCTCTTTGTAATTTGTTCAACCTTTGATCAGACGGCTCCACACTCTCAAGCCTTAGTGAATCAACGGCTATAACAATTGGGGTGACGTGGCTTCATGAGAAGGCAGGAAAATCATCTAGTGGGGTGCCCCAATTTAGATATAGAAGATATTGCCTGATATGTGTCTAATAAATTAAGAGATTGCATTTGTAGTGTTCTGTAGCTACATAGAGGATGACTAGCCATTGACAAGCACGATAATGTTTTTATTTGTTCTTTCAGGCAATCAAGGTTAGACAAATATCTTCATGTTATATACATACAGCCCAGAAAAGAAAGGATGTAGTGAAAAATAAACTAACCCTAGTCCAACCCCAGCAGCCTCACGTAGCCCAAATAGCACGCAGGCCTATGGCCACTGCCATTCGATCTGGACTCCAGCACGACAGCGCCTCAGGAAAAACAGGGCAAATTCCTATTTGACGCCCGCAGGCGTCAAAAGGACGAGCCTTTGCTGAAGCAAGTCGCCACTTGCTCCGGCCTACAGACGATTTCGTTCGCTGCTGTTTCCTTGTTTCTTGCGGGTTTTTTTTCGTTTTTCTTGTATGGTTTTTTCCTTCCAGATCTTTTCACTGTTTTTGGCCAGTATTCAGTTGTTTTGTTCCAGTTTTTTATTTTTCTGTTTTGATTCCTTTTTTCTTTTATGTTCATTTTTTTTATTTTCTGTTTCTATTTTTCTTCTCATTATTGCGTATTTATAGAAAAAGTTCACCATGTGTTTTTACATTTGTCAATGTATTAAGAAAATGCTCGTCGTATATTATGAAATTGTTCACGCACTGTAAAAATGTTCATTGTTTATTACAAAAAATTTCATTCTATATTACTAAATTATTCAACGTATATTAGAAAATGTTCATTGTATATTATTAAATTGTTCATCGCATATCAGAAAATGTTCATTATGTATTACCAAAATGTTCATTGTATATTATTAAATTGTTCAACGTATATTAGAGAATGTTCATTGTGTATTACAAAATGTTCATTGTATATTATTAAATTGTTCAACATATATCAAAAATGTCCATTGTGTATTACAAAAAATTTCATTGTACATTATTAAATTGTTCAATGTATATTAGAAAATTTCATTGTGTATTTAAGTTTTGTTCATCATATATTTAAAAATTGTTCAACATATACTGACAAAATGTCAATTTTAGTATTTTAGATTTGTTCAGTATTTTTTTACAAAAACCTTCACTGTATTTTAAAATTTCTTCAACGCATATTATAAAAATGTTGAACATCCTTTTTATGGATTTGCCGCTGTGCATTCTACTTTAAGATTGGCGATGCATCAAAAACAGTCGAGGTAGCTAGCTCGGTTCGCTAGCCTCGCTGGATTCTGGCATCAGGTCGGAGGTTCGATCCCGAGCATGCGCTTCTTCCTTTTTCGATTTTTCGCTCACAGCGACATGATTGGGCCGGCCCGTGTGCGCGTCCTGTCGGAGGTTCGATACCGCGCATGCGCTTCTTCCTTTTTCGGTTTTTCACTTACATCGACATGATTGGGCCGACCCGTGTGCGCGTCGCTTCAGCGAAGTCGCAGCGATTGGACGCATATCATTGCTACTTTTTGTCTTCTTCAACAACGATCGGACGCATGTTATTGCTCCCTTATTTTTAGTCATATATTATTGCTACTTTTTGTTTTTAGGGCATACATTAGTGCTACTTGTTTGTATTGAACCCGGCGATCTTTTATCCTGACTTTGCCCCTAGGTCTACAGGTTAATAAATGAAGTCATCTATAACACTACTACTATTTTACTTTGTACTATGAAGGTAGTAACTTAGACTAGTGTCATGTACTCCCTTCGATTCTTTTTAGTCTACATATAAGTTATTTCCGAAGTCAAAATATCTCTAGTTTGACCAAACTTATAAACAAAAATATCAACATTCACAATACCAAATAATTACTGTTAGATTCATTATGAAATGTAGTTTCATAGTATATGTATTTGATATTGTAGATGCTGATATTTTTTAATATAAAATTGGTCAAACTGACTCAAATCAAATTCACAGAGTAAAAAGGACCGGATGGAGTATAAGTTACTCCTCACTATGACTAGCCTCAAAGTAATCCGTGGTACATTTATTATCGCGGAAAAAAGTAAGGGAATGGCCAGAGATAAGTTGACTGAATTTTAAATTTGGGTCAGTCATTTTTCGCAAACAACCGGCTAGCTACCGGCCGAGCTACCCGAGGGCAAAAGCAGCCCACCGCCCTGCCCATGCAGAAAAGGGGCAGTCCGACACTGCATGCATGGAGCAGTGGGTGGCTGCGTCGCTCTCGTGTGGTCGCATGCAGCACCATACATAGGCTAAACTACTATAGAACCTACTCTATAGATACACGAATGTGTCAGTATTTGGTCAGCAGCATGCATCAGTAGCATGACAAAGCACAACCTACTCTATAGATACACGAATGTGCTAAAAATCATATCTACAATAGTATAGTTTTTTAAGCTAAAAATCATATCTACAAAAGTATAGTATCTAAGTCAGGTAAGTATCAATTAATAAAGACATATACCCTGCAAAAATAAACAAACACATACTAAAAAAATGAAGTAGTTTTCTAAGGAAGAAGAAAGCCCTTTCAAAAGAAATAAAATAGAACAAACAAAAACAAAAACACAATATTGAAGTTTCCTAAGGAAGAATGAGACCCTTTAAGAAGAAAGAAAATAAAAAAAACTTGAAAACTTGCACTCAAATTGCACCTTTTGGAATATTCAAAGAATGAGCATAGAATAGTGTATTTTTTTTCATTCTACTACACACATATAGTTCAGTACTTGTGTCTATGCTTACACACAAAAAACAAAACAAAACATTTTTCAAGAAAGAATGAATTAGTGGCATTGGAATTACCGTTTAGAAAGAAAGAAAATGAAAAAAATTGCACAAAATTTATACAGAAAATTGCACATTTATATAATATGCAAGAAGAACATATAATAGTGGAATTTTCAAAAAAAAAGTCTCCTCAAAAGGAATGAATTAGTGGCATTGGTAATACAACTAAAGAAGAAATAAAAAATAATGATTTTTTAAAATAAAAAGTGAATTAGTGGCTTTGGTATTACCCTTTAAGAGGAACGAAAATATTTTTTTGGAAAAAAATCTAAATAATGATGTTTTATAAGAAAGAATTTAATGATAAAACAAATAATGACAAAAATGTGCACATAGTTTACAGAGAAATTACTCTTTTAATAATATGCAAGAATAAGCGATATCACAATTTCACAAGAAAAACTTTCCTAAAAATGAATGAATTAGTGGCATTGGTATTTCCCATACAAATAAAAATAAACTAAAACTAAAGCTAATCAGAGTAATGAATTTTGTAAGGAAAAATGAATTAGTGGCATTGGTATTACCCTTCCAGAAGAAACACACTGAAAAAAATTAAAAAAATCAAGAGAAATTGCACACAATTTACGCAGAAATTGTGTTTTTTTACAATATGCAAGAATAAGCATATACTAGTGGATTTTTTTAAAAAAGGATGAATTTGTGGCATTGGTGTTTCCATTGAATAAGAAAGGAGATAAAATAAACTAAAAAAACAAAATAATGAGGTTTTCTATGAAAGAATGAATTAGTGACTTTTGGTATTACCCTTTAAGAAAAAAATAAAATGAAATAAAAACTATAACATAATCAATTTGATGATGTTTTAGAAGAAAGAATTAATTAATGACACTGGTGTTACCCTTTAAGAAGAAGTAAACTGGAAAATAATAAAACAGATAATGACAAAATTGCACACAATTCATATAGAAATTATGCTTTTTTTATAATATGTAAGAATAATTATATAATATTGAAATTTTCATAAAAACATAGTTTCCTAAGAAGGAATGACTTAGTTGCATTGGTATTACCAAATGAAATAAAAACTAAATCAGAATCGAAATAATGAAATTTCATTAGAAAGAATGAATTAGTGGCTTTGGTATTGCCCTTTTAGAAGAAAGAAACTAAAGCATAATCAAGATAATGAGATTTTTTAAGGAAGAATGAATTAGTGACATTGGTGTTACCCTTTAAGAAAAATAAATAAAACGGAACAAAATTTAAAACAAACAATGGCAAAATTTGCGTCTTGGAGCAGCAATCAACGGTCAAAAAAAGCTCAGCCCAATACTGGACAACACACAGAATAGAAAAAACAATCAGCACACATCTTGGAGCAGCAATGAACGGTCATCAAAATTGACTGACCCAAATTTAAAAATCAGGAAACTTAGATATAGCTAAAGTGAAAAAGCAATGTGTTGTACATATAGTTGAGGAGAGTAGTGATGCATCAGCAAACAAATGGAAACTGTCTCGCGTAAACTTGTCTGAATGATCTGTACCATAATTGTAGCGTACTAGCTAGAGGGAACCGCAGTCGAAGTCGCTGTGGCTGTCTGAATTTCCTGTGAAGAGAAGCGCCAGGGCAGCTCTGATCAACACCTTCATGAGCTTGGACGACGCGACGATGAGTTGTCCGTTGAGGAACGCCTGCACGGACAGCCTCAGGATCCTCGCCTTCCTCTCCTGCACGTACGACCCGAGTGCCTCCTCGACGCTCTTAGCCGGGCTGTGGTCACCATCGCGAGCGGCGGACGCCGTTCGGGCCAAGCACCGGGCGACCACGACGGCGTCCTCCAGGCTGGACGAGCCGCCCTGCCCGATGAAAGGCCCCATGGCGTGCATGGCGTCGCCGGCGACAGTCACCGTGCCCTCCTGGAACGGCTGGAACACCAGGTGCCACGGCGGCCGGTAGCAGAGCTGCGTCAGGCTCATGGATGACAGGTCGCAGCCTCGCACCACGTCGAGGACGTCCTCAGGGTACCCCTGCATTGCCTGCAGGGCCGCCCGCCGGATGAGCGCGGGGTCCCTGATGTTGGTGCGCTCTGAAACCCAACAATGTCAGAGGAGATGAGTAACTACTCTCTTAATTTCCGTCTTAGTTAGGCAAGAGATGGAAAAACGTGGCCGTACCTTTGGGAGGTCGGCACTGGATTGCGGAGAAGTAGACGGTTTTGTCATCCATGGGCACGAGCCGAAAGCTTATGCCCTCTGCGACTTGGTGCAGGAAGCGGTTCCTGAAGCCGTGCCCTTCTGGAATGGTAGTCATGGCCCGTGCTGCCCACATAGGCAAGAATCTCAGCGGCTTCAGGCCCAAGAACTTGGCCACCACTGAGTTTGCTCCATCGCAGCCGATTACCACCTTTGCTCTGATGGTTGAGCCGTCGCTGGTTGAGACGATTGGGCAGCGGGTAGCTGCGTCGAGGGAAATTGCTTCGACCTGGCATCCGAAGCGGATACATCCTCCTGGTAAATGCCTGGCCAGCGTTTCCACAAGGTCGCTTCTTTTCAAGCACCGGCATTCACTCCTACACTTGAAGCAAACAGAGCATTCAGAGACACAAAACCAGTATGTAGCAGTAGCTTCTAGTTGGATTTACAGATGTCTACTTTGTAGCTTCGCGGGTGCTGGCTAGTCAAAATAGTGTTGTCAAGTCCGTACTCACCTGTAGGATACCTTACCAATCACCCTATCATCATGAATGGTCTTCTTATCCATTCTACAGCGGTAAAACCAGAGTTGTCAGCATGAAAACAACGGAACAAGCAACAGCTTCCAAACATAATTTCTGCTCGATAACACTGTTCCTGTCTGGCCATTGTCTGCCATAATTGGTGAATACTACCTCCGTCCCATAATATAAGAGCACGGAGGGAGTAGTTAAAAGTTCACAGCAAGAGCAAGAAGCAACAGCAATCAGGCTCAGACATACATACCCAGTAAGATTTACAGCCAGTTTCCGTAGCTCCTCGCCAACCTTCAGCTGCTCAAGCGCACGCCATCCATTGACTTTTATGCTGATTCCTGCCCCCGTTGCCCTCAAGCTCTCTGCCTTCTCGAGAACAAGGCTGTCTATACCTTTTCTGCATTTGACATTTTCGGCTAAGTTACTGAAATCCTCCAACACTATTCCTAATCTCATTGAGTAAGAGGATCATACATGTGAAGTGCAAGCGCAGTTGCGAGGCCACAGATTCCGCCGCCAACGATTAGAACGCCGTGAAGTTCCTCTTCTCCGGTTGCCATCTCCTTCGTGGCTGCCATACAAGCTGCAAGCGAATCAAGAAAAATAATGGAGTTCCGTAGGTGGGCAGTGGACAGGACAGTCCGTAGTGCGGCACAGCTTCAGACTAGCTGTGAATGATGCAAAAATGGGGGAAATTGTATGGCTCCTTGATCAGATCAATTACGGATCGACCGCGGTGAGCCTGTGACCATAGGTTGTCGCCATCTCAAAGGATTCCGCTACTGACATAAAGCTACCAATCTTAAGTCAAGATCCAATTTGATTGAATGCAGTGCCAAAGCCAGCACGAGGCAAAAGCGTTCTCCACTATTACAGATCCAAGAACAGGCCACATATTCCATAACTTACTTGGATATTTACTTCTAATCATCAAAGCCAAATGGCTCCAACTAAACAGTACAAGTCGATAATACAGTAATACTTACCGAAGAAAAGCTGCTCTCTCTGGCCGACGTCCCGGATGCTCTCACTCTCTCCCTCTCTCTCTGGGGTGGCCCGCCGCGCGCCTTGCTCTCCCGAGCTCCGGCGGACACACTTCCCCCGGCCACTGGCCACGCCCGGCTTCCACACGCAGGTCCCCTCTGCCCCGTCTTGCCGTACTCTCTATCTTTTTCCCAAGAAAGATATAACCTGGATTTGAAATTTTAAACTCCGGAGAGCATGGGCATCCACCTTGGATTTGAAGTTTTAAAATGAAATTGGCAAGGATTCACAAAGCCTTGCTTTTGTGGTAACGAAGGAGTCTTGGAGCATCTATTTGTTCACTGTCCACTTGCCAAGCTATTATGACAATTATCCATATAATTTTTAATCTAACTCCGCCCATGAGTAGTACGAATATGTTTGGACACGTTTTTTTTAGAACGAAGACGCCAGGAACGTCCGGCTTTAAATTAATAAAGCCCACAACATAGACATCGTACATAAACTTAAAACCAAGTCTCGGGACCCGACATCACAACGACAGCCAGCTCAACAGGTAAAGTGTGGCACAAGGCATTGCCAGCCAGCAAACGAGCACGCAGGCTCAAGTGAAACACATCCAAAAGGAGCTACACATCCCTAGGTAGCAGACGACGGAGCTCTAGACACAGAGTAGACGAGGCGGAGACAGTCTAGTGCCTGGCGATGGAGATCAGCGTCCTGATGCCTTCCCAGCAGCACCCACTGTTGTAATAAGATGATACATTTGTAAATTACATCAGCTGGGTGAGATGGGAACACACCCTCAATAGTAAGCTTGTTATGAATACGCCATAAGGCCCACAACATTGCGGCCGCACAAGTCCACATTATGCGGCGGGAGGAGCCCTGGACCGAAGACAATGACGACACAAGCTCGGAGCGGGATCGTGGATCCCAATCCACGCCCGCGGCCTCGCGGACCGCGCTCCACGCGAAGCGCGCCAGGGGGCACTGGAAGACAAAGTGATCCACGTCTTCCGGGACACCGCAAAGAGCGCATAGTCCACTGGCCGGACCATTACGTTTAGCCACGTTGATGGAGGTAGGAAGGCGATCTTGGAACAATTGCTTGAGGAATACCTTGATTTTAAGAGGGATGCGGGCCTTCTAGAGCCCCGAGGCAGCCTGAAGGACAGGACCGCGAGCCAACTCTCTATAGAGAGAGCTAACAGAAAACTTACCAAAGCCCGTTAACCTCCATGACACCGTGTCCGCGACAGTAGACAGGTGCCCGTCGGCTATCAGGACATGCAGGCGATCCCAAATATCCGCCTCAGGGCCCGAGAGCTCCCGTCGAAAGTAGATTCCCCGCGGGGATGAGCTAAAGGCTGTGGCAACCAATAGTTGGGGATCTAGCGCGATGGAATAAAGATCGCAGAACTCTGACCAAAGAGGTTGGGGGCCGATCCACAGGTTAAGCCAGAAGCGCGCGGAGCGGCCGTTATTAACCGTAAATTTTCCCCCTCTGGCAAAGTACGGTTTTACAGTTTGGATGGAGTTCCAGAATGGTGAACCGTGATTCTAGGCCTCAAAAAAACTTCCACTCGGGAAGTATTTGGCACGAAGAAGGTCCACCCAGAGGCCAGTCTCGCCCTGAGACAGCTTCCAAATCCATTTGCACATGAGTGCAATATTCATCAACTTAGAGTTGATGATCCCAAGCCCCCCCTGAGCTTCGGGCCGGCATACGGCCTGCCATTTTACCATATGCTATTTTTTTCGTTGGCCCAGCCCCTTCCCAAAAGAAGCGGGACCTAGGGGTGTCAAGTTTTGTGTGCACCCCATCAGCCAACAGGAACAGCCCCATGACGAACATAGGAAGGGACGATAGGCTGGAGTTGGTTAAGATCAGTCTTGCCCCTGAAGACATAAATCTCCCTCTCCACGGGCATACTCTATCCGCCACCTTATTGCAGAGAGGTTCCCAATCCAAAATCAAACACTTTTTTTCTGCGATCGGGAGGCCTAGGTAAGTAAACGGTAGTTTCCCAAGCCTGCAGTTAAGCAAGTTGGCTACACGAAGACTCTCGGCCGCGTCCATCCCCATGGACACCACTTCACACTTGTGGAAGTTAATTTTTTAGACCGCACATAAGCTCAAAGCTTAGGAGGATGACTTTAACCGATGCGATACTGTGCGTCTCCAGTTCGAAGAGGAGAAGAGTGTCGTCCGTGTACTGCAGGTGCGACACTCCCCCCGGGATCAGGTTGCCGACCACTCCCCTGATGTGGCCAGCCACGCGGGCTTTATCTAACATGGCGCCCAGGGCATCCGCCACGAAATTAAACAACAACGGGGAGGCAGTGTCCCCTTGATGAAGCCCCCGCTTGTTGCAGAAGAAGTTCCCTACTTCTTCGTTCACCGCAATCGCAGTTTGGCTCCCCGAGACCAGTTGCATCATGCGGTGAACCCACACCGACGTGAAACCCCTATCCAGGAGAACATGTCGGAGAAAGTCCCAGCTCACACGATCGTACGCCTTCTCGAAGTGAAGCTTCAGCAAGATGGCTGGCTGGCGAGATCGTTTGAGCCTATGAACGATTTCCTGAAGGGCAAGCGGCCCCGCGTAAGGAGGATTACGTGGCTACTGTGCTACAGGAGGTGCCCTTAAATATACAGTTTAGGAGATCTTTAGGTGGGGAGCGCTGAAACTCCTGGCAACACTTGGTGCGGAGGTTGATGGAGATTCAACTATCCGACCAACCTGATTCCTTTTATTGGAAATTAACCAGAAATGGTGTGTTTATGGTCAAATCTATGTACATGGATCTATGTACAAGTTTGATACATATTTGGAAAATTAAGGTTCCCTTGCGTATCAAAATTTTCTTGTGGTTTGTCCACAAGCAAGAGATCCTTACCAAAGATAATTTACTAAAGCGACTTTGGGTAGGTAGTGCACGATGTTGTTTTTGATCATGCAAAACAATACAACACATATTCATAGATTGCCCTTTCGCGAAATTACTTTGGCGAACGATTCATATAGCCTTTAACATAATTCCTCCAGTTAGCACTGAAGCGTTATTTGGGACGTGACTAGTTGTAGTAGATCATATTACTGCGCGTCGTATTCGGATTGGAATATGTGCATTTATTTGGGCTATATGGAACTGCAGGAATGATATGATTTTTAACAGACAACATACTTTAACTTTCTTGCAGGTCATCTTCAGAGCTACGACATGGATCCGTATGTGGTCCTTACTCACTCCTACGGACTCAAAGGAACCTTTGGTTACTGGGTGCAACCAGTGGGAGATGGTAGCATGGGATATTTTCAACCGGTTTGGATGGCGGTCTCATAATAGGATAGACGTCTAGTGTTTTAGTCCTATTATCATGCCGGTTGTGGCAATGAGTTTTCTTTTTTATTTTTGCTCCATTTGCGAGCAGTAATGGAGCTAAGACTATGTTTTTATTCGAACTATTTAATAATATGGCCGCATGCATCTTTCAGGGTGCAGAGGCCGGGGGTGTGCCTCCTTTTCCAAAAAAAGTTTTATTACTTGGGGTGCCTCAAGGGGCCCCCGAGGAAACACCCCCGCGTCGCCCTCCTCTTGCGACACGGTGGCCGACTCCAGCACACCGCCGCCAAGTCCCTCCTTGCTCCTCCTCGTCTCGCCGCTCTCGGAGGCGCCGCCGATGAAGCCTGGGCGGGATCCAATGGCGGCAGTGGCGGCGTGCCGGTTCGCCTAGGCAACCTCCGCCCCGTTCTCTCAGCCTCGATGGCGTGTGGCGGCGGCTTGGCGGCACACTCCCGATCTGCATGGGTCGGCAGCGGGGTGGGGTGGAGGTCTTTGACGGGCGTCTGGCATGGGTCGACGACGACAAGGCGGCTCAAGAGCTTGGCAGGGACGGGGCATTGATGGCTGGGGCTGGTGATCCAGATCAGGGCACCGCCGACCTTCAGGCATAGCCGTCCGCATCTCGATGGTGCAGCACACCTGCCCCTAGCGGCGAGTGTGTCTGCATGGATGGTGTCTCCGGCGGTCTTCCGCGGTGGTGTCGATCCAAGTGAGCTTTTGCTCCATCTCCTAGCATCGCTTGTGTTGGTGGCGTCGAAGGGATAGCCTTCTCCCAGCTATACCAACTATTGAGGGATGGACTCATCACTAGGGGTCCACGGACTCATCCTTGCCTTTCGTGTGATTGTAGTGCGCCATAGGGGAGCTTGCCTTTGCCCAAGCGTGGCAAGGCGGAGTTGTGGAGGGTGCGGGCCTAGGGGCTATTCACGGTGGGGAAGGAGGTGCCTTCCCGCCCGTCTCCTTGGTTGTCGTGGTTGCAAGCTTGGGGCGGTGATGGAGTTGGAACCATGGATACTGGGGCGGCGGCCTTGGGGGTGAGACCCGCGGTGCTCGAGCGCAGAGCTCGCGGCTGGGGCATTGGAAGAGTGCCATGGACGTGTGGGCGGACCAGTGTGCGAGGGCCGGGGGTGATTATGCTATGTCTAGAAGGAGAATAGGGCTTGCCTGGAGTGAAAACCTTCTCTGGCTCTGTCGGGCCGATGACGACAGCGCCTATGGGTGTCATATCCTTCTTGAAGGCAGCGACGTGGTCCCTCTTCACCTTCAATGTTGCTCTGGGGGAACCTTCATCCCTGGATCTGTTGGAAATGTGTCCTAGAGGCAATAATACTGTATTATGTATTTTCACATTTATAATTAAGAGTATATTCCATGCTATAAATGTTATGATCCTGGAACATGTGATTCAGTGGAAGGCTCATATGCACGTGTGGAATGATAAACGGTAAACATGATTCCTAGTCTTGCCTCTAGGACTAGCTCAAGTAGTATCTTATGGTATTGTTAAGTGTAACGATAGTCCCAAAACAACTTTGAGAATATGACGTTGGAATAACGATCATATTGAATTGACCCAAACTTGTTTGTTAATACTTTGAGATATTATCGTCACAAGTCAACTGATATAACACAGAGAGTTAACGTATGCTTTAGTTCCTTAGACCATTAGAGTATCGTAGTCACTTATTACCATACGATGGACTTTGGGGTTGCTCAAACATCATCTTTAACATGGTGATCATAACGACAACTTACAGGTTCATTAGAAAGTTTTACAAGGGGCTAGATGGCTCAAGAGTGGGATTTGCTCCTCCGACAATGGAGAAATATTCTTAGGGCACTCTCAGTGTGACATTACCCATCATCGTCTGGCTAGACACATGTGACTAGGTCAAAGTGATGCCGGAACATGTCAATGAGAAAGAAGAACAAAACTGGTAACTAGGATATCGGTGAGCACGAGAATGACTCAAGAGGTTATCGATATATCTTACCTCAGGTTTTGTAAAGTATCACGAAGCAAAGGGAATAGCACATGATAAACAAGGTTCACTCGAACATCGTTCGTGTGTTCATAGGGATCAATATGGATGTACATGGTTCCGCTATTGATCATTGAACGAAAGGTGTTTTGTTCATGTCTATGTTTTACCGAACCTAAAAGGTCACAAGCTTAAGGGAGATCTGTTGAGTATTAGTGGAGTGAAAGTTATGAGAAAATATTCTCAGAATAGTTTCGGGAATAAAATAAGTAGTTTCGGGAGAAACCGGAAGCATTTCGGAGTTACCGGAAGTGTTCTGGGAAATACCGGGTAATACTAGGAAATGATATATATAAGCGGAAATTGTTTCCGGGGACCTAATATAAATAACAGAGGTATCTAATATTGATTAATATGCTCTTAGGATTTATTTAGGTGCTACGGGCTAAAGAAAACAACTAAAGGCCTTTTATTGGAGAACTAATGTGCCTAAGAGGCCCAACAAGGGGTGCCATCCCCTAATTGCTTGTTGGACAAGCTAGGTGGGGCGCAAGGGAGCTGGAGATGGACTCCTCCTTGGCACGACATAAGGGAGGGATGCCCTGTTGGGGAACGTAGTAATTTCAAAAATTTTCCTACGCACACGCAAGATCATGGTGATGTATAGCAACGAGAGGGGAGAGTGTTGTCTACATACCCTTGTAGACCCGAAGCGGAAGCGATCACAACGTAGAGGAAGTAGTCGTACGTTCTCCTCGCGATCCGACCGATCCCGCGCCGTTACTCGACGCCCCGAGTTCTTGACACACGTACAGCTCGATGACGTCCCTCAGACTCCGATCCAGCCGAGTGTCGAGGAGAGTTCCGTCGACCTGACGGCGTGGTGACGATCTTGATGTTTCACCGTAGCGAGGCTTCGCCTAAGCTTCGCGACGGTATAACCGAGGTGGAATATGGTGGAGGGGGGCACCGCACACGGCTAAGGAACGATCTCACGATCAACTTGTGTGTTCCTAGGTGCCCCCCTGCCCCCGTATATAAAGGAGCCAAGGGGGAGGGGGCCGGCGGCCAAGGGAGGCGCGCCCTGGGAGTCCTACTCCCTCTGGGAGTAGGATTCCCCCCCCAATCCTAGTTGGACTAGGATTCCCGGAGGGGGAAAGAGAGAGAGAGGGGGCCGGCCCCCTTCTCCTAGTCCTAGTAGGACTAGGGAAGGGGGGAGGCGCGCGACCACTAGGGCTGGCCCCTTTCTCCTTTCCACTAGGGCCCATCGAGGCCCATTTACCTCCCGGGGGGTTCCGGTAACCTCCGGTACTCGATAGAATTCCGTTTTCGCCGGAACCATTCGAACTCCAAACATAGGCTTCCAATATATCAATCTTTATGTCTCAACCATTCCGAGACTCCTCGTCATGTCCGTGATCACATCCGGACTCGAACTCCTTCGTACATCAAAATACATAAACTCATAATAACCATCATCGTAACCTTAAGCGTGCGGACCCTACGGTTCGAGAACAATGTAGACATGACCTAGAACTATTCACGGTCAATAACCAACAGCGGGACCTGGATGCCCATATTGGCTCCTACATATTCTACGAAGATCTTTATCGGTCGGACCGCATAACAACATCGTTGTTCCCTTTGTCATCGGTATGTTACTTGCCCGAGATTCGATCGTCGGTATCCAATACCTAGTTCAATCTCGTTACGGCAAGTCTCTTTACTCGCTCAGTAATACATCATCTCACAACTAACTCATTAGTTGTAGTGCTTGCAAGGCTTGATGATGTGCATTACCGAGAGGGCCAGAGATACCTCTCCGACAATCGGAGTGACAAAACCTAATCTCAAATACGCCAACCCAACATCCGCCTTTGGAGACACTGTAGTACTCCTTTATAATCACCCGATTCACGTTGTGACGTTTGGTAGCACCAAAGTGTTCCTCCGTAAACGGAGTTGCATAATCTCATAGTTATAGGAACATGTATAAGTCATGGATAAAAGCAGTAGCAACATACTAAACGATCGTGTGCTAAGCTAAGGAATGAGTCATGTCAATCGATCATTCGCTAATGATGTGACCTCATTAATCAAATAACAACTCTTTGTTCATGGTTAGGAAACATAACCATCTTTGATTAACAAGCTAGTCTAGTAGAGGCATACTAGTGACATGTTTGTTTGTCTATGCATTCACACATGTATCATGTTTCCGGTTAATACAATTCTAGCATGAATGATAAACATTTATCATGAAATAAGGAAATAAATAATAACTTTATTATTGCCTCTAGGGCATATTTCCTTGATCTCCCACTTGCACTAGAGTCAATAATCTAGATTACACAAGAATGATTCTAACACCCATGGAGTCTTGGTGCTGATCATGTTTTGCTCGTGGAAGAGGCTTAGTCAACGGGTCGCAACATTCAGATCCGTATGTATCTTGCAAATCTCTATGTCTCCGGCCCGACTAAGTCCGGATGGAATTGAAGCGTCTCTTGATGTGCTTGGTCCTCTTGTGAAATCTGGATTCCTTTGCTAAGGCAATTGCTCCAAGATTGTCACGAAGATTTTCATTGGACCCGATGCACTAGGTATGACACCTAGATCGGATATGAACTCCTTCATCCGCACTCCTTCATTAGCTGCTTCCGAAGCTGCTATGTATTCCGCTTCACATGTAGATCCCGCCACGACGCTTTGTTTAGAAGCGCACCAATTGACAGCTCCTCCGCTTAGTGTAAATACGTATCCGGTCTGCGATTTAGAATCGTCCGGATCGTTGTCAAAGCTTGCATCAACGTAACTGCCACGATGAGCTCTTTGTCACCTCCATATACGAGAAACATATCCTTAGTCCTTTTCGTATTTCAGATGTTCTTGACCGCTGTCCGATGATCCACTCTGGATTACTTTGGTACCTCCCTGCTAGGCTTATAGCAAGGCACACATCGGTCTGGTACACAAGCATTGCATACATGATAGAGCCTATGGCTGAAGCATAGGGAACATCTTTCATTTTCTCTCTATCTTCTGCAGTGGTCGGGCATTGAGTCTGACTCAACTTCACACCTTGCAACACAGGCAAGAACCCTTTCTTTGCTTGATCCATTTTGAACTTCTTCAAAACTTTGTCAAGGTATGTGCTTTGTGAAAGTCCAATTAAGCGTCTTGATCTATCTCTATAGATCTTAATGCCCAATATGTAAGCAGCTTCACCGAGGTCTTTCATTGAAAACTCTTATTCAAGTATCCCTTTATGCTATCCAGAATTCTATATCATTTCCGATCAGCAATATGTCATCCACATATAATATCGAAATGCTACTGAGCTCCCACTCACTTTCTTGTAAAATGAGGCTTCTCCAAAAGTCTCAGACAAACCCAAATGCTTTGATCACACTATCAAAGCGTTTATTCCAACTCCGAGATGCTTGCACCAGTCCATAGATGGATCATTGGAGCTTGCATACTTTGTTAGCTCCCTACGGATCGATAAAACCTTCGATTGCATCATATACAACTCTTCTTCCGTAAATCCATTCAGAATGCGTCTTTACATCCATTTGCCAAATTTCATAATCATAAAATGCGCAATTGCTAACATGATTCGGACGGACTTAAGCATCGCCACGGGTGAGAAGGTCTCATCGTAGTCAATCCCTTGAACTTGTCGAAAACCTTTTTGCGACAAGTCGAGCTTTATAGACGAGAACATTACCGTCGGCGTCGGTCTTCTTCTTGAAGATCCACTTGTTTTCTATTGCTTGCCTACCCTCGGGCAAGTCAACCAAAGTCCACACTTTGTTTTCATACATGGATCCCATCTCGATTTCATGGCCTCAAGCCATTTTATGGAATCTGGGCTCACCATCGCTTCTTCATAGTTCGTAGGTTCATCATGATCTAGTAGCATGACTTCCGAACAGGATTACCGTACCACTCGATGCGGATCTTACTCGTTGATCTACGAGGTTCTGCGAGTAACTTGATCTCAAGTTTCATGATCAACATCATCAACTTCCTCACTACTCGGTGTAGGTGTCTCGAAACCGTTTCTGCGATTTAACTACTTTCAAGTAAGGGAGAAGGTACTATTACCTCATCAAGTTCTACTTTCCTCCCACTCACTTCTTTCGAGAGAAACTCCTTCTCTAGAAAGGATCCATTCTTAGCAACAAATGTCTTGCCTTCGGATCTGTGATAGAAGGTGTACCCAACTGTTTCCTTTGGGTATCCTATGAAGACACATTTCTCGATTTGGGTTCGAGCTTATCGGGTTGAAGTTTTTTCACATAAGCATCGCATCCCCAAACTTTAAGAAACGACAACTTTGGTTTCTTGCTAAACCACAGTTCATAAGGTGTCGTCTCAACGGATTTCGACGGTGTTCTATTCATTGTGAATGCGGCCGTCTCTAGAGCATAACCCCAAAACGATAGCGGTAAATCTGTAAGAGACATCATAGATCGCACCATATCTAGTAAAGCACGACACGACGCTCGGACACACCATTCGCTGTGGTGTTAGGGTGGCGTGAGTTGCGAAACTATTCCGCATTGTTTCAAATGTAGACCAAACTCGTAACTCAAATATTCACCTCCACGATCGATCGTAGAAACTTAATTTTCTTGTTACGATGATTTTCAACTTCACTCTGAAATTCTTTGAACTTTTCAAACGTTTGAGACTTATGTTTCATTAAGTAGATATACCCATATCCGCTTAAGTCATCTGTGAAGGTGAGAAAATAACGATATCCGCCACGAGCCTCAACATTCATCGGACCACATACATACAGATGTATGATCTCCAACAAATCTGTTGCTCTCTCCATAGTACCGAGAACGGTGTTCTAGTCATCTTGCCCATGAGGCACGGTTCGCAAGTGCCAAGTGATTCATAATCAAGTGACTCCAAAAGTCCATCAAGATGGAGTTTCTTCATGCGCTTTACTCGATATGACCTAAACGGCGATTGCCACAAATAAGTTGCACTTTCGTTATCAACTCTGCATCTTTTGGTTTCAACATTATGAATATGTGTATCACTACTATCGAGATTCATAAGAAATAGACCACTCCTCAAGGGTGCATGACCATAAAAGATATTACTCATATAAATAGAACAACCATTATTCTCGATTTAAATGAATAACCGTCTCGCATCAAACAAGATCCAGATATAATGTTCATGCTCAACGCAGCACCAAATAACAATTATTTAGGTCTAAAACTAATCCCGAAGGTAGATGTAGAGGTAGCGTGCCGACCGCGATCACATCGACTTTGGAACCATTTCCCGCGCGATCGTCACCTCGTCCTTTGCCGAGTTAAGCAATCAGTAGTCCCTGCTTTGAGTTGCAAATATTAGCAATGTAACCAGTATCAAATACCAGTGCTACTACGAGCTCTAGTAAGGTACACATCAATAACATGTATATCACATATACCTTTGTTCACCTTGCCATCCTTCTTATCCGCCAAATACTTGGGGCAGTTCCGCTTCCAAGTGACCGATCGCTTGCGGTAGAAGCACTCAGTTTGTGTTTAGGACCAGATTTGGGTTTCTTCTCCGAGCAAAGAACTTGCTTGCTGTTCTTCTTGAGATTCCTTCTTCTTCCCTTTGCCTTTCTTCTTGAAACTAGTGGTCTTATTGACCATCAACACTTGATGCTCCTTCTTGATTTCTACCTCCGCAGCCTTTAGCATTGCGAAGAGCTCTGTATAGTCTTTACTAACCCTTGCATATTATAGTTCATCACGAAGCCTTTGTAGCTTGGTGGCGTGATTGGAGAATTCATCAATGACACAATCATCCGGAAGATTAACTCCCAATTGTGTCAAGTGATTGTAGTACCCGGACATTACGAGTATATGCTCACTAATGTAACTGTTCTCCTCCATCTTGCAGCTATAGAACTTATTGGAGACTTCATATCTCTCAATCCGGGCATTCTGTTGAATATTAACTTCAACTCTGGAACATCTCATATGCTCCATGACGCTCAAAACGTCGTTGAAGTCCCGGTTCTAAGCCGTAAAGCATGGCACATTGAACTATAGAGTAGTCATCACTTTGCTCGCCAGACGCTCATAACATCCGTGTTGCTCCAAAGAAGAGTTCTGTCACCTAGCGGTGCATCCAGGCGTAGCTCTTACGTGCAGCAATGAGGATGATCCTCGTTACGGACCCAATCCGTGTAATTGCTACCATCATCTTTCAACTTTGCTTTCTCAAGGAACGATTAAAATTCAACGGAACAACAAAGACGAGCCATCTATCTACAATCAAACATAAACAAGCAAGATACTATCGGTACTAAGTTCATGATAAATTTAAGTTCGATTAATCATATTACTAAAGAACTCCCACTTAGAAAGACATCCTCTAGTCATCTAAGTGATCACGCGATCCAAATCAACTAAACCATAACCGATCATCACGTGAAATGGAGTAGTTTTCAATGGTGAACATCTTATGTTGATCATATCTACTATATGATTCACGCCGACCTTTCGGTCTCCGTGTTCCGAGGCCATATCTCGCATATGCTAGGCTCGTCAAGTATAACCCGAGTATTCTCGTGTGCAAAACTGGCTTGCACCCGTTGTAGATGGACGAGAGCTTATCACACCCGATCATCACGTGGTGTCCGGGCACGACGAACTTTGGCAACGGTGCATACTCGGGAGAACACTTCTTGATAATTTAGTGAGGATCATCTTATAATGCTACCGTCAATCAAAGCAAGATAAGATGCATAAAAGGATAAACATCACATGCAAATCAATATAAGTGATATGATATGGTCATCATCATCTTGTGCTTCATGATCTCCATCTTGCGGCACCACCATGATCACCATTGTTACCGGCGCGACACCTTGATCTCCATCGTAGCATCGTTGTCGCCTCGCCAAACTTATGCTTCTACGACTATCGCTACCGCTTAGTGATAAAGTAAAGCATTACAGTAGCGATTGCATTGCATACAATAAAGCGACAACCATATGGCTCCTGCCGATTGCCGATAACTTCGTTACAAAACATGATCATCTCATACAATAAAATATAGCATCACGTCTTGACCATATCACATCACAACATGCCCTGCAAAAACAAGTTAGACGTCCTCTACTTTGTTGTTGCAAATTTTACGTGGCTGCTACGGGCTTAAGCAAGAACCAGTCTCACCCACGCATCAAAACCACAACGATACTTCGTCAAATAGACTCCGTTTTAACCTTCTCAAGGACCGGCGAGCCACACTCGGTTCAACTAAAGTGAGAGAGACAGCACCCACCAGTCACCTTTAAGCAACGAGTGCTCACAGCGGTGAAACCAGTCTCGCGTAAGCGTCACGCGTAATGTCGGTCCGGGCCGCTTCATCTCACAATACCGCTGAACCAAAGTATGACATCTTTGGTAGGTAGTATGACTTGTATCGCCCACAACTCACTTGTGTTCTACTCGTGCAAAACATCAAACCATAAAAACCTAGGCTCGGATGCCTTTGTTGGGGAACGAGTAATTTCAAAAATTTTCCTACGCACACGCAAGATCATGGTGATGTATAGCAACGAGAGGGGAGAGTGTTGTCTACATACCCTTGTAGACCCGGCGAAGCGATCACAACGTAGAGGAAGTAGTCGACGTTCTCCTCGCGATCCGACCGATCCGGCGCCGTTACTCCGACGCCCCGAGTTCTTGACACACGTACAGCTCGATGACGTCCCTCGACTCGATCCAGCCGAGTGTCGAGGGAGAGTTCCACAAGACGACGGCGCAGGACGATCTTGATGTTTCACCGGCGCGAGGCTTCGCCTAAGCAGCGACGGTATAACCGAGGTGGAATATGGTGGAGGGGGCACCGCGACACGGCTAAGGAACGATCTCACGATCAACTTGTGTGTACCTAGGTGCCCCCTGCCCCGAGATATAAAGGAGCCAAGGGGAGGGGCGGCGGCCAAGGAGGCGCATACTGGGAGTCCTACTCCTCTGGGAGTAGGATTCCCCCAATCCTAGTTGGACTAGGATTCCGGGGGGAAAGAGAGAGAGGGGCGGCCCCTTCTCCTAGTCCTAGTAGGACTAGGGAAGGGGAGGCGCACCCCACTAGGGCTGGCCCTTTCTCCTTTCCACTAGGGCCCATCGAGGCCCATTTACCTCCCGGGGTTCCGTAACCTCCGGTACTCGATAAATTCCGTTTTAGCGGAACCATTCGAACTCCAAACATAGGCTTCCAATATATCAATCTTTATGTCTCAACCATTCCGAGACTCCTCGTCATGTCCGTGATCACATCCGGACTCGAACTCCTTGGTACATCAAAATACATAAACTCATAATAACCGCCATCGTAACCTTAAGCGTGCGGACCCTACGGTTCGAGAACAATGTAGACATGATCTAGAACTATTCACGGTCAATAACCAACAGCGGGACCTGGATGCCCATATTGGCTCCTACATATTCTACGAAGATCTTTATCGGTCGGACCGCATAACAACATACGTTGTTCCTTTGTCATCGGTATGTTACTTGCCCGAGATTCGATCGTCGGTATCCAATACCTAGTTCAATCTCGCATCGCAAGTCTCTTTACTCGTTCCGTAATACATCATCTCACAACTAACTCATTAGTTGTAGTGCTTGCAAGGCTTGATGATGTGCATTACCGAGAGGGCCCAGAGATACCTCTCCGACAATCGGAGTGACAAAACCTAATCTCGAATACGCCAACCCAACATCGCCTTTGGAGACACCTGTAGTACTCCTTTATAATCACCCGATTCACGTTGTGGACGTTTGGTAGCACCAAAGTGTTCCTCCGTAAACGGAGTTGCATAATCTCATAGTTATAGGAACATGTATAAGTCATGGATAAAAGCAGTAGCAACATACTAAACGATCGTGTGCTAAGCTAAGGGAATGAGTCATGTCAATCAGATCATTCTGCTAATGATGTGACCTCATTAATCAAATAACAACTCTTTGTTCATGGTTAGGAAACATAACCATCTTTGATTAACAAGCTAGTCTAGTAGAGGCATACTAGTGACATGTTTGTTTGTCTATGCATTCACACATGTATCATGTTTCCGGTTAATACAATTCTAGCATGAATGATAAACATTTATCATGAAATAAGGAAATAAATAATAACTTTATTATTGCCTCTAGGGCATATTTCCTTCATGCCCCACCTCCAAGTCCCTATATATATATATATATATATATATATATATATATATATATATATATATATATATATATATATATATATATATATATATATATAGGCAAGGGTCGCCCTCTTCATGAGACACAAGTTCTTCCTTGATCTCGGGTGCCCCCTCTCCCTCTAGTTCTAGTTTTTGATCTAGACTTGAACTAGTTCTAGTTTTCTCCAATCTTCATAATAGAGAAGCGTTGTGCGATTCTCTTCTTGTCCCTCTAATTCTCCGGTGATGATTAGCTCTGCACGGCAAAGTGTTGCCGGATTGTGAAGTCTGTACGCTTGCAACCTATAGAGACAACGTGCTTTCGGTCTTCGGTTCGAGGATCATTCGTGAACTGTTCGAGGGACTTCATCGATGATCGACACTTCTTCCGCTGCAACTCGAAGTTGGTAACGATCCTATCTAAACCCCTAATGCATCTTCATAGTGTTTCTGGATCGTGATTGTAGGACGGAAGTTATTATTTTCTACTATGTTTCCCAACAGGATTGGGCGGTGGCAGCGCTATGGTGTCATGCCCTTCCTGAAGGCGCTGCCTTAGAGTACCCGGTTCGTCATACCCGGTTTCGTCTCTTCGCGGTGATTCTTCACGGTTGAGAATTCCAGAGGCTTCACGTGGCACCATCCGGTTGTCTGCTTGGAGAAGGTTTGGGGTAGTGTAGCCATTCTTTATCACCCTTGTATCTTGCCTTGAGTGTGTGGGTTTGGTGTCGAGTTGTATGGTTTTGATATATGATTGATCGTTGCTTTATATATAAACCGGGGCGTGAGCCTTTTTTAGTTAGTTAGGGTGCATCTTAAGTTGAAATCTGATATCCGCATGGAAATTTGTGTTTTACTTTGTGCCATTTGAAACACTCATAATTATGATATTTGTAATGGAATAAAAGTTCCAATTTTTTCGCACATTATCTAAAAAGCCATTGCTTGAATTCATATGTAGTCATTACGGCACAAACAGGAGGAGTGGGTGCCCACGGTCCTTAGATGCAACCTATGCAGACTATCTCATGGGATTTGCTCAATCAATTTAGTTGGGGGCCTACATACTAATAGGGTTTGTGATGCACGAGACTCATTTTATTATGTCTTTTTATAGCCCTTGTAATAGTCATATGCGACATTTTATTTGTTAAACTTTATTGAACTCAGATTATGAACTTTGTAATAGTTAATGAATAGTTGTGTGCAACATCGCATGTAGAAATTGAGGGTGTTCCCTATTTGGGAAAAAAATCTACATCGACCTAGCCACCAATTAGATTCTACAACGATCTCACAATAAAATAGATGGTAGAGGTGAAGTGTGTATTACCCCTGATCTTGTCGGGTATATTGAAGTACAACCTTAGACTCAGAAACTAATAAAATCTGCCGACTATTCTTGTGATATCGTTCGATTTCCAACCCTTGGTAACCAGAACTTTGTTTTTACTGCCAGTTGGATGACACCCACAACTTATCCGAGTCAGCCTCTCTCTCTCTCTCTCTCTCTCTCTCTCTATATATATATATATATATATATATATATATATATATATATATATATATACCTAAACGCTGACTGACGCGCGCGCGCTATCCGGAACGCTGGAGCGGCCGCACGACGACCGTCCATCGAAACAAGGACACGACACGTGGAGGAGCGAATCCGACCAAAGTGCGGTGCGTTTTGTCGTTTCGTAATTTTGGCCAAACGAGCCCTCCAGTTCTTCCCCATCTCCCATTCCTCCCTCACGCTTTCCACACAGGCGCAGAATCTAGCAATCCCTAGCCGCGGAATTCGACGGTCGTGGCGGCGAGAGTCCACCGCCGACGGGAGAGCCTCTCCGTTGGAACGACCACCCACATCGGGCTGAGGGGAACTGCGCTGACGCCGACCGACGGAGAGAGCGCCAGCGGGCGCGCGCGCGGGAGAAGAGAGGAAGGGGGCGTGCGTGGGCGGCTGGCCGACGGGAACCAACGTGTCTCTGCCACATCTACGAACTGCAGGTCAGTTTTCCGGCAGCTATTCCTCCATTTTTTCTCGTCGTCTCCGGGGGAAGAGGGGCAGGGGAGCAAATTGGAGACTAAAATCGCGAGCGGGGAGGTGAAATCGTAGTCCTCGTCGGTGATTCATTCCAAAATTGCGTCAGAGCTGTTGCCTACAGCAAACCCTCATCTCTGTTTGCCTGCATATGTGTGTTGGTTGCCTACAGCAAACGTCATCTCTGTTGCCTGCATATCTGCCCTGTAGGCAAATATACGTTGTCCATTTTATGTGTTTGTAAGCAACTCAAGTACTCAACCTGTATATATGTAGGCAAACTCACACACTAGTTAAGCAGGACGAGGGTTCTGTAGGCAACATCCATGTTTTTTTTCTGTAGGCAAATATATGCTGTCCATTTTTCTGTGTTTGTAGGCAAGCTTAAGTACTGTAATCTGGATTGTTGTTTGGTCCTTTTTGTAGAAAGCCAATTTCTGTCAGGTTACTTGGTCTTTCTTTTTGTGTTTTCACATGGGGGGCAATGTGATCAGTTTGTGTTCATTACAACACAAATACTGTAATTCATGTGCTCACAGAAAAATTAATTAATCAAAATCAAATTACAATAGGGGTCCCAGGTTTGACCCCATGGTACAGGCTACATACTGGGATTATTCCTCTTCTGAACAAACCATCATGCAGCATTTTCTAATCCTATTTTATGTTTACAGCAACCACACATTTTTACTTCTAGATATGAAATGTTCTGTCATTTCCTCGCCTTTTTGCTCCAGATGATTACAATGCTGTTCACACTGTAGTTGAGTGGCATGCCCGCTGTAGAACTCTGAACATATTTACTGATAACCTCTAACAATCAGTTAATTTATGCCCTTTTTTCCTTTTGATGATTCTCTAGCAATCATGTGCTGTTCAAGACCTGGAAACGAATAGTTTGAGTGGGAAACGAACAGGGATTTCTAGTCGTCATGTTTTTGCAATCAGGGGATATGCTTTTTCTGTTTGAGTGGGAAATGAATAGTTTTCAGCAGGGAGCTCAAGTGTCGACTTTAAACATTTTTTTTGGATACACAACACTGTAACTAAAAATGTCAGCACTCACCATTTTTTTCTTTCACCATGTGGATTCGGACTTACTTCCAGAACAACAGTTTCATCAAGAGTGACATAGAGAAACATTTTAACAACAAGACACAGAGGCTAAGCCGATGCGAATCAGTAAGATCAAAACGATTTCTTTTTCCAGTTACATGGCCTTTTTTCTGCATGGGGGCCTGCTCTGTCCTCCTTTTTTCCGTGCCCATCTCACCAACAATTTTCACATGCATGACCAGATTTCGTTCCCGTCACTAGAGGTTCTTGACAAGGAGAATCCAAAGGCGGGCCACTATTCGTTTATGGTGTTGAACATCAGGACAAGCGTTTCAAGGTGCTAGACTTGGCAAGGACGCTCAAAGATAAGGCATTCCTGTCAACTGCAAACAAAATCATGGAGGGGATTAAAGCAAATTGGGAGAAGCACTATAACACCTCAAGCGTGCAGATCAAAGATTGGAAACTACAAGAAATCAAATGCCCAAAGCAGGACAACAGGCAAGTCTATCCTAGCCTGTATATTTTTTCTTTTTCTTTTCACACCCTAAAATGTCTTTTTATTTTCCTGTTAGTAAGGAAGCAAGATCATTTTTTAGGCACATATACACAACTAGTAAGATAAAGAGCAACATAAGTTAATATCATCACCATGTCGCCTAACACATCGCCCCAGTCGCCCACACAACCACACTTCGCCTTGAATATCACCCAAGTCTGGCCATACCAAACTCGCATACTCCCGACGTGCTAGGTCGCCTAACCTGTAGAGCTACTCGCCCACACGCACCCGATACCGCTTGAAAATCGCCTAAAGCCGGCAATACCAACTCGCCCACCACCGGCGCACTAGGTCGCTTAACCAGTTGACATAGTCGGCCACACACACCCCACACACCTCGGAAATCGCCTAAGCCCGGCAATACCACCTCACGCCACCCCCGGCATGCTAGGTTGCCTAACCCGTCGACCTAGTCGCCCACACGAGACCCTCACACCCCTCGGAAATCGACCTGAGCCGGCAATACCAACTCGCCTATGTGCTAGGCCGCCTAACCCGTCGACCTACTAGCCCACACGAGACCCTCCCCCCCCCATAGACACACCATTGAAAATCGACCTCAGCCGGCAATACCAACTCGCCTACCCCGTCATGCTAGGTCGCCTAACCAGTCGACCTAGTCGCCCACACGCATCCCCCACACCCTCGAAAATCGCGAAGCCAAGAATACTAACTCGCCTACCTCGGCGTGCTAGGTCGCCTAACCCATCGACCTACTCGCCCACACGGACCCCCTCCCCCACACCACCAGAAATCTACCTCGACCGCAAATACCAACTCGCCTCCCGGTGTGCTTGGTCGCTTAACCAACGACCAAGTCGCCACACGCACTTCCCCACACACACACACCTCTCGGAAATAGCCTAAGCCAAGAATACCAACTCGCTTACCCACGCGTGCTAGGTCGCCTAACCCGTCGATCTACGAGCCCACACTGGACCCACACGCCCATCGGAAATCGACTTGAGCTGGCAATACCAACTTGCCTACCCTGGCGTGCTAGGTCACTTAACCAGTCTACCTAGTCGCCCACACGCACCCCCACACCCCTCAGAAATCGCCTAAGCCGTCAATACCAACTCGGCACTCACCTACCCCCAGCGTGGTAGGTCACCTAAGCCGTCGGCCTACTCGCCCACACGGGACCCCCCCCACACACACCATCGGAAAACGATCTCAACCGGCAATACCAACTCGCCTACCCTAGCGTGCTAGGTCGCCTAACCAGTCGACCTAGTCGCCCACACGCATCCCCACACCCCTTGGAAATCGCTTAAGCCAGCAATACCAACTCGCCTTCCCACGGCGTGCTACGTCGCCTAACCCGTCGATCTACTCGCCCACACGGGACCCCCCCGCACCATCGGAAATCGACCTCAGCCGGCAATACCAACTCGCCTACCCCGTCATGCTAGGTCTCCTAACCAGTCGACCTACTCGCCCACACGCACCCCCACACCCCTCAGAAATCGCCTAAGCCGGCAATACCAACTCGACTACCCCCGGCGTGCTAGGTCGCCTAAACCATTAACCTACTCGCCCACACGGGACCCCACACACCATCGGAAATCGATCTCAGTCGGCAATACCAACTCGCCTACCCCCGCGTGCTAGGTCGCCTAACGGTCGATCTAGTCTCTCCACACACCCCCACACCCTCGAAATAGCCTAAGCCGACAATACTAATCGGCGTTCCCACGGCGTGCTAGGTCGCTTAACCCGTCGATCTACTCGCCCACACGGGACCCCACATACCATCGAAATCGATCTCAGCCGGTAATACCAACTCGCTTACCCGTCATGCTAGGTCGCCTAACCATCGACCTAGTCACCCACACACACCCCCTACACCCTCGGAAATCGCTTAAGCCGGCAATACCAACTCGCTTACCCTCAGCGTGTTAGGTCGCTTAAGCCGTCGACCTACTCGCCACACGGGACCCCACACACCATCGAAATCGATCTCAACCGGCAATACTAACTCGCTTACCCGGCGTGCATAGGTCGCCTAACCAGTGAACCTAGTTGCCTAAACTGCCTAACGAGGGTGGTAGGGGTTTGGGCGGTGGGTAGCGGGGATACTAAAGTTGACTTTTGCAAACAGCGGGCACATTTCCCTGGCACACACACCAACTCTTTGGGTTTTTTCATTACTCTTTTTTCATTAAGACATAGAAGGATTCCCCCCCCCCCTTTTTACGTCGGCATGGAAAGCTATCAGCACTATGGTGGATTTAGTTTTCAAGAAAATCCTTTGGTATGCTGCTGTTGCCTCCTCTTTCAACCTTGCCATTGGCATCCTAGTAAATAATAGGAGTATGTAGATAGTGTGAAGTGTTCATATAGGCAAAGACTAAAGAGGTTGTGATTCTGTTATACTGTTTGTCCACCTACTACAGAACCTCATGATTCATACAATTTCATTGTGAATTGCCTGGAGAGGTTTCCGCAGTACAAGTACCGTGATATCTACATTGAAGGAGAGTCATAGTTTACTCTCTTTTTTGCTGCTATAACTGGTTTGAGGAAGCACATCCTGAACTTGCAAGGCTTGTACCTGACGTGTAATTGCTTTACAGGATTTCAGAAATCACCAAAACCAAACCAAACTCAGTGAGCAGCTTTTACAGGGTTGCATGAATTTTTTCTACAACTAGTTTTCAGGCTTTTTCTGCCTGGCTACTTTTGTGTTTTTGTAAGCAACAAGACTTTACTACAAGTTTTTTTGTAAGCAACTACAAATAAATTATTGACCAGCTTTTACTATACACAGATTACTAACACAAATAACTCTGCTTCTTTTCTTTTCTTTTTAGCAGAAGCAAGGTGCAGGACAATACAGAAGATACAACTCAAGATTCAGCAACTTTTATCTAGCATCCAGTTCTACAGGGTACGGGGATGCAAGAACAGGGGACAAGATCCAAGTCATGTTCTGCAATCACTTTGTTACAGGGGGCAATTTTTGCAACTAGAAGATTATGGGAGGAGGTACAGAGTGGGAAATCCACTAGTTCTAGAACTAAAAGAAGTTCATGGCCAAAATAATTGAAACAACCCTTTTACCTTTGTTGTTTTTCACTGGGAGAAGCTTGCCCAGCTCTGCTAATATTTTTGCCCACAGTTCACCAGATTTTTTGCCTGATCAGCAAGAAGAGTTGCAGACACAATTGTGTTATCAGAATTTTCCCATGATCTTTTACCTTGTTTTCGTCTCTATTTTACTCTGTTTTTTCACTGTGGGAGGAGAGCTCCACAACGCTAGGCCATGGCATCCAGCGGTGGCTGGGGGAAGGAGTTGCACGGGGGATCTGGGCTGGTGGGCGTAGGATTTTCTGGTGCTGGGTGGAGGGGGAGGATCAGTGGATCACGTGAGGGAAAGGATGGCTGGTTGTCGGGACGTGGCAACGAGATGGGGAAGCTGGACTTGCCTTCTTTAGCACATGGGGCGGGGGACCGACAGGGGCACTTTCCTTAATTGCCGGCCGCGACATCCACCCGCATAGCGCGCGGGCGCTGTGTAGCAACGTCCATATATATATACCGGATCCGCTGTGGTGTGCATTGGGGAAGAAACCCCCCACCATATGCGCGCCTCTTCCCATCCCCATCCACGCGCCGCCGCCGCCGCAACACCACCACACCTCCTCACCATCTCCGCCCCGGATCCAAAAGAGCACATGGCGCAGCGCCCACCTTCTCCGCCATGGATCCATGGAGCCCCAGTCCCCCCCCTTGGTGGATTACTTCTTCCCCTCCATGGATTGTTGCTCGTTGGCCTCTGGTGAACCTCCCGACCTCAAATCCTCCTATGCTGCTCTTTCTTTGAACTGCCTCGCCACCCCTGTGCCGTTGGCCTCTGGCTGCTGTACGTGGTTCCCGTGCCAGCGCGGTTGGCCGGGGATACATGGTGCAGTGCACCTTGCCGTGCGGTGCGGCTGAGAACAATTTTTGTGCGGGCTCGGTTGTCGGGTCACTGCAGAAGCCCCCTACCCTTCTACACCACTTCCTCTCCTTGTCTCCTTCCCCCACGACCATCCCCGGCGGGAGAAACCCCACTGCAGTTCGTTCGTATAGCCCGCGACGAGCTCGTGCACATAAACGTGGATGCGATGCGGTTTTGGCTTTGACCATAACAAAAGCAGCTCACTGTGTAGGTGCGGAGTTCAGAGACTCGATTTGCAAATTTCTACCATGTCGCGAGGAGGAAAAAGAGGAGAAGAAAAACCTTGGAGTTCCTTACTCTCGACAGCTCACTATGCATTTTTGAGTTCTGCATATTTGTAAAAATGGGTGTGCCTGCAGTCGACTGGGCGTGCCATGCGGTTCGGCAGTGCTCTTCTGCACTTCACTGATTTTGTTGTTTCTGAAGACAAAAAAATTGCAAATGAAGTGCTCTATGGTTTGCTATTGAGGTTCGTTTTACTCATTTTTGCAGGGAAAGATGGAGTGATGCAGTTCTATTGGATGCCCCATTGCTCAAAATTGTTGTTGTTGAAAACTGCACTCCATTAGTTCATTGTAAAACACTGCAGTTCATTGCCGCGATTCGGCTGGTGGAGAGTGCAGATTCTGTATGTGTGTATAGCTGTGTATAACAATCAGATGGATGCCCATCTTTTGAAGCTCACTTTGTTCTCTGATGCGGTTTGCTATAAAACTTCTTTGTTGTTCACTTGGTAAACACAAAAAAAAAACATCTCAAAAAAGAAGCTCGCTTCCATATTAGATGTAGTCCACTCGCTTAGTCCCTACGGTCCACTCGCTTGGTCAACGCGCGTAAAAACTTAATAAGTATGAAAACAAAGACAACAAAAACTCATGAGGTTCACTTTTGGTAGTGTTCACTTTCAGAAGTGTTGCAGTACACCCCCTCCCCCCCGCGTTCAAAAAAATACAACAAAACACCCCCCCCGTTCAAAAAAAGACAACAAAAACTCGTGCGAGAAAGTTTACGTCCGACAAAAAGAAATCATGAAGTTCACTTGACTGCCTGCTGCAGTGCGGTTTTCCGTTTGAAGCAGTGTGTTCTTCTGTCCGATGAAAGGTCCACTCGCTTGGTCAACGCGCGTAAAAAACTAATAACTATGAAAAAAGACAACAAGTACTCATGAGGTTCACTTTTGGTAGTGTTACGGTTCACTTTCAGAAGTGTCGTGGTCCACTCTCGTTCAAAAAAAAGTTGAAAAAAAGACAACAAAAACTTGCACGAGAAAGTTTACGTTCGACAAAAAGAAATCATGAAGTTCACCTGACTGTCTGTTGCAGTGCGGTTTTCAGTTTGAAGCAGTGCGTTCTTCTGTCCAACGACGATTTTGGTGTCGCGAAAAAACAGAGTGTCCGCTTTCCGCTAATTTTAAAACTGCTCTTAAATCGTAAGGAATTAGAGAGTGTGTTCTACATGAAAAAATTCCGTCTCGTCGATATCTTTCCAACGGCATATCATTTGAATCATTTCGACAAAGCGGCTTGTAAATTTTTTGCGAAAAACAGCAGCTGCCACTCGTCGTCCGCCACATGGTTTTCAAAATTAACTTAAAACCGTAAGGAATCTCAAAAACATTGCAACATATGAAAGTTGCGCCTCGTCCATAGCTTTTCAATTATATATTACACGCCTCGTTTCGACAAACGGTTAAAAAACTAGAGCGAAAACAGTACCGAAAATTTGAAAAAATTTGAAAAACAGAATTCCGCGATTTAGTAAATTTGAAACTGATCTTAAACCGTAAGGAATTAGAGAAAAATTTATATATGAAAAAGATGCGCCTCGACGATATCTATCCAACGGCGTATCGTTTGCTCCATTCCGACGAGTGGTTTAGAATAAATCTCGAAAAAACGCTCGCTGCCATTCATCATGGGCCGCACCATTTTCAAAACTGCTCTTAAACAGTGTGGAATCTCGAAAAGTGTTCAACATGTCGAAGTTGCGCCCAATCCATAGCTTTTCATCGGTATATTACACGCCTCATTCCGATAAACGGTTAAAAAATTAGAGCGAAAACAGTACCGAAAAAATAACGCGTGCAGTTTTTTCCGACGAGAAGTTCACTCGTGTGAGTACTGCAGCACGCGTGGTTCGAAGAATGACGTGCACTTGCGTTCAGCGTGCAGTGCGGAAGTGGCGTGCAGAATAGTTATTCTACTAATATTAGCAGAATAGACCGTCTGTATCTCTCTCTCTTGACCATTTCATCTATATTGTTCAGTTTTGCTAGAACTCATCTAGATGAGATATAATTTGGTCTCATTCATCTTTTATAGCCATTGGATGTGATGCTATAAGATGCGTGTGTGCTGACGTGGGTTGTATTTGTTCTTGTTTTCAAAGTGAATGAGACCAAATTATATCTCATCTAGATGAGTTCTAGTTACTCCCTATATTGTTTGTTCATTTTACACAAAATTGTATATGCATGCAAATGTCATCACACAAATCAGAATACCGATTGACTATCGTTTCGATGCTATTTAATTTACAAGGTGGTATTCACACTAGTAGAAAACGCGGCGTTCGAAGCGGGCCTCCGAAAGCAGTTGTGACAAAGTAGTAGAAAGTCGCCTGTAATGACCCCTCACAGGCGGTTTTGATTACTATGCAAAGGCACGAAGGTGGTTAGTAATATAAAACATTTGGAGGTAGTCAATAATATGAAACCACCTCAAGTTTCAGGCGGTTTCGTTCAAGAGGCCTCCTATGCTAATTGGGTACCTCAAGGTGCGGCCTTTCCTTCTCATTCATTACGGGTACTGCTACATCTTGAGCTTGCGTTGGTTTTCCTTAAAGAGGAAAGGGTGATGCAGCAATAGTAGCGTAAGTATTTCCCTCAGTTTTTGAGAACCAATGTATCAATCCAGTAGGAGGCTCCTCAGAAGTCTCACTCACCTACACAAACAAATAAATAACTCGCAACCAACGCAATAAAGGGGTTGTCAATCCCTTCACTGCCACTTGCAAAAGTGAGATTAGATAGAGATAGTATGATAAGATAAATATCTTTTCGGTATTTTATAATATAGATTGGAAAAGTCAAGATGCAAATAAAAGTAGATTGAAAGCTTATATGATAAAAGATAGACCCGGGGGCCATAGGTTTCACTAGTGGCTTCTCTCAAGATAGCATAAGTATTACGGTGGGTGAACAAATTATTGTCGAGCAATTGATAGAAAAGCTTAATAATTATGAGATTATCTAGGCATGATCATGTATATAGGCATCACGTCCGCGACAAGTAGACCGACTCCTGCCTGCATCTACTACTATTACTCCACACATCGACCGCTATCCAGCATGCATCTAGAGTATTAAGTTCATAAGAACAGAGTAACGCATTAATAAAGATGAAATGATGTAGAGGGATAAACTCAAGCAATATGATATAAACCCCATCTTTTTATCCTCGATGGCAACAATAAAATACGTGCCTTCCAACCCCTGCTGTCACTGGGTAAGGACACCGCAAGATTGAACCCAAATCTAAGCACTTCTCCCATGGCAAGAAAGATCAATCTAGTAGGCCAAACCAAACTGATATCGAAGAGACTTGCAAAGATAACTCAATCATACATAAAAGAATTCAGAGGAGATTCAAATATTTCTCATAGATAAACTTGTTCATAAACCCACAATTCATCGGATCTCGACAAACACACCGCAAAAAGAGTTACATCGAATAGATCTCCACAAGAGAGGGGGAGAACATGGTATTGAGATCCAAAAAGAGAGAAGAAGTCATCTAGCTAATAACTATGGACCCGAAGGTCTATGGTAAACTACTCACAACTCATCGGAGGGGCTATGTGTTGATATAGAAGCCCTCCATGGTCGATTCCCCCTCCGACGGAGCGCCGGCGAAGGCTCCAAGATGGGATCTCGCGGATACAGAAGGTTACGGCGGTGGAAATTGTTTTTCGTTGGCTCCCTGGATGTTTTTGGGGTACGTGCGTATATATAGGAGGAATAAGTAGGTCGGTGGCCGCCTGAGGGGCCCACGAGACAGGTGGGCGTGCCCTGTAGGGGTGGGCGCGCCCTCCACCCTCGTGGCCGCCTCGGCTGCTTCTTGGCTTGCACTCCAAGTCCTCTGGATCACGTTCGTTCCAAAAATCATGCTCCCGAAGGTTTCATTCCGTTTGGACTCCATTTGATATTCCTTTTCTGATAGAGGCAAAGGTGTCCCGTCTTTCGATGAGATGATGGATATCGTTTGGTGGAAGTCGACTTTGACGATCTGACTACGAATGTGCGAGGACGTCGCGCCTTAGCAATCGCTAAACCAACTCCGAGAGGTTATTGACCACGCCGAGCACGATCAACGACCACGAGGGTCATTTTCTGCGAGCAAACGAAGAACAAGCAAGAAACCGAGATTGCAATCTGGATATTGCGAATATAAGATGAAAGCTTTATTGATCAAGGTGGGGTTACGAGACGTCTTTGTCCAGTCGTTGAACACAAACGAAGTGCGCGAAGTTGCAGCTATGGCGCACTTTAATCTAAACAAAACCCGCCGTCTAAACGACGCCCTAAGGGCTGTATATATGGGGGAAAAGGAGGGAATTTCGTGGCCCTTGAGGGTGGGGTCCAAACCAACCCTAACTCTTGTTTCCCACACACATGAGACTCTAAAAATAGCCTATACTTAAGTATTTCGAAATTACATGGGCCTGGCCCAATAATAAGGTGACGCAGCACCTATAATAGCCTATGGACGAATATTATGAAGTGGCATCTTGTATATTTCGTCCAAGGCTTCATGCACTCCTTATGGTGGCTTCAAAGTCCTGAAATCATCACTTGTAACTCCGTTCTTGATCCCTTAGCATGCCATCAACTCCATGCGTGTTCTTGCTCCAATGTTCATCCTTCTCCAAGCTAGGCCCTTCATTTGTAAGCAAAACAAATGTATCCAATTTAGGCAACATCATATTCTCATGAACATTAGAATCATTACCAAGAAACGAAAGTACCGGTAATTTAATTGGCGTCTGTGAGCTCTAGTAATTGGTCCCATATATGTAACAAGAGGGGCTGTGGGTGTAACAATGGTATTGATGTCCTCATCATCCTCCTCTTCTTGAAATGAAGTCGTCCTCGTGAAGCTCATCTTCCTCACCCAAATAAGGCTTCAAATCTGCAATGTTGAAAGTGGGACTAACCCCAAAATCTGCAGGTAGCTCAAGTTTATATGCATTATCATTTATTTCTCTAACACCTTAAAAGGACCATCAAGACGTGGCATTAGCTTTGATTTGCAAATTAGAAATCTATCTTTACGCAAATGTAACCAAACAAGATCTCCGGTGCAAACACAACATGTTTTCTACCCTTATCTCCAAAGAAGTTTATATTTAACATTCATATGCTCAATGTTTTCCTTAGTTAACTCATGCATTTTTAAAATCAATTCGAACGTTCTTTAGCATCAAAATTAACCTTCTCCAAGATGGAAGAGGCAATAAATCAATAGGTGCATGAGGTAGGAAACCATACACAATTTCAAAAGGGCACATCTTAGTAGTAGAATGCAATGAACGATTATAAGCAAATTCAATATGAGGCAAGCATTCTTCCCACATTTTCTTATTATTCTTCAAAACAGCCCTAAGCATAGTAGACAATGTTCTATTGACTACTTCGGTTTGTCCATCGGTTTGGGGGTGACAAGTAGTACTAAAAGCAGTTTAGTCCCCAACTTAGCCCATAAACATCTCCAAAAGTGGCTAAGAAATTTAGTATCACGATCTGAAACAATAGTATTTGGCACACCATGCAAGCGAATAATTTCACGAAAGAACAAATCAGCAACATTAATAAAGATCATCGCTTTTATGACATGGTATAAAGTGTGCCATTTTCGAGAATCTATCCATGACAACAAATATGCTATCCCTCCCCTTCTTTGTTCGAGGTAAACCTAAAACAAAGTCCATAAATATATCCTCCCAAGGAACACTAGGTACAGGCAAAGGCATATATAAACCATGATAATTGAGTCGTGACTTAGCTTTTTGACATGTAGTGCAACGAGCAACAAAACGCTCAACATCCCATCTCATCTTTGGCCAAAAGAAATGTGTAGCAAGTATATCCTCCGTCTTCTTCACGCCAAAGTGTCCCATTAGTCCTCCTCCATGCGCCTCCTGCAACAACAAAAGACGAACGGAGCTAGCTGGAATGCATAGCTTGTTAGATCGAAACACAAATCCATCATTAACGCATTTAACTTGTTCCATGTTCTACCTTCTTTACAATTCTGCAATACATCGCTAAATTCAGCATCATGCACATATTGATCTTTGATGGTCTCCAAACCAAATATTTTAAAGTCAAGTTGTGAAAGCATAGTATAACGACGAGACAATGCATCAGCAATAACATTTTCTTTACCCTTCTTGTGTTTAATGACATAAGGGAAAGTCTCAATGAATTCAACCCATTTAGCATGTCTACGATTCAGTTTAGCTTGACTTTTAATATGTTTCAAAGATTCATGATCGAATGTATAACAAATTCTTTGGGCCATAAATAATGTTGCCATGTCTCTAAAGTCCAAACAAGAGCATATAATTCTTTATCATAAGTAGAATAGTTCAGACTAGGCCCACTCAATTTTTCGTAAAAGTATGCAACAGGTTTGCCATCTTGTAATAACACACCTCCTAATCCAATTCCACTAGCATCACATTCAAGCTCAAAAGTCTTATTAAAATCAGGAAGTTGGAGTAAAGGAGCATGTGTCAAATTATCTTTCAATGTCGTGAAGGCTTCTTCCTGTGCGGTACCCCAAACAAAAGGCACATCCTTCTTTGTAAGCTCATTGAGAGGTGCAGCAATTGTGCTAAAATCTCTCACAAAACGCCTATAGAAACCAGCGAGTCCAAGAAAACTCCTCACTTGTGTGACCGTTTTGGGCTGCGGCCAACTCTCAATAGCTTCAATCTTGGCTTTATCAACTTCAATTCCCCTGTGGAGTAACAACATAGCCAAGAAAAG
This sequence comes from Aegilops speltoides, assembly GCA_021437245.1. Lineage (NCBI taxonomy): Eukaryota > Viridiplantae > Streptophyta > Magnoliopsida > Poales > Poaceae > Aegilops > Aegilops speltoides. The sequence goes on from CM038142.1 coordinate 370,957,941, forward strand.
AAACTCGGTCGATGCAAAAGGTGCACTTCCCAAGATTACCAAACAAACGTGCATCACGTAGAGCATTAAAAACAGCACGTAAATGTTCCAAATGTTCTTCCAAAGATTTGCTATAAATCAGTATATCATCAAAATAGACTACCACAAATCGTCCAATGAAAGCACGTAAAACTTCGTTCATTAGTCTCATGAAAGTACTAGGTGCATTAGTTAACCCAAAAGGCATGACTAACCATTCATATAAACCAAACTTAGTTTTAAATGCTGTTTTCCATTCATCTCCCAATTTCATACGAATTTGATGGTATCCACTACGCAAATCAACTTTGGAGAATATTGTAGAGCCACTCAATTCATCAAGCATATCATCTAGCCTAGGAATAGGGTGGTGATAACGAATAGTAATATTATTAATGCCTCTACAATCAACACACATACGTGATGTACCATCCTTTTTCGGCACTAGAATAATAGGAACAACACAAGGACTAAGGGATTCGCGATATAACCTTTGTCGAGCAGCTCCCTGTACTTGACGATAATCTCCTTCGTCTCCTCCGGATTGGTACGGTATGGCGACGGTTGGGTAATGATGCACCGGAATTAAGTCAATTTGATGCTCAATCCCTCGAATAGGTGGTAATCCGGTGGCACGCCTTGTGGAAAGACGTCGGTGAACTCTGCAAAATGTTAGTGACAGCAGGGGGCAAAGAGGAAGGCACGTCCTCGAATGAAAATAATGCCTCTTTGCACACAAAAGCATAGCAAACAGATTTGCTAAAATCTAGCTCATCAATATCAGATTTGGTGGCAAGTAAACATGCACTTTTTAATTTAATTTCAGAAGCAACAGTGGATGGTTTATTATTAGGCTTCATGTGTTGCTCAAATTCTTTTGCCACAATCTGATTTTCACTCTTATTTTTCTCCTGTTTTGCTTTATTAGCTCTATTAATATCATCTTTCAAAATGGAATCAGAGTCATAGGAAGCAAAGTAATATTTTTATCCTTATGAACAAGAGTATCTTGATTGTTTCTACCATGGTGTCATGAATTTTATCAAATTGCCATGGTCTACCAAGTAATAAGGAACATGCTTGCATAGGTACCACATCACAATCAACATAATCAGCATATGTAGAGATACTAAAATGCACACGAACGAAGACGTGTTACCTTAACCTTGCCGCTGTTGTTGAACCATTGGATGTAGTAAGGATGTGGATGTGGTCTTGTGGTGAGAGATAGCTTCTCCACCATCTCCATGCTAGCCAAGTTGTTGCAGCTCCCTCCATCTATGATGACGCTGAATAGAACGTTCCTTCACAACTCCTTTGTATGGAACAAATTATGCCTCTGATTTTGCTCACTTGTGTAACCTGCACACTCAAAACACGTTGAGCAACTAAACATTCATACTGTCAAGATCTTCAAGAGCCATGTATTGTGTCTCATGATCGTAATCATCTCCACCGTGTTCCTCATGTGTAATAAGAGCCAAAGTCTCCTCATCATAGTCACTAGCGGACTCATACCCACCATCCTCAAGAGCAATCATCACACGCTGAGATTTGCATTCTCTCGCAAAATGTCCTCTTCCCTTACAACGACAACAAATAATATCACTTGTGTGCCTTGTTGACGCCATGGAAGAAGAAGAACTCTGTGCAGGCCAGCGGTGTGCTCTTGGTAGATAGTGGTGGTTGTGCCGCTTTCTTGTATCACGGTTGGAGGTGGCACCTGAAGGAGGTGATGGTGCGGTGGAAGTAGATGATGCACGTGGTGTCCATGATGAAGGTCGACTGCGAGAAAAGTTAGTGCGTGCCAATGCTGTCGATCCTCAAGACTTCACGCTCAGCTTTACAAGCAAGATGGAATAAACGAGTGATATTATTATAATCCTTATAGTCTAGAATGGTCGAATCTCTATTTAATCCACCCGTAAAACGTGCAAGCATAGCTTCATTCTCCTCAACAATACCACATCTAATCAAGCCGGTTTGTAATTCCCGATAATATTCTTCTCACGGAATTTTTTCCTTGTCTTAAGCGCTGCAATTTTTGAAGTAATTCACGTTGATAATATGGTGGAACCCAACGAGTACGCATAGCAGTTTTCAAAGCAGCCCAAGTAGCTGGAACAGGATATAATCTACAATGTTCGGACCACCAAACACATGCAAAGCTAGTGAAAGCACAAACAAAGCAGCAGAACACATCTCTTCTCGGGATATTGTAAACATGTAAATCGTTGTTCAGTTTCTAACTCCCAAGTAAGATATATATCAAGAACATATCTACCCTCAAATGGTGGAATATTCAATTTCAGTTTAGGGAGATGGTCATGATCTCGCACTGAGGGGGCCCTAACATTGCCATTATTTGCATGTGGACGACCTGGTGGTTGTGGTGCTGGTGGTTGCACGTAGTTCTGATGTTGATCAACCTCATCCTCGTAATCGCCCACATACTCATCATCCTCCTCGGTACCAGCAGCAGCAGTAGCAGGAGCCAAAGAAGCACCAACAGCAGTAGCAGCGGCACAAGAATTTTGTCCTGGCTCAATAGGAACACGCCGAGCTCATCCATACTAATTCGGAAGGGGGCATAGTTGTTGTCGTTGCAGAGGTGCGATAGGTGCAGCCGGCGGTGGTTGTGGAAAATGCGCGAGCAATTCATCAAACTTGCTATCAAGCTTTGTTTCAAACGTCTTCTCAATGCCATCTATCTTCTCCATGGCCTCGTCAAATCTGTTTAGCACATCTTGCACCTGTCCACTCATCATTTGCTGAAATTTATCATGTAGCTGTTTGTTCGTCAGGTTCTCCCAATCAGTCTCATCGGCTTGTGATCCTACCATGGTTAGCAGCAAATAGAAACACACAAGAATATGATCCTATAGACTACTAAGAAGTGGTGGTGGTGTATCACAAACCCGTCAAGCAAATCTCAAATTCTTACCAGTTCTTACCCAAAGAAGAAGCGGTGATCGGCAACCGCTGTAGTCAAAACTCTCAAAGCTTGAATAGAGCGATTACGAGGAGAGTCCAACGCAAGACGTAGATGTATGTAGAGCTGGGAAGGCTTATAATATGGTAGCAAAAGGGTCAGCAATAATCAATTCGAGATGCAAAGTTGAATAAACGCCAACGACGGTATCTTGGTTGGTCCTAGGCTAGACTGTGCTAGAGACGCGAGCCTAGAACACCAACAAAATCACGGCGCAACACGTAAACAAGGGAGGAGCACACTCTGAATTTTTTTTTGCTCTTTTTTTTTCGCGCTACTCCTTTTTTTTGCGAAAAATCACTATAATGGCGAGTGTCTCAAAACTCTTCCCAGGTCAAACTGACAGGATGGGCACGAAATTTTTTCGACCAATTTTTTTTTTCAGCTGCCTGGACCCAAAAACTGGAAACGGGTCAAAAAAAACTTTCTATAACGGAGACTGTCTCAATACGCTTAGAAACACCTAAAAATAGGATAGCCAGAATTTTTTTGTCAAGTGCGTTTTCGGAAAATTTTGGGCCTAAACGGAGGGTGGTTTCCGGACTCTTTTTTTTTGGAAACCAACCTCTTCTACGGACGCAAAAGATTGCTGGAATCGAAACCTACTCGACAAGGAAACACGAATCGGAAATTAGATGGATCCCGAAAACAAACCTAATATGCAAGGAACTCGGATTGGTGGTGGATATATGGTGGTGGTATATGGCAGCGGTGGTTGTATATGGCAGCGGTGGTGGTATATGGATATGGATTCGAAGCGGTGGCGGATAAGCGGTGGTGGTAGATGGCAGGGGCGATGATGATGGTGCGGCGGCGGCGTGACAACTTATGACCAGAACTCGAAACTCTAAAAGACTAGACTCTAAGACCGACGGCGGCGTGACAACTTATGACCAGAACTCAAAACTCTAAAAGACTAGACTCTAAGACCAGCAACTAGACACGGCGATGCAACCGCAAATTCAACTACGCAAATACAGAAAAGATTATGCAAAGGCTCAGATTGGTTCGGATATGATGAACTAACCCTAATTTTTTTTGTGGCTTTTTCGTGGACTGTAGGTATGAAGAACAAACTCGATCTAAACTACGAAAACTGTAAAATCTCACCGAGCAACCTGGAAATCTGATACCACTTGATAGAGGCAAAGGTGTCCCGTCTTTCAATGAGATGATGGATATCGTTTGGTGGAAGTCGACTTTGACGATCCGACTACGAACGTGCGAGGACGTCGCGCCTTAGCAATCGCTAAACCAACTCCGAGAGGTTATTGACCACGCCGGAGCACAATCAACCTGACCACGAGGGTCTGTTTCCTGCGAGCAAACGAAGAACAAGCAAGAAACTGAGATTGCAATCTGGATATTGCGAATATAAGATGAAAGCTTTATTGATCAAGGTGGGGTTCTGAGACGTCTTTGTCTGGTCGTTGAACACAAACGAAGTACGCGAAGTTGCAGCTATGGCGGACTTTAATCTAAACAAAACCCGCCGTCTAAACGACGCCCTAAGGGCTGTATATATGGGGGAAAAGGAGGGAATTTCGTGGCCCTTGAGGGTGGGGTCCGAAACCAACCCTAACTCTTGTTTCCCCACACATACGGACTCCAAAAATAGCCTATACTTAAGTATTTCAAAATTACATGGGCCTGGCCCAATAATAAGGTGACGCAGCACCTATAATAGCCTATGGACGAATATTATGAAGTGACATCTTGTATATTTCGTCCAAGGCTTCATGCACTCCTTATGGTGGCTTCAAAGTCCTGAAATCATCACTTGTAACTCCGTTCTTGATCCCCTTGCGCATGCCATCAACTCCATGCGTGTTCTTGCTCCAATGTTCATCCTTCTCCAAGCTAGGCCCTTCATTTGTAAGCAAAACAAATGTATCCAATTTAGGCAGCATCATATTCTCATGAACATTAGAATCATTACCAAGAAATAAAGTACCTGGTAATTTAATTGGCGTGCGCGAGCTCTAGTAATTGGTCCCGTATATGTAACAGTAGGGGCTGTGGGTGTAACAATGGTATTGATGTCCTCATCATTTTCTTTGAAATACTAAAATAGGCAAAAAAACAGCAATACGGGCTAGGCCTCCGGTTAGTAGGTTAGTCCCAAAAATGATATAAATGTGTAAAATAAAGCCCATAAACATCCAAAAGGGGTAATATAATAGCATGGAACAATCAAAGATTATAGATACGTTGGAGACATATCAAGCATCCCCAAGCTTAATTCCTGCTCGTCCTCGAGTAGGTAAATGAAAAAAACAGAATTTTTGATGTGGAATGCTACCTAGCATAATTCTCAATGTAATTTTCTTTATTGTGGCATCAATGTTCAGATGCAAATGGTTCAAAATAAAAGTTCATATTGACACAAGAAATAGTAATACTTCAAGCATACTAATCAAAGCAATCATGTCTTCTCAAAATAACATGGCTAAAGAAAGTTCATCCCTACAAAATCATATAGTCTGGCTGTTGCTCTATCTTCATCACACAGAGTATTTAATCATGCACAACCCCGATGACAAGCCAAGCAATTGTTTCATACTTTAGTAATCTCAAACTTTTTCAACTTTCACGCAATACATGAGCGTGAGCCATAGACATAGCACTATATGTAGAATAGAATGGTGATTGTGGAGAAGACAAAAAAAGGAGAAGATAGTCTCACATCAACTAGGCGTATCAACGGGCTATGGAGATGCCCATTAATAGATATCAATGTGAATGAGTAGGGATTGCCATGCAACGGATGCACTAGAGCTATAAATATATGAAAGCTCAACAAAAGAAACTAAGTGGGTGTGCATTCAACTTGCTTGCTCACGAAGACCTAGGGCATTTTGAGGAAGCCCATCATTGGACTATACAAGCCAAGTTCTATAATGAAAAACTCTCACTAGTATATGAAAGTGACAACATAGGAGACTCTCTATCATGAAGATCATGGTGCTACTTTGAAGCACAAGTGTGGAAAAAGAGATAGTAGCATTGTCCCTTCTCTCTTTTTCTCTCATTTTTTTCTTTTTCTTTTTTTCTCTTTTTTTTCTTTGGCCATCCTTTTTTTCTTTTTGGCCTTTCTCTTTTTTTTTCTTTTTTTCTTTTTATAAAGTCCGAAGTCTCATCCCGACTTGTGGGGGAATCATAGTCTTCATCATCCTTTCCTCACTAGGACAATGCTCTAATAATGAAGATCATCACACTTTTATGGATTTACAACTCAAAGCTAGAACAATATATGACTCGATATGAATGCCTCCGGCGGTGTACCGTGATATGCAATGAATCAAGAGAGACATGTATGAAAATTATGAAGGTGGTATTGCCACAAATACAATGTCAATTACATGATCAAGCAAAGAGCAATATGACAAAGGCAATGCGTGTCATATGAACGGAACGGTGGAAAGTTGCATGGCAATATATCTCGGAATGGCTATGGAAATGCCATAATGGGTAGGTATGGTGGCTGTTTTGAGGAAGGTATATGGTGGGTGTATGGTACCGGCGAAAGTTGCGCGGCACAAGAGAGGCTAGCAATGGTGGAAGGGTGAGGGTGCGTATACTCCATGGACTGAACATTAGTCAAAAGAACTCATATACTTATTGCAAAAATCTGCAAGTTATCAAAAACAAAGTATTACACGCATGCTCTTAGGGGGATAGATTGGCAGGAAAATACCATCGCTTGTCCCCGACCGCCACTCATAAGGAAGACAATCAATAAATAAAATTATGCTCCAACTTCATCACAAAGCGGTTCACCATACGTGCATGCTACGGGAATCACAACCCTCAACACAAGTACTTTTTATAATCACCTCAACTAGCATGACTTTAATATCACTATCTCCATATCTCAAAACAATTATCAAGCATCAAATTGATCATAGCATCCAATTCAATTTCTATGATAGTTTTTATTATACCCAACTTGGATGCTCATCATTCTAGGACCAACTTTGTAACCATGGCAAATACCATGCCGTTCTAAAAGACTCTCAAAATAATATAAGTGAAGCATGAAAGACTAGCAATTTCTACAAAATATAACCACCGCCGTGCTCTAAAAGATATAAGTGATGCACTAGAGCAAATGACAAACTACTCCGAAAGATATAAGTGAAGATCAATGAGTAGTCGAATAATTGTGCAAATATGTGAAGACTCTCTAACATTAAGGAATTTCAGATCTTTGTATTGTATTAAAACATCAAGCAAAACAAAATAAAATGACATTGCAAGGATAGCACAACTCATGTGAAGAAGCAAAAAACTTAGGCTCAACCGATACTAACCGATAATTGTTGAAGAAGAAAGGTGGGATGCCTACCGGGGCATCCCCAAGCTTAGATGCTTGAGACTTCTTGAAATATTATCTTGGGGTACCTTGTGCATCCCCAAGCTTGAACTTTTGTGTCTCCTTAATTCCTCTCATATCATGGTTTCTCTTTTTATCAGAAGCTTCATCCACACCAAACTCAACAAGAACTCGTGAGATAGGTTAGTATAAACCAATGCAAAACCTTATCATTTTATACTGTAACAAATCACTAAAATTATTATTCAACATTTAATACTAAATGCCTCTGCATATTTAATACTCCTATCCTCAAATAGAATCATTAAATAAGCAAACATATGCAAACAATGCAAACATAACAGCAATCTGTCAAAACAGTACAGTCTGTAAAGAATGCAAGATTCATCAAACTTACATAACTCCACAAATTATGAAATAAAATTCACACTTTAGTAAATTTATCAGATCTTATTATGCAAAAAGTTTCAACATTATATCATGCTCTGAATTTTCTAGGGAATTTGTGGAACAGAGGTAAACTTTCTGTTTTCAAACAGCAACATGTATACTAGCAAAATAAGCATGGTAAAGGCTATCCTTGACATTGTTATTGAAACTAAAGATGCAAAACATTATTATAAATAAAAGCAAGCAAATACTAACACGAGAAAATGATGCTCCAAGCAAAACACATATCATGTGGTGAATAAAAATATAGCTCCAAGTAAAGTTATCGATGAACGAAGACGAAAGAGGGGATGCCATCCGGGGCATCCCCAAGCTTAGGCTCTTGGTTGTCCTTGAATATTACCTTGGGGTGACTTGGGAATCCACAATCTTAGGCTCTTACCACTCCTTATTCCATAGTCCATCGAATCTTTACCCAAAACTTGAAAACTTCACAACACAAAACTCAACAGAAAACTCGTAAGCTCCGTTAGTATAAGAAAATAAAAACACCACTTAGGTACTGTAATGAACTCATTCTAAATTCATATTGGTGTAATATCTACTGTACTCCAACTTATCTATGGTTCATACCCTCCGATACTACTCATAGATTCATCAAAATAAGTAAACAACACATAGAAAACATAATCTGTCAAAAGCAGAACAGTCTGTAGTAATCTGTATCAAACGTATACTTCTGGAAATCCAAAAATCCTACCAAATTAGGAAGTCCTAGGAAATTCGTGTACCAATCCATAGCAAAAAGAATCAGATCATAATCACGTTTCTATGAGTTAACAAAACTAATTTACTGGGTGCAAAAGTTTCTGATTTTCAGCAGGATCAACACAACTATCACCGTAAGCTATCCTAAAGGTCTTACTTGGCACTTTATTGAAACAAAAGCTATAAAACATGATTACTACATTAGAGTAATCATGTGGACACACAAAAACAGTAAGGATAAATATTGGGTTGTCTCCCAACAAGCACTTTTCTTGAATGCCTTTCTAGTTAGGCATGATGATGACAATGATGCTCACATAAAAGATAAGAATTGAAACATAACGGGAGCATCATGAAGCATATGACTAGCACATTTAAGTCTAACACACTTCCTATGCATAGGGATTTTGTGAGCAAACAACTTATGGGAACAATAATCAACTAGCATAGGAAGGTCAAACAAGCATAGCTTCAAAAATTTCAACACATAGGGAGGAAACTTGACATTATTGCAATTCCTACAAGCATATGTTCCTCCCTCATAATAATTTTCAGTAGCATCATGAATGAATTCAACCATATAAACAGCACCTAAAGCATTCTATTCATGATCTACAAGCATAGAAATTTTACTACTCTCCCCATAAGCAAAATTCTTTTCATTCGGAATAGTGGGAGTATTATAAGAGACTTGAACACTAAAAATTGTTTCCACATTAAAAGAGTAATGTTTAGAAAAAGGGTAATCATAATCATGACAAGATTTGTAAATATAATCATCACTACTTTTTATAGCATAAGTTTCATCACAATAATCATCATAAGTAGCAACTTCGTTCTCATCATAATCGATTGAAACCTCTCCCAAGATAGTGGATTCACTAAATAAAGTTGACACTCTTCCAAATCCACTTTCGTATTCTTCACAATAAAATTCAACATCCTCCAAAATAGTGGGATCACTACTTCCTAAAGTTGACACTCTTCCAAACCCACTTTCATCAATATAATCATCATAGGTAGGAGGCATGCTATCATCATAACAACTTTGCATATCAAAACTTAGGATGCTAAAAATATCATCTTCATTAAACATAGCATCCCCAAGCTTAGGACAAACATTAATTGTAGCAAATACATTCTGAAATATTTCCTCCTCATCAAACATAGCTTCCCCAAGCTTGGGCCCTTTCATATCATAAGCATAATCACTCTCATCATTAAAAATATGGATAGCACCAATAGTATAGCAATTATCATCATCACAATGAGTAGTAGGAGCAACATCATTTGGGAGGGATACCTTTCTACCTTTGTTGCTCCTTCTTTTCTTTTTCTTCTTCATATTATGTGTGGGTTCAACCTTCCTCTTTGAGCTCCTTATTGATGAGATTGGTTGAATAGAAAGCTCCTCCTCGTTACCTGGTTCATCATAAGAAATAATAGGAGGAGATTGGGAAGTCTCTTCCCTTTCATCAGTATTCTCTTCATCTTCGAATTGCTTTCTTTTCTTTAGGTAATTGGCAATATAAGGATTTTCAATGCAATTATCCACACAAAACAAATAAACCTTTTCTAGATCAATATCAAGGAAATGCTCAAGATTAAATTTTGGAATATGCTTATTTAAACATTTCAACTCTGCATAACCCAAAAGCAAACTAAGTTCATTATAATGTGCAAGGGAAATCAAATCATCACAATTTTTGGACACGATTCGATCATGAAACAATTTGCATCGGAGATGTAAATGACCACGTTCATTGCAAAGTGCACAAGTACGGCAAAGGAAATTTAAATTTTCAGCACTCATATCTAGCCTTTCTTGCAACCCTTTAGTTTCTAAATACTTATGCCTCTTGCAATATCTATTTTCCCTATTTGGTGTGTCCATGCAAACCCAATCTACTCCACAAAAATAAACATGCTTATAGGAGACATTTTCATCATAACTAGTGCAATCATCATTAGTACTATGGATATTCAAAGAGTTCATACTAACAACATTGCAATCATGCTCATCATTCAAAGATTTAGTACCAAGCATTTTAATGCATTCTTCTTCTAGCACTTGAGCACAATTTTCCTTTCCCTCATACTCACGAAAGATATTAAAAAGACAAAGCGTATGAGACAAACTTAACTCCATTTTTTTTGTAGTTTTCTTTTATAAACTAAACTAGTGATAAAACAAGAAACAAAAAGATTCAATTGCAAGATCTAAAGATATACCTTCAAGCACTCACCTCCCCGGCAACGGCGCCAGAAAAGAGCTTAGTTGACGGGATGTGAGTGCCGCTTACCTAGCCTCCCCGGCAACGGCGCCAGCAAAGAGCTTGATGTCTACTACACAACCTTCTTCTTGTAGACGTTGTTGGGCCTGCAAGTGCACATGTTTGTAGGACAGTAGCAAATTTCCCTCAAGTGGATGACCTAAGGTTTATCAATCCGTAGGAGGCATAGGATGAAGATGGTCTCTCTCAAACAACCCTGCAACCAAATAACAAAGAGTCTCTTGTGTCCCCAACACACCCAATACAATGGCAAATTGTATAGGTGCACTAGTTCGGCGAAGAGATGGTGATACAAGTGCAATATAGATAGTAGATATTGGTATTTGTAATATGAAAATATAAAAACAGGAAGGTAACTAATGATAAAAGTGAGCATAAACAGTATTGCAATGATAGGAAACAAGGCATAGGGTTCATACTTTCACTAGTGCAAGTTCTCTCAACAATAATAACATAGATAGATCATATAAAAATCCCTCAACATGCAACAAAGAGTCACTCCAAAGCCACTAATAGCAGAGAACAAACGAAGAGATTATGGTAGGGTACGAAACCACCTCAAAGTTATTCTTTCGGATCGATCTATTCAAGAGTTCGTACTAGAATAACACCTTAAGACACAAATCAACCAAAACCCTAATGTCACCTAGATACTCCATTGTCACCTCAAGTATCCGTGGGCATGATTATACGATATGCAACACACAATCTCAGATTCATCTATTCAACCAACACAAAGTACTTCAAAGAGTGCCCCAAAGTTTCTACCGGAAAGTAAAGACGAAAACGTGTGCCAACCCCTATGCATAGGTTCCTGGGCGGAACCCGCAAGTTGGTCACCAAAACATACATCAAGTGGCACGTGAAATCCCATTGTCACCACAGATAAGCACGGTAAGACATACATCAAGTGTTCTGAAATCCTTAAAGACTCAATCCGACAAGATAACTTCAAAGGGAAAACTCAATCCATTACAAGAGAGTAGAGGGGGAGAAACAACATAAGATCCAACTATAATAGCAAAGCTCGCGATACATCAAGATCGTTCCATAGAGAGAACACGAGAGAGAGAGAGATCAAACACATAGCTACTTGTACATACCCTCAGCCCCGAGGGTGAACTACTCCCTCCTCGTCATGGATAGTGCCGGGATGATGAAGATGGCCACCGGTGATGGGTTCCCCCTCCGGCAAGGTGCCGAAATGGGCTTCCGAGAGGTTTTTGGTGGCTACAGAGCCTTGCAGCGGCGGAACTTCCGATCTATCTTTTGTTCTGATGTTTTTAGGGTACGTAGGCTTATATGGGCGAAAGAAGTCGGTCAGGGGAGCCTCGAGGGGCCCACGAGAGGGTAGGGTGCGCCCAGGGGGGTGGGCGCGCCCCCTATCTCATGGCTTCCTCGATGCTCCCTTTACTTCAACTCCAAGTCTCCTGGGTCATAATCTTCCAAAAAATCACGCTGCCGAAGGTTTCATTCCGTTTGGACTCCGTTTGATATTCCTTTTCTTCGAAATACTGAAATAGGCAATAAAACAGCAATATGGGTTGGGCCTCCGGTTAATAGGTTAGTCCCAAAAATGATATAAATGTGTAAAATAAAGCCCATAAACATCCAAAAGGGGTAATATAATAGCATGGAACAATCAAAAATTAAAGATACGTTGGAGACGTATCACCCCTCATCATCTTCTATTCGGGTCTCCTCTATCCTATGATGATCTTCACGTCTTTGGTTGCTTGTGTTATCCCAATATCACCGCTACCACGCCCCACAAGCTTGCACCACGCTCTCTCGCTTGTGTCTTTCTTGGCTATCAACCCAACACCAAAGGCTTTCGCTGCTTCGACCCGGTCTCTCATCGTGTGCTCGTCTCGTGGCATGTTTACTTTGATGAAGTTATTTTTCCCTTTGAGCAGGTTTTGTCGACAGCAGCTCCGACCTCGGATGCTCCCACTCGACGGTCTCGGGGAGCCCTTGCGCTTCCCTCGCCACGCCCGCCTCCTTCTTTGGCAGGCCCTTCAGGCTTCTCGGCGGGGCCCCTCTCGCCGGCTCAGGAGGAGCCGGTCTCGCCTCGGCAGGCGTCGGCTGGGCCATCGGCTGTGACTCCGCCCATGCACGTTACGGCCTCGCCCGCCGTGGCGTCCTTCCTGCCACCCGCAGCTACGCCCGTGGCCCTGTCGCCATCGCCGTCGCGGCCACCCGCGGCCCTGTCGCTGTTGCTGGTGCGGCCACCCACGGCTTCGCCCATGGCTCTGTCGCCGTTGCCGGTGCTGCCACCCACGGCCTCGCCCGCGGCTTCGTCCCTTTCACCCGCGGCCTCGTCGCCCTCGTCACCGACGGCTTTGGCTGCGGTCACGCCGTCATCATCGGCGGTCTCGTCTCCGGCCTCGATGACCGCCTCGTCACCAATGGCTGTCACCGTGGCTCCGCCTTCACCCGAGGCTGTGGCTCCTCCTCGACGTCGGGCTCGGCCACCGCCTCCGCCGCCTCATCATTCTATGGTGACACATGCCAAGGACGGGATCCAGTAATCGAACCCTCGTATCATAACCTCAGTGTCACGGTCATCTCACTCGTACCGCGCTTGGTGCGCTCTGCGTTGAGTGATCCGCATTGGCTCGCCGCCATGCGCTCTGAGTATGATGCCCTCGTCGCCAACCGGACTTGGACGTTGGTTCCTCGTCCCCTGGAGCTAACATCATTACTGGCAAGTGGGTATTTTGGCATAAGTTCCTTCCGGATGGCTCTTTGGATAGGTACAAGGCCCGCTGGGTTGTTCGTGGCTTTGCACAACGTGTCGGCGTTGATTTCTCGGAGACCTTTTCTCTGGTTGTCAAACCCGCCACGATTCGTGTTGTCCTTTAGCTCGCTGCATCTCTTCATTGGCCTGTTCATCAGCTCGACATCAACAACGCTTTTCTTTATGGTCATCTCCAGGAGCGTGTTCTCTGTCAGCAGCCCACTGGTTTTGTTGATCCCACTCGGCCTGATGATGTCTGCTTGCTCTCATGGTCTCTCTATGGTCTGAAGCAGGCGCCTCGTGCTTGGTATCACAGCATTGCAACATTCCTCACAGCTCTTGGGTTTCGTAGCACCACCTAGGACACGTCGCTATTTGTGCTTCATCGAGCTGATCACGTCGCCATGCTTCTCTTGTTTGTTGACGATATTGTCATCACCGCCTCTCGCGTGGACATACTTTGCGACATCATCGGTCGCCTTGGTTCTGAGTTTTGGCTGAAGGACTTGGGCGCATTGCACTTGTTTCTCGGCACTAATGTGCGACGTGATGCCTTCGGATTTTTTCTACATCAAGGATAGTATGTTCTTGATCTCTTGGATCGTGCTGGTATGACCGACTACAAGCCTGCTGCCACTCCTGTCGAGGCCAAGCCAAAGCTTTCTGCTACTGCTGGGCAACCTGCCACAGATGCCCCTCTCTACCGCAGTATTGTTGGTGCTCTTCAGTACCTCACGGTCACCAGACCAGACATTCAGTTTGCAATGCAGCAAGTTTGCTTGCATATGCACTCGCCCCGTGATGTTCACTGGTCCTTGGTCAAGCACATTCTTCGGTAATTCGTGGCACACCGACCTTCGGACTTCGTCTTCGTGCCTCCACCTCCACCGAGCTGCTTGCTTACACTGATGCGGATTGGGCTGGCTGTCCTGACACTCGACAGTCTAGATCAAGATATTGTGTCTTCTTCGGTGACTCTCTCATCTCTCGGTCCTCCAAGCGGCAGCCTACCGTCTCCCGCTCGGGTGCCGAGGCCGAGTACCGTGTCGTCGCCAATGTTGTTACCGAGACATGTTGGCTCCATCAGCTACTTGGCGAACTTCGGGTTCCAATCCCGAAAGCTACGGTGGTTTATTGTGAAAATATGCCGGCCACCTATCTCGCGGCCAACCCAGTGCAGCACAAGTGCACCAAGCATATTGAACTTGATGTTCACTTCGTCCGCGAGAAGGTACAGTTGGGTCAGCTTCGTGTTCTTCATGTACCGACCACCCAGCAGTTTGCCGACATTATGACCAAGGGGCTTCCAACCGCTGCATTCCAGGAGTTTCGTTCCAGTCTTTGCATCGCCGACGCCGACACTTCGACTGCGGGGGGGGGGGGTGTTGAACGTGACATATCTTCTATTGCTATTCCTATCTTCTCTAGCCTTGTATAGCTGACTCCTAGAGATATGGTAGGATTAGTTACCTTGTCATGCAAGACATCCTGCGTATATATTGTAACCTACTCCATGGAATACACTGAGTTGCATCCTATACCTTTGTACACCGTCTTGCCGTACTCTCTATATTTTTCCCAAGAAAGATATAACCTAGATTTTAAACTCCAGAGAGTATGGCATCCACCTTGGATTTGAAGTTTTAAAACAAAATTGGCAAGGATTCACAAAGCGTTGCTTTTGTGGTAATGAAGGAGTGTTGGAGCATCTATTTGTTCACTGTCCACTTGCCAAGCTATTATGACAATCATCCATATAATTTTTAATCTAACTCCACCCATGGGTAGTATGGACACGTAAGGAGGATTATGTGGCTACTGTGTGCTATAGAAGGTGCCCTTAAATATACAGTTTAGGAGATCTTTAGGTGGGGAGCGCTGAAACTCCTGGCTACACTTGGTTGGAGGTTGGTGGAGATTCAACTATCCGACCAACCTGATTCCTTTCATTGGAAATTAATCAGAAGCGATGTGTTTACGGTCAAATCTATGTACATGGATCTATGTACAAGATCAATACATATTTGGAAAATTAATGTTCCCTTGCGTATCAAAATTTCTTGTGGTTTGTCCGCAAGCAAGTGATCCTCACCAAAAATAATTTACTAAAGCGACTTTGGGTAGGTAGTGCACGATGTTGTTTTTGTGATCATGACGAAACAATACAACACCTATTCATAGATTTCCCTCTCATGAAATTATTTTGGCGAATGATTCATATAGCCTTTAACATAATTCCTCCAGTTAGCATTGAACGTTATTTGGGAGATGACTAGCTGTAGTAGATCATATTACTGCGTCTCGTATTAGGATTGGAATATGTGCGCTTATTTGAGCTATATGGAACTGCAGGAATGATATGATTTTTAATAAACAACATACTTTAACTTTCTTGCAGGTCATCTTCAGGCCTACGACATGGGTCCATACATGGTCCTTACTCACTCCTACGGACTCTAGGGAGCCTTTGGTTACTGGGTGCAACCAGTGGGAGATAGTAGCATGGGCTATGTTCAATCGGTTTGAATGACGGTGTCATAATAGGATAGGCGTCTAGTATTCTAGTCCTATTATCTTGCCGGTTGTGGCAATGAGTTTTCTTATTTCAGTTTTGCTCCATTTGCGAGCTGTAATGGAGCTAAGACTATGTTTTTATTCGAACTATTTAATAATATGGTCACATGCATCTTTCAGATGCAGAGGCCGGGGGTGTGTGTCGGTGTCAAAACCGGCGAATCTCGGGTAGGGGGTCCCGAACTGTGCATCTAAGGCTAATGGTAACAGGAGGCAGAGGACACAATGTTTACCCAGGTTCGGACCCTCTCTATGGAGGTAATACCCTACTTCCTGATTGATTGATCTTGATGAATATGAGTATTACAAGATTTGATCTACCACGAGATCGTAATGGCTAAACCCTAGAAGCCTAGCCTATGATTCTGATTCTTCCTCTATGGACTAAACCCTCCAGTTTATATAGACACCAAAGCGGGCTAGGGTTACACAAAGTCGGTTATAGAGAAAGGAATCTACATATCCGAATTGCCAAGCTTGCCTCCCACGCAAAGGAGAGTCCCATTCGGACACGGGAAGAAGTCTTCGTCTTGTATCTTCATTGCCTAATAGTCCGGCCAAAGTATATAGTCCGGCTGTCTAAGGACCCCTTAATCTAGGACTCCCTCGGTAGCCCCTGAACCAGGCTTCAATGACGATGAGTCCGGCGCGCAGATTGTCTTCGACATTGCAAGGCGGGTTCCTTCTATGAATATTCCAACATAGCCTTCCGAACATAGAAAACGTGTCCGGCTCTGCAAAACAAGTACCACACACAACCGTAGAGAGTATAATATTTCACGAGTCCAATCCGCTGACAACTTTTTGTAGCGTGACATCACGCCACTGCCCGGTCATTATTCAAACCGTTTTTTAGCCCGCCGCCCCGTATTTTGAGGTGCGGTTTCATTGGCACGTCTTGTCAAAGCAGAGATCGTGTCCCCTTATCACGGGATTCTCATCAATAAGGGCATGGGCAAACCAACCGGGTCATCTGCACGGCGCTTGGGGAATAGGAGAGTTTTAAGGCGAGTGGGGAGGCGCATGACTTTTACTGCCTTTATAAAGAGATAAGGATTCATCCTTGTTCACCCATGCCTTCTCCTTCCCCTGCCCATCCATTCTCGAGCTCCAGTGCCCAAGCTCTCGCATTCTCCGCAAAAAAAAAGCACTCCAATCATGTCCGGATCTGGAGTAGGAGGCAAGTAGAAGGCGTCCCAAGAATTCGGAGTCTTTAGATCTTGATGCTAAATTTGGTAAAAGTGGGATTGGAGATGTCATGACTTTAAATAGCATTGAACCCACTATCTCGGATTTCAAGGAATTTGATTATGATAATTGTTCTTGAGAAGGTTGTATTTCCTTGTTGCAATCCGTTGTTAATTCTCCTCATGCTTATAGTCAAAATAAAGCTTTTACCAAACATATCGTTGATGCCTTGATGCAATCTTATGATGAAAAACTTAATTTGGAAGTTTCTATACCTAGAAAACTTAATGATGAGTGGGAACCTACTATGAAGATTAGAATTAAAGATCATGAGTGTTTTGCTTTGTGTGATTTGGGTGCTAGTGTTTCCACGATTTCGAAAACTTTATGCGATATTCTAGGTTTTCATGATCTTGATGATTGCTCTTTAAATTTGCAACTTGTGGATTCCACCATTAAAAAGCCAATGGGAAGGATCAATGATTTTCTCATTGTTGCAAATAGAAATTTGGTGCCCGTAAATGTTATCGTTCTTGATATAGATTGCAATCTTTCTTGCCCTATTATTCTTGGTAGACCTTTCCTTAGAACGATTGGTGCGATTATTGATATGAAGGAAGGAATATTAGATTCCAATTTCCATTAAAGAAAGGTATGGAGCACTTTCCAAGAAAGAAAGTCAAATTACCTTATGAATCTATCATGCAAGCTACTTATGAATTGAGTGCCAAAGATGGCACTACTTAGATCTATCTTCGCTTTTATGCCTAGCTAGGGGCGTTAAACGATAGCGCTAGTTGGGAGGCAACCCAATTTTCTTTGTGTTTTTTGTTTTTGTTCCTGTTTAGTAATAAATCTTGCATCTACCTCCTGTTTATATGTGTTTTTTATCTTTTAATTAGTGTTTGTGCCAAGTAGAACCTATAGGATAACCTATGATGATAGTTAATTTGATTCTGCTGAAAAACAGAAACTTTGCGCGCACGAATTTAATTTTGTTAAATCACAGAAACGTGATTTTGCGTTGATTCTTTTTGCTTCTGATCAATAGACAATTTTCAAGGACTTCCTATTTTGGTAGGATTTTTAGAGTTCCAGAAGTTTGCGTTAGTTACAGATTTCTACAGACTGTTCTGTTTTTGATAGATTCTGTTTTTCGTGTGTTGTTTGCTTATTTTGATGCATCTATGGCTAGTAAAATATTTTATAAACCATAGAGAAGTTGGAATACAGTAGGTTTAACACCAAAATAAATAAATAATGAGTTCATTACAGTACCTTATGTGGTGGTTTTGTTTTCTTTCACTAACGGAGCTTATAAGATTTCCTGTTGAGTTTTGTGTTGTGAAGTTTTCAAGTTTTGGGTAAAGCTTTTATGGACTATGGAATAAGGAGTGGCAAGAGCCTAAGCTTGGGGATACCCATGGCACCCAAAGATATTCAAGGATAGCCAAAAGCCTAAGCTTGGGGATGCCAAGTGAAGGCATCCCCTCTTTCGTCTTCGTTCATTGGTAACTTTACTTGGAGCTATATTTTTATTCGCCACATGATATGTGTTTTGCTTGGAGCGTCGTGTATTATATTAGTCTTTGATTTTTAGTTTACCATAATCATCCTTGCTGTACACACCTTTTGGGAGAAGCCTACTTGATTAGAATTTGCTAGATTCCTCTATGTGCTTCACTTATATCTTTTGAGCTTGATAGTTTTTGCTCTAGTACTTCACTTATATCTTTTAGAGCACGGTGGTGTCTTAATTTTAAAGAAATTGCTAGTCTCTCATGCTTCACTTATATATTTTTGAGATTCTTTGAGAACAGCATGGTATTTGCTATGGTTACAAAGTTGGTCCTAGAATGATGAGCATCCAAGTTGGGTATAATAAAAACTATCATAGAAAAAGAATTGGATGCTATGATCAATATGATGCTTGATAATTGTTTTGAGATATGGAAGTAGTGATATTAGAGTCATGCTAGTTGAGGTGATTATGAAAAATACTTGTGTTGAGGGTTGTGATTCCCGTAGCATGCACGTATGGTGAACCACTTTGTGATGAAGTTGGAGCACAATTTTATTTATTGATTGTCTTATGAGTGGCGGTCGGGGACGAGCGATGGTCTTTTCCTACCAATCTATCCCCCTAGGAGCATGCGCAGAGTGCTTTGGTTTTTGATGACTTCTTGATTTTTGCAACAAGTATACGAGTTCTTCTGACTATTGATGACTTCTAGATTTTTGCAACAAGTATACGAGTTCTTCTGACTAATGTTGAGTCCATGGATTATACGCACCTAACCCTTCCACCATTGCTAGCCTCTCTTGTACCGCGCAACTTTCGCCGGTACCATACACCCACCATATACCTTCCTCAAAACAGCCACCATACCTACCTATTATGGCATTTCCATAGCCATTCTGAGATATATTGCCATGCAACTTTTCACCATTCTGTTCATCACGCATTACTTTTGTCATATTGCTCTTTGCATGATCATGTAGTTGACATTGTATTTGTGGCAAGGACACCTTCATAATTTTCACACATGTTGCTCTTGATTCATTGCATATCCCGGTACACCGCCGGAGGCATTCATATAGAGTCATATCTCGTTCTAGCTTTGAGTTGTAATTCTTGAGTTGTAAATCCATAAAAGTGTGACGATCTTCATTATTAGAGCATTGTCCTAGTGAGGAAAGGATGATGAAGACTATGATTCCCCCACAAGTCGGGATGAGACTTCGGAATTTACAAAAAGAAAAAAAAGGGAGAGAAAAAGAAAAAAAGAGAAAGGCCAAAAAGAAAAAAAGATGGCCAAAGAAAAAAAGGAAAAAAAGAAAAAAAAGAGAGAAAAAGAAAAGAAAAAATAAATGAGAGAAAAAGAGAGAAGGGACAATGCTACTATCTCTTTTTCCACACTTGTGCTTCAAAGTAGCACCATGATCTTCATGATAGAGAGTCTCATATGTTGTCACTTTCATATACTAGTGGGAATTTTTCATTATAGAACTTGGATTGTATATTCCAGTGATGGGCTTCCTCAAAAGTGCCCTAGGTCTTCGTCAGCAAGCGAGTTGGATGCACACACACTTAGTTTCTTTTGTTGAGCTTTCATATATTTATAGCTCTAGTGCATCCATTGCATGGCAATCCCTACTCACTCACATTGATATCTATTAATGGGCATCTCCATAGCCCGTTGATACGCCTAGTTGATGTGAGACTATCTTCTCCTTTTTTGTCTTCTTCACAACCACCATTCTATTCCACATATAGTGCTATGTCCATGGCTCACGCTCATGTATTGCGTGAAAGTTGAAAGAGTTTGAGATTATTAATGTATGAAACAATTGCTTGGCTTGTCATCGGGATTGTGCATGATTAAATACTTTGTGTGATGAAGATAGAGCAACAATCAGACTATATGATTTTGTAGGGATAACTTTTTTTGGCCATGTTATTTTGAGAAGACATGATTACTTTGATTAGTATGCTTGAAGTATCACTATTTTCATGTTAATATGAACTTTTATTTTCTATCATTTGGATCTGAACATTCATGCCACAATAAACAAAATTACATTGAGAATTATGCTAGGTAGTATTCCACATCAAAAATTTCTTTTTTATCATTTACCTACCTGAGGACGAGTAGGAATTAAGCTTGGGGATGCTTGATATGTCTCCAACGTATCTATAACTTTTGATTGTTCCATGATATTATATTACCCCTTTTGGATGTTTATGGGCTTTATTTTACACATTTATATCATTTCTGGGACTAACCTACTAACCGGAGGTCCAACCCGTATTGCTGTTTTTTTGCCTATTTCAGTATTTCGAAGAAAAGGAATATCAAACGGAGTCCAAACGGAATGAAACCTTTGGGAGCGTGATTTTTGGAACAAACGTGATCCAGAGGACTTGGAGTGCAAGTCAAGAAGCAGCCGAGGCCTCGACGAGATAGGAGGGCGCCCCCACCCTATAGGGCGCGCCCCCTGTCTCGTGGGCCCCTCGGGCGGCCATCGACGTACTTCTTCCTCCTATATAAGCGTACCTACCCCGAAAACATCCAGGGAGCCAACGAAACACAATTTGCACCACCATAACCTTTTGTATCTGCAAGATCCCATCTTGGAGCCTTTGCCGGCGATCTGCCGGAGGGGGAATCGACCACGGAGGGCTTCTACATCAACACCATAGCCCCTCCGATGAGTTGTGAGTAGTTTACCACAGACCTTCGTGTCCATAGTTATTAGCTAGATGGCTTCTTCTCTCTTATTGGATCTCAATACAATGTTCTCCCCCTCTCTTGTGGAGATCTATTTGATGTAAACTCTTTTTGCGGTGTGTTTGTCGAGATCCGATGAATTGTGGGTTTATGATCAAGTTTATCTATGAGAAATATTTGAATCTCCTCTGAGTCCTTTTATGTATGATTGAGTTATCTTTGCAAGTCTCTTCGAATTAAAAGTTTGGTTTGGCCTACTAGATTGATCTTTCTTGCCGTGGGAGAAGTGCTTAGCTTTGGGTTCAATCTTGCGGTGTCCTTACCCGTGTGGATGTGAGGGTTGCAAGGCACGTATTGTATTGTTGCCATCGAGGATAAAAAGATGGGGTTTATATCATATTGCATGAGTTTATCCCTCTACAACATGTCATCTTGCATAAGGCGTAACTCTGTTCTTATGAACTTAATACTCTAGATGCAGGCAGGAGTCGGTCGATGTGTGGAGTAATTGTAGTAGATGTAGGCAGGAGTCGGTCTACTTGTTGCGGACGTGATGCCTATATACATGATCATGCCTAGATAATATCACAACTATTCGCTTTTCTACCAATTGCTCGACAGTAATTTGTTTACCCACCGTAATACTTATGCTATCTTGAGAGAAGCCACTAGTGAAACCTATGGCCCCCGGGTCTATCTCTTATCATATTTGCTTCCAATCTACTTTTATTTGCATCTTTACTTTTTGCATCTATATTATAAAATACCAAAAATATATTTATCTTATCATACTCTCTAATAGATCTCACTTTCGCAAGTGGCCGTGAAGGGATTGACAACCCATTTATTGCGTTGGTTGCGAGTTCTTTGTTTGTTTGTGTAGGTGCATGGGACTTTTGAGGAGCCTCCTACTGGATTGATACCTTGGTTCTAAAAATGGAGGGAAATACTTATGCTACTATTGCTGCATTACCCTTTCCTCTTCAAGGAAAACCAACGCAAGCTCAAGACGTAGCAATGCTCATTCGCCGAATCCTTCCGTGCCAATGCCAGGCTTGCTATTTGTGGGAATTCGACCCGGCCAAGCACCAGACGCTACTAGAGCTCTTCGGCACGACGCACGAAGATATCTGGAAGGTGCTCTTCAAGGCCGGTGAGACACCACTGCCCACGACCGAGGACCGTGGGCATAGCTTAACTCGCCAGGCTAATCCGGTAAGTTCTTTCATGTTTCCAAGGTATACCCTTTACTGGCATACTCGATGAAGGAATCTAAGCTTCCCTATCAATTTTTTCAGGCCTGGATAAAGATGGCGAAGTGGATTAACTGTCCCGCTCCGTGGCCCAAAAGCCAAGAAATCCCGCTTCTGACGAAGATGCTGGTTCCGGCACCTTATCAGGTGCCGGAGAAGAAGGCCAAGGGGACCAGAGATGGTCTCCGTCTTAAGGGCGCATCAGACGCAATGTCCGAAGACACCGAGGATCACTCCTCCGTTGCTGAAGACGACGAGGAAGAGAAGGAGGAAGAAGAAGAAATCCATTCCCCCCTGCTGGGAGGAGAAAGAAGAGGACGACCTCCACGCATCTGGAGGCCGAGGCGTCCAAGAAGGGGAAAGCTTCCCTTCCGGACAACTCCGCAGCGGCCACCAACAGCAGGTGGGAGTGGGAGGATCATTGAAGGAGCATCATTGAAGAAGCTTCCCTTCCGGAAAACCTCCCCCTGGACCGCATCATTGAAGATGATTGAAGGAGCCATCAAGCCTTATTGTGACGACACAGTGGAACTCTCAATGAAAGCACCAATGTCGGTGTCAAAACCGGCGGATCTCGGGTAGGGGGTCCCAAACTATGCGTCTAAGGCTAATGGTAACAGGAGGCAGCGAACACGATGTTTTACCCAGGTTCGGGCCCTCTCGATGGAGGTAATACCCTACTTCCTGCTTGACCAATCTTGATGATATGAGTATTACAAGAGTTGATCTACCACGAGATCGTAGAGGCTAAACCCTAGAAGCTAGCCTATGATTATGATTGTTGTTATCCTACGGACTAAACCCTCTGGTTTATATAGACATCGGAGGGGGCTAGGGTTACACAGAGTTGGTTACAGAGAAGGAGATCTACATATCCGAATTGCCAAGCTTGCCTTCCACGCAAAGGAGAGTTCCTTCTGGACACGTGACGAAGTCTTCAATCTTGTATCTTCATAGTCCAACAGTCCGGCCAAAGTATATAGTCCGGCTGTCCGAGGACCCCTTAGTCCAGGACTCCCTCAGTAGCCCCTGAACCAGGCTTCAATGACGATGAGTCCGGCGTACAGATTGTCTTCTGCATTGCAAGGTGGGTTCCTTCTGCGAGTACTTCATAAAAAATTTCGATCACAAGGATCGTGTCCGGCTCTGCAAAACAAATTCCACATACCACTGTAGAGAGCACAATTTTCCACAAATCTAATCTGCTGATAGCCTTTTATGACATCACACCATGGTCCGGTCATTATTCGAACCGTTTTTCACAACCAGCTACTGCACATAATGCAAGGTAGTTTTATTGGCACGTCTTGTCAAAGCAGAGATCGTGTCCCCTTATCACGGGATTCTCATCAATACGGACGTGGATAACCCAACCACGCCATCAAACGCAGCGCGTGGGGAATAAGCGATTTTAACAGGCAAGTGGGGAGGCGCAGGATCCCTGCTTCCTTTATAAGGGGATAAGAACTCCCTCTTTCACCCATGCCTTCTTCCTCTACGCATCCGTCCCTTCTTGCTCAAGCCCTAGCGCTCAAGCGTCCACCTTCTCCATCAAAAAGGTTTCCCAAAAATGTCCGGATCCGGAGCAGGAGGCAAGTGGATGGCCTCTATCGTCTGGGAGAAGGATATTAAAAAGGGATAATTAGATTTATACCCCTAGTTGTGTCCCACTCGTCTGTTTTACCCCTAATTCCCAAAAGTCACCGGTTCTGTCCAAGTCACTTTGCTCCTCTTATGCTTTTGCCCTTTGACCGTTTGACCGTCAGTTTGAAAACTTCATAACTAATTCATACTAAATCAGAAAAATGCAAATAAGATACCAAAATGTTCAAAAAACATCACCTATATGTCTGTGTCATTTGCATTCATGAAAAAAGTGTTGGAAAGTGCCCATCCGAGTTTTAGCTCTTATGCTACCACCATGAATAGTAAAATCTAAAAAAGTTCAAAAAAGTTCAAAAAAAAATTGCTGGCAAAGAATGACAAATGTTTTAAGTGCCTGCCAAGTTTCATCAGGGAATAACATTCATGGATGTCATGGCAAAAAAAAAACAATCAGCACTCCAAAATAGATTATTTTTTTGCCACGACTTCCACGAATGTCGTTCCCTAATGAAACTTGGCAAGCACTTAGAACATTTGTCGTTCTTTGCCATCATATTTTTTTGTTTTTTTTTGAATTTTTTTAGAGTTTACTATTCATGGTGGTATCAAAAGAGCTAAAACTTAGATGTGCACTTTTCAACACTTTTTTCATGAATGCAAATGACACTGACATATAGGTGATGTTTTTCTGAACATTTTGGTATCTTATTTGCATTTTTCTGCTTTAGTATGAATTAGTTATGAAGTTTTCAAACTGACAGTCAAACGGTCAAAGGGCAAAACCATAAGAGGAGCAAAGTGACTTGGACAGAACCGATGACTTTTGAGAATTAGGGGTAAAACAGACGAGTGGGACACAACTAGGGGCATAAATCTAATTATCCCTATTAAAAAACTTTGGGGGGCAAGGTATTTGGCCAAGAGAATCAGCCACCGTCTTTCGACGGCGGGACAAATCGTCCCCACCCCGGAACCCCACGAGAGGGTGGAATTTCTCCCTCATTTTGTTCGCGGGCTAGGGTTTCCCCTCCACCCATTTGTTCACGGCATAATGTACTATTACGGGATTGATTTTCAAGATCTATCTCCCAATTCTTTCCTCAATATCTCGACATTCATCGTCGTGTGCGAGGCCTTTCTCCACGCCCCGCCGCACTTTGGCTTATGGCTGAAGGTTTTTAACATGAAGCCCAAGGTAGTGAGCGGCGAGCATGCCAAATGCGGAAGTACCATGCTGAGCAAGACGCCCAACGTCACATGGCCAACAGGTGCTTTTAATGATTCCGTCAAGGAGTGGCAGCAACAGTGATTCTACATCACCGAGCCGCGTGGCAAGGAATGGGCCACCGCCCCAGAGTTCAGATCCGGCGCCCCCCTGTGGCATACGTCTTGGCCCAAGAAGGGCCTGAACTGTGCTTTGTCTGACGAGCTATAGGAGCTCCAGATGTGCATCCAAGACATGGAAGAAAAGGGCATCAAGCTCGTCAATGTAGTCCAGGTGATGTTGGTTCGCCGGATTCTACCTTGTCAATACCGGGCTTGCAATCTATGGGAGTTTGACCCAGCCAAGCACCAGACCTTGTCAAAGCTCTTTGGCTCTTTGCATAAGGACATCTGGAGGGTGATTTTCAAGTCCGGCAAACCATGGTCGGACTCCGCCGAGGACCGCGGGTACCAACTGTCTCGTCTGGCAAGTTCGGTAAGTAATCACTTGTTGACAGTCCATATGTTTCATTCGCATATTCTTTAAGAAAATGCCTAAAGTGTTTCCCCCGAATTTCCTAGGGCTAGGCGAAGAAGGCGGGACGAATCTACTGTCCGGCCCAGCTACCAGAAGAACCAGCTGGCCCACTTCTGACGAAGATGCTGGTCCCGACGCCTTACAAGGCACCGGAGAAGAAGACCGGAAAGGAGGCCAAGAAGATCAGGGACGACCTCCGTCATCGTGGTGCTTCGGACGCAAGATCCGAAGATTCCAAGGCCCATTCTTCCTCCCAAGAGGATGAGGAGGAGGAGGAAGACGAATCCCCCGCGGGGAGAAGAAAGAAAAGGACGGCCTCCACATCCTTGGAGGCCGAGCCACCCAAGAGGGAAAAAACTCCTCTGCAAGAGAAGTCCACCGTAGCCACCGATAGCAGCCCGGAGTGGGATCCCAGGGCCGAGCCCCTGGTGAACTCGTGAGTATAAAATCCGAACACACTCATGCGTCCAGACTCGTCATGGCATGACATTCTAATCCGAGACGTGCTTTTTTCAGTCCGGCGAAGCTCCGCGCCGAACAATCCTCGTTAGAAGATCTGCTGAGTTCGGATGCGATGGAGAGCAGAACACCCCCGAAGGCCTCCTCCAAGCATATGGATGAAACTGAGGTTTCGTCCCAGAAGGACCCAGGCCACAGAGGAGGGGAAAAGGTCGCAAAGGTGGTTCCAGGAGGCCATACTTCAGGGGCCGGACACAAGGGAGAGAAAGATCCCATGGGCGTCGACGGTGGGGGTCATCTTGAATCTAGAACCCAACCAGACACGATTCTAGAGACCCATAAGGTCCCCGGATCAGACAGACGGCCACCATCAACTGGAGGAGGTATGCCTGCTCCACCTGCCGCCTCTGCCCAACCAGAGGCGCCGGATACTTTATTGGCGGCGCTGAAGGGTGCCTCCATCGTTGATGAACACCGTGCCCTCATGGGTGTGGTGATTGAGAAGATTCAGTCCGCTGAGAGTGGACTGAATGAATCCTGTATCAACCTCATAAGAGGCTTTGAGGTATGTTTATGAGTTTTTGGGAGAGTGTCATGGTATAGATTGTAGCCCCTGATACACTGTTCGGTGAAAGAGAGAACCGAACAGAGGATCAAATTAATGCTCGCAGGAGACTCACTTCATGACATCTATCACTCTTTTTAACCAGAAGGCGTCTGTAGTGACTGCCGCCTCTCATGCTTCGGAAGTATCCGGACTGAGGCATAGTCTAGAGCGGGCCGAAGGAGAACTTGT
Source organism: Aegilops speltoides (assembly GCA_021437245.1). NCBI lineage: Eukaryota > Viridiplantae > Streptophyta > Magnoliopsida > Poales > Poaceae > Aegilops > Aegilops speltoides. Next base: position 370,985,327 of record CM038142.1, read on the forward strand.
CCAAGTGAAGAGACAGCTGGAGGATAATCAAGGTATGTAGAAACCTTGTTTATGTAGCAAAAATGAATAAGTGTGCATGATGAAAATATTTTCATAATGTGCTCTAGGAGAGACGGCCAAAATTGAGGCTCTCAGGAAGGCTGTGGCTGAAGCCGAGAAGAAGGCAGCCGCAGAGCAGGCTCTTCGTGAGAAACACGAGGCCAGAGTTATTCAGGCTGAGCGAGAGTTTCAAGAGGCCGTGCAGAAATGCGAGACCTTGGAGCAGAGTTTAGCAGGGAAATAATCCGAACTCTCCCAGGCTTGCCAAGCCGCAAGTGATGCCCGGGGGAGGCCCAAGGTGCCCTGAAGGAAATCTAGGAGGCGAGGTAGATTGCGGCTGGTAAGGCTTTTTCTGTACAAAGCGAGTATTTGAAAGGAGAAAATCAAGTTGAGAGTTTAAATTCTACTTTCTCCAGGGGTATTTGCGGAGCTGCCACATAGCATATCTGACGTTGCCCAATTCTACCGAGCCGAAGAGAGGAATACTGTAGATAAGTTCTTCTGGATGCAGTATCTGGCGCCGAATTATTCGGTGCCATTTTCCGATCAGCTGAAGCAGCTGGTCGAACTGCATAAAGCGGTCGAGCTAGCCATGAAGGATTTGATTATCCGACTGTGGCCTACCGAGCCGATTCCAAGCAGTTACTTCGGGCTTGTGAAGCGAATTGTGAGTGCCTGGCCTCGACTCAAAGTCATCAAGCGGTCGGTCTGCATAGAAGGTGCGCAAATGGCCTTCGCCCGCGCAAAGGTGCATTGGGGGAAGATGGATGCAGAAAAGCTGATGACCGAAGGACCGCCGGAGGGGAAGGAGCACCGCAAGCCCGAACTGTATTATGAAGGTGTCTTGAAAGGGGCCCGCCTTGCGGCGGAGCAATGCACCAAGGACATTATGTTTCCATGAATACGGTCATGTTTGTCCTTTGTAATATTTGAACAAGGATATTATTTATCGCTTGTCGTAAGAAAGTTTTTCCTCCTGTGCGGCCGTTTTCATATATTAATCCTAAGAGTCGGCCAGTGGTCGGCGTCTGCCCCCACGTAGTGAGTACGGGGTCTTCAGGATAAACCTGAGCACTCTTTATCCCAGTTTTGGGTCCCTAAAGGAGGTGTTCAGCACAACGAACCAGGCAATCGGACTATAGGCTTTATCGCTCTCATTTAGCCATAGGATTTTTTACGAGGAAGGTAGGCGCAACCCCTGGTGTTCGGAAGACCACACAAGGGGCTCTATAAGCACCTGATCGGAAAAGGCTGATCCATCGCACGCTGCATTGGTTATGGCATTATGCGGAAGAAATCCTTAAAGATTTTGGAACCTCTCGAACAGCTGACCAGCTCTCGCTACATCATGACAGTCAGTTTTCGGCTTTCTCTACTGAGGTGCTCATCCGGAAGAACCGGGACACAATCACAGTAGTTCTTCCAGTGCTACCTTAGCCGATATAGCGGAACGTAAGGTACCAAAACATAGGAGCTGAGCAAACCCAACTATTGACCCAAGACATGATTCGGAGCTGATGCATATAATGCTATGAGTTCGGGGTGCCGAACTACTGTGAAGGTGTTCGGACTTTTGTGCCGTAGTATGGGCATGATGAAGCCCCTGGCATATTAAGGCATATCATGATAAACAACCGTCTTTTAACAAAAAAAGTTCTAAATAAGAAAGAGCAGCAGACGAGCATCACATAAATCCACATGTTGCATTTGAATAATACGTCAATGCATATGATTACATATGATGTGATAAAAAGGAAATATGATTGCGGAACCTGCTGATACCGGACGTGAGGAAGTTGTGTTTGGATCCGGGTGTATTCGGATGATCATAGAGGGGAATATCTAGAGATTCCCTTATGCGCTTGGACTGTTTCCACGCCATCCATCCTTACCTACGTAAAGGTGAACCTGCAATGCAAGAAATGGTTTTGCGCCACCGGGCGGTTGAGCCGCAGTATGTGGCTTGTATTATGTTTTTTCAGAGTATTTTTAATTAAGCTCCGGGCGAGCCGGGCTATCCTGCCGCGCAGTAGTTCGGACTCCTTTAGTGGTGTCCGGGCGCTTGGCCGCCGGCTCGAGATTTGGCTGGAAGGTGCCATCCATTGCAGTAAGGGGAGTTCGGTCCTGCCATTAACCGTGATGACGTCGCGCGGACCGGGCATTTTAATTTACGGTAGACATAATGTGGCACCGCGTTGAACCGAGCGAACACGGTTCGTCCGAGCAGTGCCTGATGGTCACTGCGAAAGGGGACGATGTAGAAGACTAAATCTTCGATACGGTGATTGTCCGAAGATCCGAAGACCACTTCCAGTGTGATTGAGCCCATGCAATAGGCCTCTACACCTGGTATGACACCTTCGAAGGTGGTCTTGGTGGGCTTGATCCTTGAGGGTTTGATGCCCATTTTGCGCACTGTATCCTGGTATAGCAGGTTCAGGCTGCTACCTCCGTCCATAAGGAATTGTGTGAGGTGGAATCCGTTAATGATGGGGTCGAGGACCAGTGCGGCCGAACCACCATGACAGATACTGGTAAGATGGTCCCTACGATCGAAAGTGATCGGGCAAGAGGACCATGGGTTAAACTTTGGGTCGATTTTATAGACTTTCCTTAGTGAACGTTTCCACTTGGGAATGCCGCTTGCGCATATCATATTCACTATTTTCACCTGGGGGGATTTCTTCTGTCCTACTGTATTTGGTGATCGGGGCTCCTCGTCGTCATCACTTTGAGACCCCTTCCCCTTGTTTTTGGCATCTGACCTGCCGGCTTGTCTGAAGACCCAACACTCTCTATTAGTGTGGTTGGCTGGTGTTCCTGGGGTGCCATGAATTTGGCATGGACAGTCGAGTATGCAGTCCAAACTGGACGGGCCTGGGTTGTTTTTGTTAAATGGCTTCTTCCGCTGACCGGACTTGGAGCCGCTAAATCCGGCATTAACTAACGTGTCTTCGGCACTATCACTGTTTTTGCGGTGCTTGTGTTTGTTGCGCCATGGTTTGTCGTTGCTATCCTTGGCTTTCAATGTGCCAGGATTGCTTGTTGTATTGTTGCTACGAGCCAACCAGCTATCCTCGCCCGCGCAAAAGTGGGTCATGAGTGTTGTGAGGGCTGCCATGGACTTTGGCTTTTCCTGACCGAGATGTCGGGCAAGCCACTCGTCATGGATGTTATGCTTAAAGGACGCTAGGGCTTTGGCATCCAGACAGTCAACAATTTGGTTCTTTTTGGTTAGGAACCGGGTCCAAAATTTTCTGGCTGACTCTCCGGGCTGTTGGGTTATGTGACTTAGATCATCAACATCCGGTGGTTGCACATAAGTGCCCTGGAAGTTGTCAAGGAATGCGTCTACCAGGTTCTCCCAACTCCCGATGGAGTTTGCTGGCAAGCTATTCAGCCAATGCCGAGCCGGTCCCTTGAGTTTTAATGGAAGGTACTTGATGGCGTGTAGATCATCTCCGCGGGCCATGTGAATGTGGAGGAAAAAGTCTTCTATCCATACCGCGGGGTCTGTGGTACCATCGTATGATTCATTGTTCACGGGTTTAAACCCTTCCGGGAATTCATGATCCATTACTTCATCAGTGAAGCATAGGGGATGTGCGGCGCCTCTGTGCCGGGCTTCATTGTATTCGGCCCGACCGGATTTGTTAGGTATCCGGCGTGACGATCCTTGTCACGTGTTGGGGCGCGCCCCCGTGATCCGTAGATCGATCTTGACCGTCCTTCTTTGTTTTCAATAATTCTCGCAGGTCCTTCATGTAGCCCCGGGCCTTGGTATTATCGTTTGGTTGGCGACGGGGTGCGGTCTGGACTTCAGGCTGGTACGCCGCTTTGTCGTGGCTACGGGGTGGTCGGTCAGCCACATCATGTGCTGGTAGCGTGGGCTTTGAAGCCTCCTCCTCGAGTTGAGGTAGCAACTTGCGCTTTGGGTAGCTTTTGCTAGGGTGCTCGAGTCCGTATTCCTCGGCAGCCAGGACCTCGGTCCATTTGTCAGTTAGCAGATCTTGATCAGCTTGAAGCTGTTGCTGCTTTTTCTTGAGGCTTTTTGCAGTGGCTATAAGCCGGCGTTTGAAGCGCTCCTGCTCGACGGGATCCTCAGGCACGATGAATTCTTCGTCGCCAAGACTCACTTCGTCTTCGGAGAGAGGCATGTAATTTTCATCCTCTGATTCTCCATCTGTTGCCTGTTCTTTAGGGCTAACTTGCCCATCCTCTTGCTCGGCCTGCTCGAAGCCTGGCTGGGCAGGATTGTTTTCGTCTTCGGCACCATTCAGATTGTTATCTCTTGTGCCGGTATCGCTATTTTTGCTATGGCGGGGCTTGGAGGGCCGCCTATGACGCCGGTGCTTAGATTGCTTCTCCAAGGGGTTATCGTCCGTTGCCTCATTGCCATTGCTTTCTTTGGGGGTGTCCACCATATGTATGATGAGTTGGCTGTCCAGCGCCCTACAGGCGGTGGTTATTGTTCTTCTCCTGCATCGTCGTCCACACCGTCGATGTCTTCGGAGTTGAAGTCAAGCACGTTGGTTAAGTCATCGACAGTGGCTATTAAGTGGGTGGTGGGTGGGAAGCGAATTTATTCGTCGTCCGCTTCCCACTCGAGTCGGACATAGTTCGACCAAGAATCTCTCGACAAGGAAAGATACCTCAATGAGTTCAGCACGTCACCCAAGGGCGAGTGCTGAAAAATATCCGCAGCGGTGAACTCCATGACCGGTGCCCAATCATATTCGATAGGCATAGATGCACGCGGTTCAGATCCTGTAGCCGGAGACGAGTCCAAGGGTCCGATGACACCACCCTCACAGGAGGTGGGATCAGTGTTCGGCTCCAGCGCCGATGAGTGTGTGGCCTCCATGGCGGGTGTTGGGGAACATAGTAATTTCAAATACTTTCCTATGCACACGCAAGATCATGATGATGCATAGCAACGAGAGGGGAGAGTGTGTCCATGTACCCTCGTAGACCGAAAGCGGAAGCGTTAGCACAACGCGGTTGATGTCGTCGTACGTCTCCACGGCCCGACCGATCAAGCACCGAAACTACGACACATCCGAGTTCTAGCACACGTTCAGCTCGATGACGTCCCTCGAACTCCGATCCAGCCGAGTGTCGAGGGAGAGTTCCGTCAGCACGACGGCGTGGTGACGATCTTGATGTTCTACCGTCGCAGGGCTTCGCCTAAGCACCGTTACAATATTATCGAGGAGGACTATGGTGGAGGATGCACCGCACACGGCTAAGAGATCAAGAGATCAATTGTTGTTGTGTCTAGAGGTGCCCCCTGCCCCCGTATATAAAGGAGTGGAGGAGGGGGAGAGGGTCGGCCCCTATGGCAAGCCGTGGAGGAGTCCTACTCCCATCGGGAGTAGGATTCCTCCCCTTCCATGTAGTAGTAGGAGACAAGGAAGGGGGAGAGGGAAGAGAAGGAAGGAGGGGGCGCCGCCCTCCCCCTAGTCCAATTCGGACTAGTCATTGGGGGGGCGGGGCGCGGCCTGCCTCTCTCTCTCCCCTAAAGCCCAATAAGTCCCATATACTTCTTCACCCGTATTCCCGTAACTCCTAGGTACTCCGAAAAATACCCGAACCACTCGGAACCTTTCCGATGTCTGAATATAGTCATCCAATATATCGATCTTTACGTCTCGACCATTTCGAGACTCCACGTCATGTCCCTGATCTCATCCGGGACTTTGAACTCCTTCGGTACATCAAAACTCATAAACTCATAATAAAACTGTCATCGAAACCTTAAGTGTGCGGACCCTACGGGTACGAGAACTATGTAGACATGACCAAAACACGTTTCCGGTCAATAACCAATAGCGGAACTTGGACGCTCATATTGGCTCCTACATATTCTACGAAGACCTTTATCGGTCAAACCGCATAACAATATACGTTGTTCCCTTTGTCATCGGTTTGTTTACTTGCCCGAGATTCGATCGTCGGTATCTCAATACCTAGTTCAATCTCGTTACCGGCAAGTCTCTTTACTTGTTACATAATGCATCATCCTGTAACTAACTCATTAGCTACATTGCTTGCAAGGCTTATAGTGATGTGCATTACCGAGAGGGCCTAGAGATACCTCTCCGACAATCAGAGTGACAAATCCTAATCTCAAAATACGCCAACTCAACATGTACCTTCGGAGACACCTGTAGAGCTCCTTTATAATCACCCAGTTACGTTGTGATGTTTGGTAGCACACAAAGTGTTCCTCCGATAAACGGGAGTTGCATAATCTCATAGTTATAGGAACATGTATAAGTCATGGAGAAAGCAATAGCAACATACTAAACGATCAAGTGCTAAGCTAACGGAATGTGTCAAGTCAATCACATCATTCTCCTAATGATGTGATCCCATTAATCAAATAACAACTCATGTTTATGGTTAGGAAATTTAACCATCTTTGATTAACGAGCCAGTCAAGTAGAGGCCTACTAGTGACACTATGTTTGTCTATGTATTCACACATGTATTATGTTTCCGGTTTCGAGTTACTAATCTTAGCAAACGAACAAGTATCAAATACTCAGGGGCTACTATAAACACTAGTAAGGCACACATCAATAACCTGTATATGAAATATACCCTTGTTCACTTTGCCATCCTTCTTACCCACCAAATATTCAGGGCATTTCCGTTTCCAGTGACCATTTACTTTGCAGTGTAAGCACTCAGTTTCAGGCTTTGGTCCAGCTTTGGGATTCTTTGCGGGAGTGACAACTTGCTTGTCATTCTACTTGAAGTTCCCTTTCTTCCCCTTTGCCCTTTTCTTGAAACTAGTGGTCTTATCAATCATCAACACTTGATGCTCTTTCTTGATTTCTACCTTCGTTGATTTCAACATCGCGAAGAGCTCGGGAATCGTTTCCGTCATCCTTTGCATACTATAGTTCATCACGAAGTTCTACTAACTTGGTGATGGTGACTAGAGAACTCTGTCAATCACTATCTTATCTGGAAGATTAACTCCCACTTGTTTCAAGCGATTGTAGTACCCAGACAATCTGAGCACATGCTCACTAGTGGAGCAATTCTCCTCCATCTTTTAGCTATAGAACTTGTTGGAGACTTCATATCTCTCAACTCAGGTATTTGCTTGAAATATTAACTTCAACTCCTGGAACATCTCATATGGCCCATGACGTTCAAAACGTCTTTGAAGTCCCGATTCTAAGCCGTTAATCATGGTGCACTAAACTATCAAGTAGTCATCATATTGAGCTAGCCAAACGTTCATAACGTTTGCATCTGCTCCTGCAATAGGGCCGTCACCTAGCGGTGCATCAAGGACATAATTCTTCTGTGCAGCAATGAGGACAATCCTCAGATCATGGATCCAATCCGCATCATTGCTACTAACATCTTTCAACACAGTTTTCTCTAGGAACATATCAAAATAAACATATGAAAGCAACAATGCGAGCTATTGATCTACAACATAATTTGCAAAATACTAACAGGACTAAGTTCATGATAAATTTAAGTTCAATTAATCATATTACTTAAGAACTCCCACTTAGACAGACATCTCTCTAGTCATCTAAGCGATCACGTGATCCAAATCAACTAAACCATGTCCGATCATCACGTGAGATGGAGTAGTTTTCAATGGTGAACATCACTATGTTGATCATATCTACTATATGATTCACGCTCGACCTTTCGGTCTCCGTGTTCTGAGGCCATATCTGCATATGCTAGGCTCGTCAAGTTTAACCTGAGTATTCCGCGTGTGCAACTGTTTTGCACCCATTGTATTTGAACGTAGAGCCTATCACACCCGACCATCACGTGATGTCTCAGCACGAAGAACTTTCGCAACGGTGCATACTCAGAGAGAACACTTCTTGATAATTAGTGAGAGATCATCTTAAAATGCTACCGTCAACCAAAGCAAGATAAGATGAATAAAGGATAAACATCACATGCAATCAATATAAGTGATATGATATGGCCATGATCATCTTGTGCTTGTGATCTCCATCTCCAAAGCACCGTCGTGATCACCATCGTCACCGGCGCGACACCTTGATCTCCATCATAGCATCGTTCTTGTTTCGCCATCTATTGCTTGTACGACTATCGCTACCGCTTAGTGATAAAGTAAAGCAATTACAGGGCGCTTGCCTTTCATACAATAAAGCGACAACCATATGGCTCCTGCCAGTTGCCGATAACTCGGTTACAAAACATGATCATCTCATACAATAAAATATAGCATCACGTCTTGACCATATCACATCACAACATGCCCTACAAAAACAAGTTAGACGTCCTCTACTTTGTTGTTGCAAATTTTACGTGGCTGCTATGGGCTGAGCAAGAACCGTTCTTACCTACACATCAAAACCACAACGATAGTTCGTCAAGTTAGTGATGTTTTAACCTTCGCAAGGACCGGGCGTAGCCACACTCGGTTCAACTAAAGTTGGAGAAACAGACACCCGCCAGCCACCTATGTGCAAAGCACGTCGGTAGAACCAGTCTTGCGTAAGCGTACACGTAATGTCGGTCCGGGCCGCTTCATCCAACAATACCGCCGAACCAAAGTATGACATGCTGGTAAGCAGTATGACTTGTATCGCCCACAACTCACTTGTGTTCTACTCGTGCATATAACATCTACGCATAAAACCAGGCTCTGATACCACTGTTGGGGAACGTAGTAATTTCAAAAAAAATCCTGCGCACACGCAAGATCATGGTGATGCATAGCAACGAGAGGGGAGAGTGTGTCCATGTACCCTCGTAGACCGAAAGCGGAAGCGTTAGCACAACACGGTTGATGTAGTCGTACGTCTTCACGGCCCGACTGATCAAGCATCGAAACTACGGCACCTCCGAGTGCTAGCACACGTTCAGCTTGATAACGTCCCTCGAACTCCGATCCAGTCGAGTGTCGAGGGAGAGTTCCGTCAGCACGACGGCGTGGTGACGATATTGATGTCCTACCGTCGCAGGGCTTTTCCTAAGCACCGCTACAATATTATCGAGGAGGACTATGGTGAAGGGGGGCACCGCACACAGCTAAGAGATCAAGAGATCAATTGTTGTTGTGTCTAGAGGTGCCCCCTGCCCCCATATGTAAAGGAGTGGAGGAGGGGGAGAGGGCCGGCCCCTATGGCGCGCCCTGGAGGAGTCCTACTCCCACCGGGAGCCCTTCCATGTAGTAGGAGTAGGAGTAGGAGACAAGGAAGGGGGAGAGGGAAGAGAAGGAAAGAGGGGCGCCGCCCCTCCCCTAGTCCAATTCGGACTAGTCATTGGGGGGCGGCCTGCCTCTCTCTCTCCCCTAAAGCCCAATAAGGCCCATATACTTCTTCCCCCGTATTCCCGTAACTTCCCGGTACTCCGAAAAATACCCGAACCACTCGGAACCTTTCCGATGTCCGAATATAGTCATCCAATATATCGATCTTTATGTCTCGACCATTTCGAGACTCCTCGTCATGTCCCTGATCTCATCCGGGACTCCGAACTCCTTCGGTACATCAGAACTCATAAACTCATAATAAAACTGTCATCGAAACCTTAAGCGTGCGGACCCTACGGGTTCGAGAACTATGTAGACATGACCGAAACATGTTTCTGGTCAATAACCAATAGCGGAACCTGGATGCTCATATTGGCTCCTACATATTCTACGAAGATCTTTATCGGTCAAACCGCATAACAACATACGTTGTTCCCTTTGTCATTGGTATGTTTACTTGCCCGAGATTCGATCGTCGGTATCTCAATACCTAGTTCAATCTCGTTACCGGCAAGTCTCTTTACTCGTTACGTAATGCATCATCCCGTAACTAACTCATTAGCTACATTGCTTGCAAGGCTTATAGTGATGTGCATTACCGAGAGGGCCCAGAGATACCTCTCCGACAATTGGAGTGACCAATCCTAATCTCGAAATACGCCAACTCAACATGTACCTTTGGAGACACCTGTACAGCTCCTTTATAATCACCTAGTTACGGTGTGATGTTTGGTAGCACACAAAGTGTTCCTCCGGTAAACGGGAGTTGCATAATCTCATAGTTATAAGAACATGTATAAGTCATGAAGAAAGCAATAGCAACATACTAAATGATCAAGTGCTAAGCTAACAGAATGGGTCAAGTCAATCACATCATTCTCCTAATGATGTGATCCCGTTAATCAAATGACAACTCATGTCTATGGTTAGGAAACTTAACCATCTTTGATTAACGAGCTAGTTAAGTAGAGGCATACTAGTGACACTATGTTTGTCTATGTATTCACACATGTATTATGTTTCCGGTTAATATAATTCTAGCATGAATAATAAACATTTATCATGAAATAAGGAAATAAATAATAACTTTATTATTGCATCTAGGGCATATTTCCTTCAGCGGGGTCCATCCACCCGTCCTCGGAGGGCACGATCTGCTTCGGTTTGATTCCCGGCGCCTTCGCAGGCGCGATCTCTCGAATATTGTCCGATGGCAGATCAAAGTCATGCCCGTTGTGACCATCCGACGCGCCTGACATCGGCTCGAATCCGTCGAAGATCAAGTCTCCATGGATGGTGGCCGTATAGTTCAAGCTTCCAAATCTGACCCCATGGCCAGGGGCGTAGCTATCGATCTGCTCTAGATGGCCAAGCGAGTTGGCCCATAGTACGAAGCCGCCGAATATGAAGATCTGTCTGGGAAGGAAAACCTCCCCCTGGACCGCATCATTGAAGATGATTGAAGGAGCCATCAAGCCTTACTGTGACGACACAGTGGAACTCTCAATGAAAGCACCAATGTTGGTGTCAAAACCGGCAGATCTCGGGTAGGGGGTCCCGAACTGTGCGTCTAAGGCTAATGGTAACAAGAGGCAGGGAAAACAATGTTTTACCTAGGTTCGGGCCCTCTCGATGGAGGTAATACCCTACTTCCTGCTTGATTGATCTTGATGATATGAGTATTACAGGAGTTGATCTACCACGAGATCGCAGAGGCTATACCCTAGAAGCTAGCCTATGATTATGATTGTTGTTATCCTACGGACTAAACCCTCTGGTTTATATAGACAGGAGGGGGCTAGGGTTACAGTCGATTCTGAGAAGGAGATCTACATATCCTAATTGCCAAGCTTGCCTTCCATGCAAAGGAGAGTCCCATCCGGACACGGGACGAAGTCTTCAATCTTGTATCTTCATAGTCCAACAGTCCGGCCAAAGTATATAGTCCGGCTGTCCGAGGATCCCTTAGTCCAGGACTCCCTCAGCGGCCCTCAAGAAGGCATTGCCGAGGCTGAGGACAAAGCGGCCAAGGAACGAGCCGCGCGCGAGAAGCAGGAGGCCTGGGTCCGTGAGGTTCAGCAAGAGCTCAAGGACGCCGTCAAGAAGTGCGAGTCCTTGGAGCACGATTTTAAGGAGCAAGAGTCCGAACTTGCCAAGGCCCGCCAGAGCACACAAGATGCCTGAGCCGAAGCCCAGGGCACCCTCCAGGAAATCCAGGCAGCCAAGAAGATCACGATGGGTAAGGCTTTCATTATGCAGAGTAGTTATACGAAGGAAAGGTTCCTTTTACTTACTCGGATTTGGAGCTCTCCAGGGGCATTTGTGGATCTACCGCGCAGCGTGTCAGATGCTGCGGAATTCTATCGAGCCGAAGAGGGGAGCTAACGGAGAAGCTGTTCTGGTCGCAATACCTTGGACCAGAACATCCAGTGCCCTTTAGCGATCAGCTGAAACAGCTGGTCGAGCTGCATAGGGCGGCCGAACTAGCCATGAAGGATTTGATAATCTGGCTATGGCCTGCCGAAGCCATTCCCAGCAACTACTTCGGACTCGTGAAGTGGTTTGTCAGCGCCTTCCCTAGGCTTCAAGCCATCAAGTGGCCGGTCTGTATTGAAGGCGCGCGAATGGCCTTAGCCCATGCCAAGATGCACTGGGCGAAGATGGACGCCACGAAGCTTATGACCGAGGGACCGCCTGAGGGCAAGGAGCACCGCAGACCCCAACTGTATCTTGATAGTGTCCTGGAGGGATCTCGCCTTGTGGTGGAGCAATGTGCTAAGGATATCATATTTCGATGAATACACTCATGTTATCCTGTCCTGTAATATGAAACAGATATGTTATGTAATATAATGTCTGTTATTTAAAATTTCACCTCCTGTGCGGCCATTTTGTTAAATCTGAGAGTTGGCTAGTCGTTGGCTTCTGGCTCCACGTAGGTAGTACGGGGGTGTTCGGGATAAATCTAAACACTCTTTACTCCAGAGTTTGGTCCTTAAAGGAGGTGTTTAGCGCAACGAACAAGGCAATCGGACTATATGGCTTTATCACCCTCACTTAGCCATAGGAGTTTGACAACAAAAATTTAGGCGCAGCCCCTAGTGTTCGGAAGTCCGGACTTGGGATGCTATAAACACCTGATGAGATAAAAACCGATTCCTTGCATAATGCGGAAAAAATCTCTAAGGATTTGAAACCTCTTGAACAGCTGACCAGCTCTCGCCGCATCATCATGATCGGTTTTGGCTTTCTCTCTTGAGGTGCTCGTCCAGGAAGAACCGGGACACAATCATGATAGTTCTCCTTTACTACCCTAGCGATATAGCGGGCGTAAGGTAGTAAGCACGAGGCAGGCAACCCAACTATTGACCAAAGACATGATTCAGAGCAGATGCATATAATGCTATAAGTTCGGGGTGGCGAACTGTACTATAAAAGTGTTCGGACTTTATTGTCGTGTTATGGGGTATGATGAAGCCCCTGGCGAATTAAGGCATACCAGAGTGTACGGGTGCAATAAATAAGAATATAAAGAAAAGGAAAAAAATCAAGTAATAAGCTGACGCTGCAAATATTGAGCCGCAAATTATTTTCCATTTTAATTTGATGAATACGTCAAGGCGTATTTGTACAAGTAATGCGATAATCAAATAAGGCTTTTTGACATGCCATGACCAAGGGCGAGCTGCGTGCGGGTTTTTTAAAAACAGGTATAACGATCGTTAGCAGAGACCACCTGGGGGTTCCCTTGTATGTCAAAGCTTCTTGCCTTCTTGGTGTATCCATCCCTTGATAGGTCCGATGATCAGGTTGCCAGGAAGGGCCTCGGGAAGAGAAGAACCTGAAATGAAAAAGAAAAAGAAAAAGTGAAGGTATGCGGATCTAGGGGCGGTTGAGCCGCATTATGGACCACAGTCTAGCTGTTCCTCCCTCCATGCCCATGCTACTTTGAGTGCGTAGTTATGTACGTGGGACACAAATGTCACCGCTTGATTGGGGCTGGGACAGAGGCCAAATTGCTAGGCAAGCTCTGGACGAGATGGACTGTCCTGCTGCAGAGTAGTTCAGACTCACTTGACGGTGTCCAGGAGCTTTACTGCCGAATTGAGATTCTGTCTAAAAAGGTCGCTCTGTACTTCTGTTGCAAGGGTAGCAGTGTGCTCCTCAGTACGGAGGGAGCGTTCTGTGTTCCCATTGACCGTTATGACACCGCGTGGTCCAGGCATCTTGAGCTTGAGGTAGGCGTAGTGCGGCACCGCATTGAATCGAGTGAATGCAGTTCGTCCGAGCAGGGCATGATAGCCACTGTAGAAGGGGACAATGTCGAAGATCGACTCTTCGCTTTGAAAATTATCCGGGGATCCGAAGACCACTTCCAGTGTGATTGAGCCGTACAGCAGGCTTCTACACTTGGTATGACACCTTTAAAGGTGGTTTTTGTGGTCTTGATCCTTGAGGGATCGATACACATTTTGCACACTGTATCCTGATAGAGCAAGTTCAGGCTGCTGCCACCAACCATGAGGACTCGCGTAAGGTGGAATGCATCAATAATTGGGTCAAGGACCAGTGTGGCTGAACCGCCATGATGGATACTGGTCGGATGGTCCCTGCGATTGAAGGTGATCGGACATGACGACCATGGGTTGAATTTTGGGGCGACTGACTCCATCGCGTAGACGTCCCTGAGTGCACGTTTGTGCTTCCTCTTGGGGATATGGGTGGCGTATATCATGTTTACTGTTTTAACTTGGGGGGGGGGACTTCTTCTGTCCCCCTGTGTTCGGTGGCTGGGGCTCCTCGTCATTGTCATCGCTATGTGACTCCTTTTCCTTGTTCTCGGCATTTAACTTGTCGTCCTGTTTGAAGACCCAACACTCTCTGTTGGTATGATTGGCTGGTTTATCAGGAGTGCCGTGGATTTGACATGGACGATCGAGTATGCGGTCCAGACTGGATGGGCCCGGATTATTTCTCTTAAATGGCTTCTTCCGCTGACCGGACTTAGAACCATTGAATTCAGTGTTGACCGTCATGTCTTCGGTGTTGTCACCGTTGTTTACACTTATGTATATTGCGTCGGGGCTTGCCGTTGCTATTTCTGGCTTCAGAAGTGCTAGGTTTGCTTGTATTGTTGTTGCTACGGGCTAGCCAACTATCTTTGCCCGCACAGAAGCGGGTCATGAGTGCCGTAAGGGCTGACATGGACTTCGGTTTGTCCTAGCTGAGGTGTCTGGCCAGCCATTCATCGCGGATGTTGTGCTTAAAGGCCGCTAGGGCCTCGGCGTCCGGACAGTCGACGTTCTGGTTCTTTTTAGTTAAGAACCTGGTCCAAAATTTCCTAGCTGACTCTCCGGGCTGTTGGATTATGTGACTTAGGTCATCAGCATCCGGAGGTCGGACATATGTGCCTTGGAAGTTGTCGAGGAAGGCGTCCTCCAAGTCCTCCCAGCTGCCATTGGAGTTTTCGGGCAGACTGTTCAACTAGTACCAAGCTGGTCCCTTGAGTTTGAGCGGGAGGTATTTGATAGCGAGAAGATCATCATCGCGGGCCATATGAATATGGAGAAGAAAGTCCTCTATCCAGACCGCGGGTTCTGTTGTGCCATCATATGATTTGACGTTCATGGGTTTAAACCCTTCTGGGAAATCATGTTCCATTACTTCATAAGTGAAGCAAAGGGGGTGTGCGGCGCCTCTATATCGGGCCAGGTTGTGATGTAGCTCGGATGGAGTTCGTCTACGGTTTTTGGCCCAGACGTGGTTATGTTTGTCATGTTCAGCCGGGTGGCCATCATCGCGCACCGGGGCACGCCCCTGATACGTCTCCAACGTATCTACAATTTTTGATTGTTCCATGCTATTATATTACCCAGCCCGTATACATTCGCTAGCTTCTAGCGAGGGAGTCCTGGACTAGGGGGTGTCCGGACAGCCGGACTATCATCGTCTGCCGGACTCCAAGACTACGAAGATACAAGATTGAAGACTACATCCGTGTGGGATGGGACTTTCCTTGGCGTGGAAGGCAAGCTTGGCGATCTGGATATGTAGATCTCCTACCATTGTAACCGACTCTGTGTAACCCTAGCCCTCACCGGTGTCTATATAAACCGGAGGGCTTTAGTCCGTAGGACACAACATACATTACAACAATCATACCATAGGCTAGCTTCTAGGGTTTAGCCTCCTTGATCTCGTGGTAGATCCACTCTTGTACTACCCATATCATCAATATTAATCAAGCGGGGCGTGGGTTTTACCTCCATCGAGAGGGCCCGAAACTGGGTAAAACATCTTGTCCCTTGTCTCTGTTACCATCCGCCTAGGCGCTGATTCGGGACCCCCTACCGAGATCCGCTGGTTTTGACACCGACATTGGTGCTTTCATTGAGAGTTCCTGCGTGCGTCGCCGATAGGAAGGATGCCTCCACCCGTCTTCAAGGGCGGTATTTTATAAAGGGCCTTGGGCCGGCCAAACTATCCGGCTAGGTGGTTTTCTTATGACCGCTTTGTCCGACCTTTGCTCGACAATGACTTCTCAAGTCGTTAAAAGCAATTTTCACGTCAGCTCGGAACTTCGCCGAGCAGCTGGATCAATAGAGCTCTCGTCTCGTCAGCGAGCTCTTGGATCGCATCGCCCGCCACAGGAGTCGCTACGGACTACAATCAGATTGGGCTTAAAACCGATCCGAGAGATTAACTCTCCCAGGTCACCCCACGCCGCGATGGTAGAGGAACAATCTGGCGACTCTTCTCTGTATTGAAAACTAGCCATGTTGGTGCGGGATTTCGCGGAGGGACGGAACCGATCAAGCATTGAACTTAAAGTCGGGCATCGGATTTGGACTCGTTGGACAACGTCCAGCAATCAAGCTTCAAATTTGGAAACTTCTCGGCCTTCAAGCCTTGAGATGGGCAGGGTTCGGACTTTATTCCACCCACCCGCCCGGACATATCGATCTATCTCTAATCGGCAAGAGCCGCTGAAGCGATACATCACTCTTGGGCGATTCCTCTGGTTATGGGCGGGATAAAGGACTGCCGAGAGGAAAATGCAATCTCAATCTTTTGCAATAATTGCACGGACAAAGGAATATTGAGCGCCATCGGCCGTCGTAAAATTACGCTTCGCCCGATCGGCGTCCATAATCTGAAATCTTGTGCGATGGAAGTTTCGGAAAACCGAAAACCAGTTTTGGGACAATCCGGCCCGAATACAACCCTAGTCCGCAACAAAGGGTGCATCACCTCGGGCCCCAGATACAAAAACCAAAAAGCAAAAACCCCATAGAGACGCGGAACCGTCTTGGAGGGATGGCTCGGCGGACCTGTAAACTTCACAAGATCTGAGGGCTTCGTCCCAACACATAGCCTTCGAGCATGTTGGATATTACGGCAGGTGGCCAAAAGTGGTGAGGAGCTTCTAGCCCCGGAAAACCACTCCAACAATACCGATACGGTATCAACAGTCTTCGAGACCTTCGCATCAAATAATATATGAAAACAAACAATCCGCGGCCTCGCCGAAGTCTACCAAGTAGCAACAGCAAATCCATGGAGCGAGACAGCCATCACCTTCAACGCCAGCGACGAACCTAAATTCCGAACAGCCCGAGCACCAGCCGCACAAGTGCTTAGTCCCATAGTGGATGGCTTTCGGCTTACAAAGGTCCTCATGGATGGCGGCAGTGGACTAAACATCATTCTGAGAAACTCTTCAAAAATGGAAATAGTGGAGCCGTATTGAGCAGTAGCACAACCTTGGAGGAATAATCCCTAGCGGAAGCGCTGCACCGGAAAAATCACACTCGATGTGGTGTTGGCTCACGGACAATTACAGATCCGAAGAAGTCACGTTCCAAGTGGCCCCGTTCAATAGCGGATATCACGCTATATTAGGGCGAAGGCATTCACAATTTTCAAGCCGTACCCCATTACGGGTACATGAAGCTCAAAATGCAGGCGGCGGAATAATCACTCTCATTAGTGATCCGGACATAGCACTTTCTGCGCTGAAAACAAGACAGCCGCACTAGCCACGGAGGCACTATCCAAAGCCCTAGCGGCGAGAAGAGCTCATCAGCGCTGCGCTCTACGGTGAATAGGGGCGATGTGATACTCGATAAAAGATCCAAGTCCACCTCCTTCAAACCAGCAGATGAAATAGTAAAATTCAGGTCCATCCAGCGGACCCAACAAAACGGCCTCCATCGGGCACAATTAAACCACGATGTAGGCGCGCCGCTGCGAAATTCGCCGGGAAAATTGGGACATTTTACTTTGGCACCCCTCGGATATGCCGGAATCCCATGC
This sequence comes from Aegilops speltoides, assembly GCA_021437245.1. Lineage (NCBI taxonomy): Eukaryota > Viridiplantae > Streptophyta > Magnoliopsida > Poales > Poaceae > Aegilops > Aegilops speltoides. The sequence goes on from CM038142.1 coordinate 371,002,953, forward strand.
AGATTGGCGAACACAGCCTAAACATCCTAAAAGGATTCAAGCGATCAAAGCAGGCTCTTTGGCGATTTTCGAACCCAAAAGACATGCAATGGGAGAAGAGCTAGCCAAACTATTGGAAGCCAGATTCATCGAGATATCAAACATCCGGATTGGCTAGCAAATCTGGTAATGGTACCAAGAAGGACAAATCCTGGCGCCTGTCGTCGACTTTAAAGACCTCAATAAGGCTTGCCCAAAGGATCCCTTCCCTCCCGCATCGACCAAACAATCGATGCTCTGCGAGAACACGATTCGTTGTGCTTCCTCGGCGCATACTCGGCTACCATCAAATCAAGATGGCGAAGCAGACCAAGCCACAGCGGCATTCATCACTCCATATGGACCATTACGCTTCAACACGATGCCCTTCGGACTTAAAAATGCCGGCGCAACATATCGGCGCATGATCCAAACATGTCGCTACCCGGATCGGCAAAAGCAGTAGAGGCATCGTGAGCGGCGTAGTCATCAAAACCAAACACGTCGAAACTTTAGTAGGCGACTTGAGGCTCACATTCGACAACCTCGGAGCATATGACATCAAGCTGAATCCGGAAAAAATGCGTTTTGGCGTACCCGGCGGAAAATTCTTGGGCTTCATCGTATCCGGTAGAGGAATTGAAGCAAACCGGCCAAGATCCGAGCTCTGTCACAGTTGGATATTCAAAAGACCTCAAGCAGATACAAAATTGGTTGGATGCGTGGCAGCTTTAAGCGCTTTATCTCTGCTTGGGAGAAAAGGCTTTGCCCTCTATCACCTCCTTAGGCGCACCGAACACTTGAGTGGGCGGATCTTGCCTTGCCGGACTCAAAGAAATAAAGGCCATATTGGCAACAAATCCGGTCTGGCTGCGCGTAACTGGGCGAACCAATGTTGTTATACATCGCGGCAACACATCAAGTTTTAAGCGCGGTACTCGTCGTCGAGCGAGAGCGAAGGGCATAAATTCCCTCTTGAAACGAGTGTACTACGTCTCCACTATGTTAACCCCTGCAAGTCCGTTACCGCACTATCAAAAGATAGCGTGTCACGGTGTTCACGGCATCCGGAAGCTCGACACTACTTTCAAGAGTGTTCGATAATGGTGGCCTCCGAAGTACCACTCAATGACATTATAAACAACGCGACATAGCGGGCAGGATTGCAACATGGGCCATTGAGCTCCTACCATTCGATATAACCTACAAACCTCGGCGAGCTATAAAGTCACAAGTTTTGGCTGACTTTGTCGCTGAATGGACCGGCGAACTCCCTAAAAGTCTGGCGCATACTCAATTGGACTATGCACTTGACGGCTCCAAAATGTTAGCGGATGAAATTTGGCGTCGTATTGGCGTCCCGACCGGGACACGATCCAATCGTACTTCAAATAATGTACACGGACTCCAACAACGCGGCGAATCTGAGGCCCTTCTACATGGTCTCCGGATGGCAATCTCCATGGGCATTCAACGCCTAGAGGGTGCGAGGATTCAAACCTTGCAATATCCCAAATAAGCGGAGACTTTGGCGCCAAGGATCCAAAAATGGCAGCATATCATAGCGCTGTCCTAAAAATGTCGGCTCGGTTTGAAGGACTTGAATTCCATCCGTGGCAGAGATAATAACCAAGCAGCCGACATACTGGCGCGCATCGGTGCAAAATGTGACGCTGTCCCCCCAAATATCTTCCTGGAACGGCTCTTCAAGCCATCCGTACTATGGGAAGAGGGGTCAGGAAACGACAAACCGGAAAAAACCGCGCCAACCGCGATTCAGCCTATGACATAACACCTTCAGCCCACGACATAATGGCGTAATCGCCCGTGGGCAGAACCATTCCTAGCCTACTTGCTTGGCGGGAACTTCTCGAAGACCAAAATGAGGCCCATTGCATAGTCCGTGATCGAAAGCCTACAAGGTCCATGAGGAGAACTTTATAAGAAAAGTACAGCGGGGTCCTTCAAAGGTGTATCTCCAAAGAGGAAGGCGAAACCTCCTAGCTGAAATTCATGCGGACTAGGCGGACACCTGCAGCAGCCGGGCCCTTGTAGGAAAGGCATTCCGTCAGATTTTATTGGCCGGCGCCCGAGCGGATGCCCGGACTTAGTCGAGAGATCGTCGGTTGTCGGCTCTTTGCTAATCGAGCCATATGCCACCCACCGCCCTCAAAACTATACCCATTACACGGCGTTCGCGATGCAGGGGGCTTGATATGGTTGGACCCTTAAAGGGGAACCCACAAGCAAAGGTACCTATTGGTCATGGTGGATAAATTCACCAAATGGATAGAGGCCAAACCAGTCAAAACGGCAGAGTCCGGACCAGTGATAGACTTTATATCCGGGGTTGTACACCGTTACGGTGTCCCCAACAGCATCATCACCGACAACGGCACGAACTTCACGGTCGACGAGGTTAAGTCATGGTGCAAAAACATGGGCATTAAGCTCGATTATGCTTCAGTCTATCATCCTCAAAGCAACGGTCAAGTGGAACGAGCAAATGGTCTAATAATGAGCGGCATTAAAACCAGACTAGTGCGGTCACTTATGAAATCGACACGCCTTTGGGTAGAGGAGCTCGACTCCGTACTCACGGGGGCTGCGGACAACGCCCAACCGTACTACGGATTCACACCATTTTTATGGTATCTGGCGCAGAGGCAGTTTTGCCTGTGACATCATTCATGACTCACCTCGAGTGCGCATGTACGAAGAGCGAAGCCGAGCTGGATCGGCGGGACAGCTTGGGCGCATTGGAGGAAAAACGCGGCGTCGCCAAGGCTCGTTCCGCATTTTATTAGCAGCAGGCTCGAAGATATCAAAGCGAGAAATGCGGGCCAAGACTTACAGCGTTGGCGAACTAGTTCTCGCTGCGGACAAGAAAAGGACAAGCTCAAGCCCAAATGGGAGGGCCCTTCATTATCGACCAAGTCTTGACCGGTAGGCGTACCGTCTGAAATGCATCGGACAACCGACTCGAGCGAACCCATGGAGCGCAGCCCGCCTCCAAGATTCTATGCCTAGCGCGGACTAAGAGTTCGCCCCTTCCCCGTCAAATTTTTACACTTCAGCTGCACTTTGTTTCTCTTTCTTCTCTTAACCCTTTTTCATAAAAAGCCCTTAAGGGCCTACTTGCGCATTGTTCGCACATACTTGATGTGCCATCTGCACTCATTATACCTGGGGGCTTCTTTTCAAGAAGCTCAATTGTAAGGGCTTCATGCCTAGCACATGTGTCAAGCTTCCACATGTACCTTTTACTCACCATTATATGCATCGATATGACTTAAGTTTTGGCCAAGCTGGGTTGCTGGCTCTGTGCTTACCCCTCGTCCCGATTGTTCGGCTAGGAGGTAAAGGAGCACCTCTGCGATTATTCTTCGCTGGGTCGACCGGATGTGTACCTCAGGTGGGTGAAGCGAAAGCTAGAGTTCTTAAGGGAATATTGATTCGGTGACTTGAAAGATGATTTTTACCTACCTATTTATCTGCCCCGGATGTTTTTACTTTTTGCTGATGGGACATGCACTTTAGGGCATGCCTCCGAGAAAGGAACCCATAACGGAACTATTCTCCCTGGAAGATGTTTCTTACTAACCATGTAATATAACATAACTAGTTGGGCACTTGTGTGATAAAGCACTAATGACCCCTACGCCTGGTCTCCATGCATACCCTGGTTGTTTCTTAACCGAAAAGGTATTCGGACACACTCCGGACTCTAGGGTCCCGAGGTCGAAGCGAAAAGGTCGGCAGAGACAATCGATCTACAATCCGGCTAGAAGGCATTTCACATGTCATTTTAAATGCATTGTCAAATTTACTGATTGTATTCCTCCTCAATCCCGTCTAACAGGCTGTCTAACTTACAGTCCCGTTGGGAAAATTTAGCAGCCAACTCTACTTGGCTATATACTAAACTCACGGGGATCTCCTTCCCGCCGGGCCCCACCAGTCCGACCTCGGCCATGTGGTTGGGATCCGCCTTCTTGTACAGCGTCTTCACCATGGCCCAAGCCTCCACGGCACCTTGGCGGCAGGCGAAATCTTCCATAAGCAGGCGCTGCGCACTCTGAAGCTTCTCAAAGCTCCCCAAGGCCCTCGGGTAGGGAGAAGGCTGGCCATAAAGCACAGACGGCGCCGCTCATCGCTCGCCGAACTTCGTTCGGCAGTTACAACAACTTCGGGAAGTTGATCACCCATTGATCTGGGCATCTCCTCCATGAGGCGACTGTGAGTATACCTACAAGACATATTTTGTCAATTGACTTCCTCGCCGAACTCTTCTTTTCAAAGGAGTTCGCTCAAGCACTTACTATAGATGCCACGACGAAGCCGCTGATTCTCCTTAACGGAGCCGGACAGCTCAACCCGAACGCCTTTCAGCTCTTCTCCAAGCTGGGCGTGGGCATCTTGGAGCTTGTTCCTTTCCTACTGCACTCTATTTAGCACCCTCTCGCCGGCCTTCAGCTGGCGCAGCAGTTCCTGCCTGTCCGGATCTTGTCTGGCAGCACCTGCAATGTCATTATTAGACTTGCGCGCACGCCGCACAACGCTTATATTTAAAAGCAAATGTGTTACCAGGAGGGGCCTCTGTGTTTCCTCCTGCGGCAGCAAATCTTGACCTCAAGTTGGGCCTTGCACTCTTGCAGCTCTGAGATAGTTGGGTATTCTTCTCGGTAAGATCCTGCATTTCAAATGATCCTTAAATCAGTTAACATAACTACTTTAAGTCTCGGGACTCTTGGCATATATAACTATTAAATTCCCTTACCCGTATGTCTTTTACATACTGCTCCGTGGCTCTGGTAAAACCATCTTGAGCAGCACGGAGGTGCGCATCGCCCGCGTTAAAGGCGTTCAACGCCTCAGGGGAGAAGCACGCTTCACGAAATACTGTCCGGCGGCGCCTGTGGTTCATGGCGCTCTCCACCTCAGACTTGGTGGCGGACAGCCTGTCGGCATCCTCCGTTGGAGGAGTATCCGGCCCGTGCCTTGCGCTTGCCTCCCCCCTCCAGACCGGGCGCTGGAGCCTGGCTGGTATAGGTCGGATCGGCAACCTCTACACCCGCAGTCCGACGGGCGCTTTTTCTCCTACAAAGATCATGAGCACTCAAACGCTTCCTAGGAACGTTGCTCTGAATAATTAAATATGAGCTATACCTTTGCGGCGACATTTCAGTCCGTGCCGCGCTCCTTTTCCGCCTGCTGGTCCGGACTGGCCTTTGTTGGTGAGCCGTCGTGGGCTCGGCTTCCCGCCTTGAAGGTGCTTCCTACAAAACACCATCGTACGCGAAGGTCAGAAATGGGCAAGGAAGAGATAATGGTGTCCGGACCTCGGTCACAATCACCTGGAAAGCCGGATATAATCCGGGGTAGTCCTCCGTAATGGCGACTAAAGCATTATCCATGCTGAGCTGGTGGAACACCCCGTCAGTTAGCTCCACCTTGATATCCGGATCCTCTTCAGAGGCCGGATCCTGGGATCTCTCTGGATCCTCGGGTTGCGGAGCTAGACTTACCATGTCCTCCACAATCCGGTGCAGTTCCTGCGCCGAAGACATAATGTAAGAAGCTTAAACTTTGAAAGCATGGGTCGGGCCCTTAAAAGTGTTCGCTTACCCAACGCCGAGGGTTATTCATGGAAAACCCATTCAAGGGTTTCTTCCGAAGGAAGTCCTCCTTCTCCCCTTATGCAGGCGGACGGGATCTGCACGGATCCTCGGTCGAATCCGGCCCTTTGCGGCCATGGCGGGTGGCATCGTCTTCCCCGTTGAAATCCCACATGGGGTGGCCCCTGTATTGCAGTGGCTATACCCCCCGCATGATGCATGTTGCCATGACTCCAATCATGGTCAACCCGGAATGGGCTAGTAATCTTATTCGGCCCATCAGGTAATAGACGCTCTTATCTTCCTCCAGTTGGGAACTCCGCGGGCGCCAACTAAGGCGTTTCTTGAGGAGCAAGATCTTGAACTCCGGAGGCCGACCGGACCGGGTCCGCAGCGGGCGTCTTCTATGTAAAACCATTCCGAAGGCGGTCTTGGACGCCTTCTTAGGGGTTCGGATGGATATCGAGTCCGGCAATGCGCCATATTCGGCACCGCCCACTTGATATATGGACCCCTCATGAGAACGGGGTACGAGGCAAAACAACCTCTTCCACGATGCAAAATGGGGCTCGATGCCCGAAATAGCTTGCAAAGAGCTGCGTAACCCGCGATATCACGGGATAGGCGGGTGTAAGGTGATGGAGCTGAGTCCGTAGAACTCCGAGGCCAGCGGAGGAGCGGATGTATAGAAATCCGAGTCCCTTATCGGATAGGGGACGAAGCATACCCGCTCCCTTTGTTGGGACTTGGGTTAGCCTCCGCTTGCTTCCCACCTTGGTAGGTGGCCAGCCCGGCTCGAACCAGAACCATGAAGGCTGGTGGGAGATATCCCCCCGCTTGGAGCTTCACCATCTCGCTGTGCGGAACAGAGCATCTCCTCCAATCTCCTGGCAGAGGGCTGGGAGCACGAGAAGAGGAGCCACGTCGACGGTCCATGATGGAATGTATTCTTGGTCAAAGGCGCTCCAATGAGTATTCGCGGAAGGAAGATGGTGTGATTTGGATCTGGATTTTTGCCTCTCTTATAGGCAGATTATTTGCACGGCCGGGGGGTGAAACATAGAAGATACCTTGGCTTTTCGCATTCGTGCGACGCGTGGAATAAGGCCATTATTGGGCGTGGAAGCCAAGAAGCACAACATTGATGAGGAAGCGGACCTTTGTTGGCAGTGCGTGGAGCTTAAAGGAGAACCCGCCTTGCAATGCGAAGACTATATCTGTATTGGACTTATCGTCATTGAAGCCTGGTTCGGAGACTCTTGAGGAGTCCTAGACTAGGGGTGTCGGACAGCGGACTATCATCGTCCACCGGACTCCAAGACTACGAAGATACAAGATTGAAGACTCCGTCCCGTGTCCGGATGGGACTTTCCTTGGCGTGGAAGGCAAGCTTGGCGATACGGATATGTAGATCTCCTACGATTGTAACCGACTCTGTGTAACCCTAGCCCTCTCCGGTGTCTATATAAACCGGAGGGCTTTAGTCCGTAGGACACAACATACATTACAACAATCATACCATAGTCTAGCTTATAGGGTTTAGCCTCCTAGATCTCATGGTAGATCCACTCTTGTACTACCCATATCATCAATATTAATCAAGCAGGACGTAGGGTTTTACCTCCATCGAGAGGGCCCGAACCTGGGTAAAACATCGTGTCCCTTGTCTCCTGTTACCATCCTCCTAGACGCACAGTTCGGGACCCCCTACCCGAGATCCGCCGGTTTTGACACCGACAACCACGAAAAACTTTTTCCACCGCCACAACCTTCTGTATCCGCGAGATCCCATCTTGGAGCCTTCGCCGGTGCTCCGCCGGAGGGGGAATCGACCATGGAGGGCCTCTACATCAACTCCAAGGCCCTTCCGATGAGTTGTGAGTAGTTTACCATAGACCTTTGGGTCCATAGTTATTAGCTAGATGGCTTCTTCTCTCTCTTTGAATCTCAATACAAAGTTATCCTCGATCTTCTTGGAGATCTATTCGATGTAACTCTTTTTGCGGTGTGTTTGTCGAGATCCGATGAATTGTGGGTTTATGATCAAGTTTATCTATGAGAAATATTTGAATCTCCTCTGAATTCTTTTCTGTGTGATTAAGTTATCTTTGCAAGTCTCTTTGAATTATCAGTTTGCTTTGGCCTACTAAATTGATCTTTCTTGGAATGGGAGAAGTGCTTAGCTTTGGGTTCAATCTTGCGGTGTCCTTTCCCAGTGACAGCAGGGGCAGCAAGGCACATATTGTATTGTTGCCATAGAGGATAAAAAGATGTGGTTTATATCATATTGCATGAGTTTATCCGTCTACATCATGTCATCTTTCTTAATGCATTACTCTGTTCTTTATGAACTTAATACTCTAGATGCATGCTGGATAGCGGTCGATGCGTGGAGTAATAGTAGTAGATGTAGGCAGGAGTCGTCTACTTGTCACGAACGTGATACCTATATACATGATCATGCCTAGATAATCTCATAACTATTCACTTTTTTATCAATTGCTCGACAGTAATTTGTTCACCCACCGTAATACTTATGCTATCTTGAGAGAAGCCACTAGTGAAACCTATGGCCCTCGGGTCTATCTTTTATCATATAAGCTTTCTACCTACTTTTGTTTGCATCTTTACTTTTCCAGTCTTTATCATAAAATACGAAAAATATATTTATCTTATCATATTATCTCTATTAGATCTCACTTCCGCAACTGCCGTGAAGGGATTGACAACCCCTTTATTGTGTTGGTTGCGATTTCTTGTTTGTTAGTGTAGGTGCGTGGGACTTTTGAGGAGCCTCCTACTGGACTGATACGTTGCTTCTCAAAAACTTAGGGAAATATTTACGCTAATTTGCTGCATCACCCTTTCCTCTTCAAGGAAAACCAACGCAAGATCAGGACGTAGCAAGAAGGATTTCTGGCGCCGTTGCCGGGGAGGTCTTCGCTCAAGTCAAGACATACCAAGTACCCATCACAAACTCATCTCCCTCGCATTACATTACTTGCCATTTGCCTCTCATTTTCCTCTCCCCACTTCACCCTTGCCGTTTCATTTGCCCTCTCTTTCCTAATCTCCTCTCTCATTCGCTTGCCTTTTGGGTGCTCGTCGCTATGGCTAGTCCTCCTATTATCGTTAATACTGCCGATCATGAAGTTCTCAATTTTAAACGAAGGAATGGAGAAAATTTAAAGGATGGTTGGCATAGAATTTGCAATGCTCAAAATAGATCTACTAGGAAGCAATCTACTTCCGTCCTTCTTCGCAATTTTATGTAGGCATTACTCCTTGGAATAGATGTATTCTTGATGCCATTACCGGAGGGAATTTCTTGGGTAGCCACACTTTTGATGCCTATAATGCCATGTTAGATTTGTTTGGTCCACCACCTCTCTTGGTTAATGGAACTATCTTAACTATAGAACATGTGATGCAAAGGCTTGAAATTATTGAAAATAAAGTTGCCACTATTGAGTTAATTGAAAATCTGGATAAAAAGATCCACAAATCAAATCGCCCGATTTGGATCTAAGGTTGGAGCTACTCTGAAAAGTTTTAAGGATAAAGAACCTATAGTTAACGAAAGAATAGATCAAAGTTCTTCAAGAATCGGTAAACTTGAGGATATCATCACCAACTTAGGGGCTGCCTTTTCATCCGTGAAAAATACTTCCACTCTGCATACTAAAATTGCCAAATTAATGTATGTTCCTAAAATAAGGGTGAATCGCGGCAAAGTTAGATGGTTTTAAAAATGTTGTTTTTGAGCAGCTATCTCTTCAGCCATCGAAGAAGCGCCCACGAGCCAAGCCCGTGGAGGACAAGGCCCAGCCCATTCCTGCAGATGGTGAGGACGAGGCTTCGACTGCTGCACCACCATACAATCCACTTCGAGTTCTTCAGGCGATTGGTGCGGAGCTGGAGGTCGATCCTAAGCTGTTATCGGTGGATAAGCTTATGGCTAATCCACAGGAGGACTCATCTGCATCGTCAGCTTAATGATTATGTTGCTCTGTTTGTGGTTATCCTGGGTGCATGTTATGTGTACTCTTTTTATGGTTGCTCTCCGTTGGTCTAGGGAACATTCTTATGGCTCTAAACTATGTTACCTTTTGGGTTGTATGGCATTGTATGTCATGCTTTACATAACTTCATGTTCTTTGGTCATTCATGAATCGAGTAACAACGCGTAGTTGGAAGATCTTGTGTTGGAATGTCCGTGGTTTGAATTCAGACACGAGGCAGCGCGCTGTTAGAGAGAAAGTGTCTGAAAGTCAATGTTCAGTAGTTTGTCTGCAAGAAACCAAACTTTCCTCCTGTGATCGGGCAACTATGAAATCCATATGCCCTCATGGTTTTGACCAATTTGTTGAATCACCTTCTAGAGGCGCCTCGGGGGGACTATTGACTGCTTGGCGATCCGATGTGTTCCAGGGTACCTTATTACAAGTTAAACCATACGCTATTGTCATGCAGTTTACTTCCGTGCACAACAATGAGCAATGGTTCCTGGTTAATATTTATGGTCCTTGTCAAGGAGAGCTCAGGGATGAGTTTGTCTCATGGATATACAATTTAGATATTGATCCTGGCCAACTGTGGATGCTAATGGGAGATTTCAATTTTATTCGTTGCACTGATAATAGAAACCTCCCGGGTGGTGACATAAATGATATGTTTATCTTCAATGAAATTATCGGCCATTTGGGACTCCTCGAGCTTCCTTTAAAAGGCAGAAGGTTTACTTGGTCCAATATGCAGGATACTCCTCTTCTGGAGCAACTTGACTGGGTGTTTACATCTGCTAGTTGGATTAACTCATATCCCATGACACAAGTGAACCCTTTGGCAAAAACTGCGTCTGATCATGTGCCCTGTCTTGTCAGCATCAGCACTTCCATCCCAAAGGCACACATTTTCAGGTTTGAAAATTTTTGGGTGCATCAGGCTGGCTTCTTTGATTGTGTGAAGGAGGTTTGGAATCGTCCCTCTCGTAAGAATCATATTGCAGCAGTTATTGTTGACAAGTTGAAGGCTCTACGCTATGCTTTGAAGAAATGGCAAAAAGGATTGTCTCACATTAAAGGTCTGATTGAGAAATGCAACTGGGTAATTCTTTGGCTGGATAATCTTGAGGACATGAGGCAACTATCTAGGCCGGAATGTAACTTCAGGAAAATCATAAAGCTGCATCATGAGCACCTGCTTCATATGCAATATCTCTATTGGAGGAAGAGATGTACTATCAGGTACATCAAAGTTGGTGAGGAAAACTCAAATTTGTTTCAGGCAATGGCAACTGAGAGATATAGGAAAAATTCAATTGCTAGTCTGAAGCTAGCTGATGGGTCTGTCACATCTAATCATGAGGTTATGGCCAAGGAATTCTTGCGAGCTTTCAAGGACAGAATGGGGATGATTAGGCCAATTGTGTTAGATGAGAACATTCTCTCTCTAATAACAAAGGTCCAGGGTTTGGAGGTCCTTACAAAACCCTTTGAGATTAAGGAGATTGAAGAGGTTATCAATGAAATGCCCATTGATAAGGCACCAAGGCCTGATGGTTTCAATGGTCTCTTTCTTAAGAAATGCTGGCCAATAATTTCTGTTGATTTTATACAGTTAGTGCATGAGTTTCATCTTTGGTGCAGTCTTGATTAGAAAATCTAAATGATGCCTATATCACACTGATACCAAAAAAAAACAATCTCCTGAGGGGGTGGGGGATTTTAGACCTATATTATTAACAAGTGTTGGTCTAAAATTCCTTACAAAGCTGGCTGCTAATAGATTTCAACAGGAAATCATCAGATGTATTCATAAAAACCAATATGGCTTCATCAAATCAAGAACAATCCAGGATTGTCTTGCATGGACATTTGAATACATCCATCAATGTAACCAGTCTAAACAGCCCATACTTCTGCTTAAGTTGGACTTTGAAAAGGCTTTTGATTCCATCCAACATGAGGCTATTCTGAGGATTCTTGCTGCAAAGGGTTTTGACAATAGATGGATTACATGGGTCACGCAGATACTATCATCTGGCACCTCTTCTTCCTACTCAATGGAGTACCTGGCAGTCATTTTAAATGCAAATGTGGAGTTAAGCAAGGGGACCTAGTATCTCCTTTGCTATTTGTTATTGCTGCTGATCTTTTGCAGACCTTGATTAATAATCTTCTTATGGAGGGTTTAATAAGAAGGCCCCTGTCAACACGTGATCCTGATTTTCCAGTGGTACAGTATGCTGATGATACACTGTTGTTCTTAAAGGCTGATAGGGATCAATTGGGGGCTTTGAAATCAGTGTTATATTCCTTTTCTGAGGCAACTGGTCTGCAGATTAACTTCCACAAATCTTCAATGTACCCCATTAATGTGGTGACCGGTGGCTCTTGAACTTCTTGCTTTCTTTGGCTGCAAGTTAGGCAAGATGCCATTCACATATCTGGGGTTACCTGTTGGAACCACTAGGCCTAAAATTGTGGATCTTCTTCCCTTGGTGGATTGTATGGAGAGGAGATTGACAGCAAGTTCTTGGTTCTTGCCTCGAGGAAGCAGGTTGCGACTTGTTAATTCTGTCATCTCTTCTTTGCCTATCTTCTTCCTTTGTACCCTATCAATCCCTCAAGGTATTCTAAAGCAATTAGAAAGAATACAAAGGCAATGTTTATGGAGGAAATATGGGCAGGAGAAGGGCCATTCTTTAGCAGCTTGGCCTCTTGTTTGCAGGCCCAAAGCAAAGGGGGGGCTTGGAATCTTAAATCTGGGTTTGCAAAACCAAGCTCTGCTACTGAAGTTTCTGAATAAATTCTACAACAAAATGGATGTGCCTTGGGTACATTTAATTTGGGATTCCTATTACTTTGAGCAAATCCCCCATGATACCACCCTTTGTGGTTCTTTTTGGTGGAAAGATGTCGCAAGTTGATGGACAATTTGAGAGCGATGATCGAGGTTAATGTTCACGAGTGGAGAAAGCTGTGCTATTCGAGGTCGATCAGCGGCAAATTGGGGAGCAGTCATGTGCCTCTTCGGACAGGTTTCCTAGATTGTATTCTTTTTGTCTACACAAAAAGCTCTCAGTCAAAGAAGTCTTTCAGGCTGATAATTTGCAAGATCTTTTTTTTCCTGCCCCTCACTCAGCAAGCACATCAAGAGTTGCAGCAGCTTTCGACACTAATGAGCTCTTTCAATCTGGATTCTAGTTGTAGTGATATCTGGGCATGGAGGCATGGAAAGAAATCTACCTATACTGCAAAAAAATTCTATGACTTTGCTTACCAGCCGATGGTCTCAAACCCCGTTTTGAGTTGGATTTGGAAGAGTTGCTGCACAATGTCAATTAAGATGTTTGCCTGGCTTGTCATAATGGATAGGGTTAATACCAAGGACATGATCCAAAGAAGGAAATGGAGGATTAATGATGGGCCACAATGTGTTCTTTGCCCAACAGGGACTTTGGAGGACAAAAATCATCTTTTCTTCCAGTGCAATTTCGGTGCTCATGTATGGATCTATTTGCAGATTCCTTGGAAAGACAGTCAAGATATGGTGGACATTGCCTTGCATGCGAAGAAGGAATTCAACAAGCCTTTCTTTGCTGAAGTGGTGTTTACTGCCTGGTGGAATATTTGGAAGGTTAGAAATGACAGGGCATTCAGGAACATCATACCTTCCTTCAGAGCATGGAGATATGAATTCATTCATGACCTCACTATGCTTTCTCATAGAATCAAGCAGAAGCACAAGGAAGCTTTACTTAAATTGATTGATTTCCTTCCTCCCTGAAGGGAGTTGCTATAGTCCCTCTTTGTACATTTGTATTTTGTAGGTTATATTTTCTCCTGTATAGTTTTCTTTTGCTGTTCTTTTTTTCCTTGTTTTCTTTCCTCCTCTTGAGGAAACTTTGTATTAGTCCTGCTTTGCCTTGCTTTCAATAAAATATTGTGGGGTGTAAGCCCTGCAGTCTTCAAGGTCAAAAAAAAATAAGTGTTCACCCCAATTGTCTCTCTATCATAAAGGAACCTTTTGCTTCAAATGAATTTCTTGATTTCTTGCCTAGGAGCTTAATCATTGCTAAAAAGAAAGAAACTCCTAAAAATTATAAGTGCTTTATTGAAGAATTGAGTGCCAAAGATGGCACTACTTAGATCTATCCTCGCTTTTATGCCTAGCTAGGGGCGTTAAACGATAGCGCTAGTTGGGAGGCAACCCAATTCTATTTTATTTTTTTGTTTTTGCTTCTGTTTAGTAATAAATTTTATCATCTACCTTCTGTTTAGATGTGTTTTCATGTTTTAGTTAGTGTTTGTGCCAAGTAGAACCTATAGGATAACCTATGGTAATAGTTAATTTGATTCTGCTGAAAAACACAAACTTTGCGGGCACGAAAATAATTTTAGTAATTCACAGAAATGTGCTTTTCCGTTGATTCTTTTTGCTGTAGATCAATAAACAAATTTACCAGGACTTCCTATTTTGGTAAGATTTTTATAGTTCCAGAAGTATTCTAGAGTTACAGATTGCTACAGACTGTTCTATTTTTGAGAGATTCTGTTTTTCGTGTGTTGTTTGCTTATTTTGATGCATCTATGGCTAGTATTAAGTGGTATGAACCATAGAGAATTTGGAATGCAGTAGGTTTAACACCAATATAAATAAAGAATGAGTTCATTACAGTACCTTATGTGGTGGTTTTTCTTTCTTGCACTAACGGAGCTTATGAGATTTCCTGTTGAGTTTTGTGTTGTGAAGTTTTCAAGTTTTGGGTAAAGATTTGATGGACTATGGAATAAGGATTGGAAAGAGCCTAAGCTTGGGGATGCACATGGAACCCCAAGATATTCAAGGATAACCAAAAGCCTAACCTTGGGGATGCCCCGGAAGGCATCCCCTCTTTCGTCTTCGTTCATCGGTAACTTTACTTGGAGCTATATTTTTATTCGCCACATGATATGTGTTTTGCTTGGAGCGTCTTGTATGATATTAGCCTTTGCTTTTTAGTTTACCACAATCATCCTTGCTGTACACACCTTTTGGGAGAAGCCCACTTGTTTGGAATTTATTAGAATACTCTATGTGCTTCACTTATATCTTTTGAGCTAAATAGATTTTGCTCTAGCGCTTCACTTATATCTTTTAGAGCACTGCGGTGGCTTGATTTTGTAGAAATTGTTAATCTCTCATGCTTCACTTATATTATTTTGAGAGTCTTATAGAACAACATGGTATTTTCTATGGTTGTAAAATTGGTCCTAGAATGATGGGCATCCAAGTTGGGTATAATAAAAACTATCATAGGAAGTGAATTGGATGCTATGATCAATTTGATACTTGATAATTGTTTTGAGATATGGAGGTGGTGATATTAGAGTCATGCTAGTTGGGTGATTATAAATTTAAAGAATGCTTGTGTTGAAGTTGGCAAGTCCCGTAGCATGCACGTATGGTAAAAGTTGTGTAACAAATTTGAAACATGAGGTGTTCTTAGATTGTCATCCTTATGAGTGGCGGTCGGGGACGAGCGACGGTCTTTTCCTACCAATCTATCCCCCTAGGAGCATGCGCGTAGTGCTTGGTTTTGAATGACTTGTAGATTTTTGCAATAAGTATATGAGTTCTTTATGACTAATGTTGAGTCCATGGATTATACTTACTCTCACTCTTCCATCATTGCTAGCCTCTTCGGTACCGTGCATTGCCCTTTCTCACCTTCAGAGTTGGTGCAAACTTCGTCAGTGCATCCAAACCCCGTGATACAATACGCTCTATCACACATAAACCTCCTTATATTTTCCTCAAAACAGCCACCATACCTACCTATTATGGCATTTGCATAGCCATTCCGAGATAAATTGCCATACAACTTTCCACCGTTCCATTCATCATCATGACACGCATCATCATTGTCATATTGCCTTGCATGATCATGTAGTTGACATCGTATTTGTGGCAAAGCCAACATGCATAATTTTTTCGTACATGTCACTCTTGATTCATTGCCCATCCCGGTACACCGCCGGAGGTATTCATATAGAGTCATATCTTGTTCTAATTTGAGTTGTAGTTCATGAGTTGTAAATAAATAGAAGTGTGTTGATCATCATTATTAGAGCATTGTCCCAAATAAAAAAAGAAGAGAAAGACCAAAGAAAAAAGAAAGGCCCAATATATATATATATATATATATATATATATATATATATAAGGGGGCAATGTTACTATCCTTTTCCATGCTTGTGCTTAAAAGTAGCACCATGTTCTTCATATAGAGAGTCTCATATGTTTTCACTTTCAAATATGATAACCCACAAGTATAGGGGATCGCAACAGCTTTCGAGGGTAGAGTATTCAATCCAAATTTATTGATTCGACACAAGGGGAGCCAAAGAATATTCTTGAGTATTAGCAGTTTAGTTGTCAATTAACCCACACCTGGATAACTTAGTATCTGCAGCAAAGTTTTTAGTAGCAAAAGTGGTATGATAGTAATAGTAGCAATAGCAAAAGTAAAGATAAATGTTTTTGGGTTTTTGTAGTAGTTGTAACAGTAACAACGGAAAAGTAAATAAGCGAAGAATAGTATGTCAAAAGCTCGTAGGCAATGGATCAGTGATGGATAATTATGCCGGATGCGATTCCTCATGCAATAGTTATAACATAGGGTGATATAGAACTAGCTCCAATTCATCAATGTAATGTAGGCATGTATTCCATAAATAGTCATATGTGCTTATGGAAAAGAACTTGCATGACATCTTTTGTCCTACCCTCCCGTGTTCAGCGGGGTCCTTACGAAAACTAAGGGATATTAAGGCCTCCTTTTAATAGAGAACCGGAACAAAGCATTAACACATAGTGAATACATGAACTCCTCAAACTACAGTCATCACCGAGAAGTATCCCAATTATTGTCACTTCGGGGTTGTCGGATCATAACACATAATAGGTGACTATAGACTTGCAAGATAGGATCAAGAACACACATATATTCATGAAAACATAATAGGTTCAGATCTGAAATCGTGGCACTCAGGCCCTAGTGACAAGCATTAAGCATAGCAAAGTCATAGCAACATCAATCTCAGAACATAGTAGATACTAGGGATCAAACCCTAACAAAACTAACTTGATTACATGGTAAATCTCATCCAACCCATCACCGTCCGGCAAGCCGACGATGGAATTACTCATGCACGGCGGTGAGCATCATGAAATTGGTGATGGAGGATGGTTGGTGATGACGACGGCGACGAATCTCCCTCTCCGGAGCCCCGAACGAACTCCAGATCAGCCCTCCCGAGAGAGATTAGGGCTTGGCGGCGGCTCCGTGTCGTGAAACGCGATCAAACTTTCTCCTTGATTTTTTTCTCCCCGAGACGGAATATATGGAGTTGGAGTTGAGGTCGGAGGAGGTCCAGGGGGCCCACGAGATAGGAGGGCGCGCCGTAGGGGGGGCACCCCCTGTCTCGTGGACAGCCAGTGGGCCCCCTGGCCTTGATTCTTTCGCCAAAAATTCTTATTAAATCTGAAAAGTGCCTCCGTGGATTTCCAGGACATTCCGAGAACTTTTCTTTTCTACACATAAAACAACATCATGGTAGTTCTGCTGAAAACAACGTCAGTCCGGATTAGTTTCATTCAAATCATGCAAGTTAGAGTCCAAAACAAGGGCAAAAGTGTTTGGAAAAGTAGATACGTTGGAGACGTATCAACTCCCCCAAGCTTAAACCTTTGCTTGTCCTCAAGCAATTCAGTTGATAAACTGAAAGTGATAAAGAAAAACATTTACAAACACTGTTGGCTCTTGTTGTTGTAACATGAAAAGCCAGCATTCAAGTTTCAGCAAATATTATGAACTAACCATACTAACAATAACACATAGGTCTCACAATTACTCATATCAATAGCTTAATCAGCTAGCGAGCCATAATAATAAAACTCGGATGACAACACTTTCTCAAAATAATCATAACATGATATAACAAAATGGTATCTCGCTAGCCCTTTCCGAGACCGCAAAACATAAATGCAGAGCACCTTTAAAGATCAAGGACTAACTAAACATTGTAATTCATGGTAAAAGAGATCCAGTCAAATCATACCCAATATAAACCAGTAATAATGAATGCAAATGACAGTGTGCTCTCTAGTGGGTGCTTTTTAATAAGAAGGGTGATGACTCAACATAAAAGTAAATAGATAGGCCCTTCAGAGAGGGAAGCGAGGATTTGTAGAGGTGCGAGCTCGATTTTAAAATAGAGATTGAATAACATTTTGAGCGGCATACTTTTGCTGTAAACGCAACAACTATGAGATGGCTGTATCTTCCATACTACATGCATTATAGGCAGTTCCCAAATAGAATGGTAAAGGTTTATACTCCCCCAACCACCAACAAGCATCAATCCATGGCTTGCTTGAAACAACGAGTGCGTCCAACATACAACAGCCCTGGGGGAGTTTTGTTTAATTATTTAGATTTGCTTTGATCTTTTTGGATCATGGGACTGGGCATCCCGGTTACCGGCCCTTTCTCGTGAATGAGGAGCGGAGTCCACTCCTCTTGAGAATAACCCACCTAGCATGGAAGATATAGGCAGCCCTAGTTGAAACATGAGTTGCTCGAGCATACAAAACAGAATTTCATTTGAAGGTTTGGAGTTTGGCACATACAAATTTACTTGGAATGGCAGGTAAATACCGCAAATAGGAAGGTATAGTGGACTCATATGGAACAACTTTGGGGTTTAAGGAGTTTGTATGCACAAGCAGTATTCCCGCTTAGTACAGGTGAAGGCTAGAAAAAGACTGGGAAGCGACCAACTGAGAGAGCGACAACAGTCGTAAACATGCATTAAAATTAATTTACACTGAGTACAAGCATGATTAGGATATAATCTACCCTGAACATAAATATCATGAAGGCTATGTTGATTTGATTCAACTACATGCGTGAACATGTGCCAAGTCGAGTCACTTAATACATTCAAAGGAGGATACCATCCCATCATACCACATCATAATAATTCTAATAGCATGTTGGCATGCAAGGTAAACCATTATAACTCATAGCTAATCAAGCATGGCACAAGCAACTATAATCTCTAAATGTCATTTCAAATATGTTTACTTCATAATAGCTGACTCAGGAACGGTGAATCATCATATTTACAAAAACAAAAGAGGTCGAGTTCATACCAGCTTTTCTCATCCCAATAAGTCCATCATATATCAGCATTATTGCCTTCCACTTGCACGACCGAATGATGTGTATAATAATAGGAGTGTACGTGCATTGGACTAAGCTGGAATCTGCAAGCATTCAACTCAAGAGAGAAGACAAGTAATATGGGCTCTAAATTAAATAAACAATCATGCATATAAGAGCCACTATGCATTTTCAATATGGTCTTCTCGACCCCCAAAAGAAAGAAAAAGAAAATAAAACTATTTACACGGGAAAGCTCCCAACAAGTAAGAAGAAAAAGGAATCTTTTTGGGTTTTCATTTTAATTTCTACTACCAGCAAGGAAATTAAACTAACTATTTTTTTGGTTTTTCAAAAGGTTTATCAAACACACAAGAAGAAAACTAGAAAAAGAAATTTAAACTAGCATGGATAATACAATGAAAGAGTGTGAGCACCGATGACTAGTGTGTGAACATGAATGTAAAGTCGGTGAGAAATACGTACTCCCCCAAGCTTAGGCTTTTGGCCTAAGTTGGTTTAATACCAAGGACCGCCGCTACTCTCCTCGGTGTAGTGGGAGGTGTAATCAGGATACCACTGGCTGGTCATCTCCGGATCCCACTAGACAGATGATGCACGATAAGGGTCCAACTCAGGTTCCAGTTCTGGAGTAAAAGCTTGGGCTAGATGATTGTTCACCGCTTCCGGCGTAACAAGGCGATTTTCTGCAAGAAAGTCAAATAACAGAGGTGCAGGCAAAATAATAAACTCAAAGTGTTTCTTATTGAATCTAAGTCTATACAAGAGCATCTTCTCTTCGTTGTCAACAATAAACTTGTGTGCTACCATGCTCTTGTAATCTAAAATGTGAGGAGGTAATTTTGTCTCCTCCTCCTCATGGTGCCTAATGGGTATCTGAAAATTTTCAGCAAGGCGTGCAGCATAGATACCTCCAAATATGGGGCCTTTTGTACAATTCAGGGCTAGACGTTTAGCAATGACGGCACCCATACTAAAAGTATTGTCTCCCAGCAAAGCATGTTGAAGAATAATAATATCTGGAATGCTCAAATTTCCACTATTTTCACGACCAATCAAGCATCTACTAGCAAATATAGCAAAGTAGCGTAAAACAGGAAAGTGTATGCGAGAGACTTTTGCCTCAGAGCCCTTCTTTGGCTCTTCTACGACAATAGTTTTAACGAAGCCATCCACATCTTCACGATGGGGTTCCTCTAATTCTCCCTCATAAGGTATCCTACATACCGCGCAAAAATCACGTAAAGACATTTCTCTGAATTCATCATATAAATGAAATGATACTGCAGGCGGTGACTTCTTAGGATAATAATAAAAGTTTTGCACGAAAGTATTGGTAAGCAAGATATACTGATCGATTCGGTCGTTCATGAAACCGGTGAGGCCTGCAGTCCCGATTAAAGCATAAAAATCTTCATGAATTCCGGCTTCTTTCAAGAAATCCTCGCACGGCCATTCACATGACCGTACTTCCGCTAAGCAAGGAAGATTATAATTAGGCTTTTCCTTCTCTTTGTCTTGTTTTTCCTTAGAGATTTGGCTA
Organism: Aegilops speltoides; assembly: GCA_021437245.1. Lineage (NCBI taxonomy): Eukaryota > Viridiplantae > Streptophyta > Magnoliopsida > Poales > Poaceae > Aegilops > Aegilops speltoides. Next base: position 371,023,366 of record CM038142.1, read on the forward strand.
GAAGAGCCTTTAAAGATCCTCCTTAACATTTTCTGAAAATTTTGGAAATTTTAGTAACTTCAAAATAAAAGTGAATAAAACTAAACAAGATTGATAGCAACCACTCCTACAAGTGCCTAGAGCCTATATCATGCATTGGAATTGCTAGGGACCTCAAAAATTTAGCATGCAAGCTCAAGAACATGGTGACCTATGCAGCAAAAATTTGCAATGAATAAAGCACTAGAACAAAAACTAATTGGACCAATGGAGGAGTCACATACCAAGCAACAATCTCCAAAAGCAGTTTTGTGAATGGAGCTTTGAGCTAAGAGATCAAAAATCGCAGCAAAACGAGCTAGAACTCGGGCTTGAGCTGGATGGGGATTTTTTTGGGTAGAAGATGAAGTGTGTGGGTGCTGGTATAAGTGGAGAGGAGCCACCAGGGGCCCACGAGACAGGGGGCACGCCCTACAGGGGGGCGCGCCCTCCTCTCTCGTGGCCTGGTACTTGCCCCTCTTGAAGTGTTTTCAATGCCTAAAATCCTCAAATATTCCAGAAAAAATCATACTAAATTTGCAGGGCATTTGGAGCACTTTTATTTTCGGACTTTTTTTAATACACGGATAATTCAGAAAACAGACGTATAATGCTATTTTGCTTTATTTATTCTAAATAACAGAAAGTAAAAAGAGGGTACAGAAGGTTGTGCCTTCTAGTTTCATCCATCTCGTGATCATCAAAATGAACCCACTAACAAGGTTGATCAATTCTTGTTAACAAACTCATTCTGAATAACTCGGAACCGGAGAAATTACGAATAACACTAAGTTACCTCAACGGGGATATGAAAATCCCCAACAATAAGAATAGCATACTTTTTCTTGACAGTAGGGAGAGTAAATTCAAAACCTCCAAATATGATAGTTGGAACTTTTTCAATAGAATTGATGCTATGAACTTGAGATTGTTTCCTCGGAAAGTGTACCGTATGCTCATTACCATTATCTTGAAAAGTGACATTACCTTTGTTGCAATCAATAACAGCCCCTGCAGTATTAAGAAAAGTTCTACCAAGGATAATAGACATACTATCGTCCTCGGGAATATCAAGAATAACAAAGTCCGTTAAGATAGTGACATTTGCAACCACAACAGGCACATCCTCACAAATACCGACAGGTATAGCAGTTGATTTATCAGCCATTTGCAAAGATATTTCAGTAGGTGTCAACTTATTCAATTCAAGTCTACGATATAAAGAGAGAGGCATAACACTAACACCGGATCCAAGATCACATAAAGTAGTTCTAACATAATTTCTTTTAATAGAGCATGGTATAGTTGGAACACCCAGATCTCCAAGTTTCTTTGGTATTCCACCCCTAAAAGTGTAATTAGCAAGCATGGAGGAAATTTTAGCTTCCGGTATCTTTCTTTTATTTGTGATGATATCCTTCATATACTTAGCATAAGGATTTACTTTAAGCATATCTGTTAAGCGCATACGTAAGAAAATATGTCTAATCATTTCAGCAAAGCGCTCAAAATCCTCATCATCCTTTGACTTGGATGGTTTAAGAGGAAAGGGCATGGGTTTCTGATCCCATGGTTCTCTTTCTTTACCGTGCTTCCTAGCAATAAAATCTCTCTTATCATAATGTTGATTCTTTGATTGTGGGTTATCAAGATCAACAACAGGTTCAATCTCTACATCATTGTCTTTGCTAGGTTGAGCATCAACATGAACATTATCATTAACATTATCACTAGGTTCATGTTCATCACCTGATTGAGTTTCCGCATCAGAAATAGAAATATCATTGGGATTCTCAGGTGTGTCTACAGTAGGTTCACTAGAAGCATGCAAAGTTCTATCATTTTTCTTTTTCTTCTTTTTAAAAGAACTAGGTGCCTCGAAATTATTTCTCTGAGAATCTTGCTCGATTCTCTTAGGGTGGCCTTCAGGATACAAAGGTTCCTGAGTCATTCTACCAGTTCTAGTAGCCACTCTAACAGCAAAGTCATTTTTATTATTTAATTCATCAAGCAAATCATTTTGAGCTTTAAGTACTTGCTCAGCTTGGGTAGCAACCATAGAAGTATATTTGCTAACGCGGTGAAGTTCATCTTTAACTCTGGCTAGATTATCACCTACGCGTCCTATCTCGAAAGCATTATTCTTTAACTCTCTACCAACATAAGCATTAAAACTTTCTTGTCTAGCCATAAAGTCATCAAATTCATCTAAGCATGGGTTATGAAATTTAGTAGAGGGTACTTCAACTTATCATATTTATACAGAGAATTTACCTTTACTGCCTGTGACGGGTTATCAAGACAATGTGGTTCTTCACGCGGTAAATTAAGACCATGTATTTCTTCAATAGGAGATAAATTCTTAACATCTTCAGCTTTAATACCTTTTTCTTTCACTGATTTCTTTGCCTCTTGCATATCTTCAGGACTGAGAAATAAAACACCTCTCTTCTTCAGAGTAGGTTTAGGAATAGGCTCAGAGTTGGCTCAATTGGTTCAGAATTACTTGAGGAACTGGCTCGGGAAGAGTCAATTATTTTCATTAGTCAACATATTATTCAATAGTATTTTAGCTTCGTCGACTGTTCTTTCCCTGAAAACACAACTAGCACAACTATCCAAGTAGTCCTTGGAAGCATCGGTTAATCCATTATAAAAGATATCAAGTATTTCATTTTTCTTAAGAGGATGATCAGACAAAGCATTAAGTAACCGGAGAAGCCTCCCCCAAGCTTGTGGGAGACTCTCTTCTTTGATTTGCACAAAATTATATATTTCCATAAGGCAGCTTGTTTCTTATGAGCAGGAAATATTTAGCGAGTAGTAATAAATCATATCCTGGGGACTACGCACACAACCAGGAGCAAGAGAATTATACAAGTCTTAGCATCACCCTTTAATGAGAACGGAAATATCTTAAGGATATATAAATATCAAGACTTCTCATCATTAGTAAACAGGGTAGCTATATCATTCAACTTGGTAAGATGTGCCACAACAGTTTCAGATTCAAGGCCATAAAAAGGATCAGATTCAACTAAAGTAATAATATCAGGATCAACAGAGAATTCATAATCCTTATCATTAACACAGATATGTGAAGTAGCAAAATCAGGATCGGGTTTCATTCTAGCATTAAGAGACTGCTGCTTCCATTTAGCTAATAATTTCTTAAGATCATTTCTATCATTGCAAGCGAGAATTTCCATAGCAGCTGTTTCATGCATAACATTACCCTTAGGAACAACAGGTAATACATAATCATTGGGGGGGCCTTCATCATCACTATCATCAGTAATAGGATCTTCAGTAATTTCATTCCCCCTAAATCTAGCAAGTTGTTCATCAAGAAATTCACCTAATGGCAAAGTAGTATCACGCACAGAAGTAGTTTCATCATGCATAGCAGAAGTGGCATCATCAATAACATGCGACATATCAGAATTCATAGCAGTAGCAGGTTTAGGTGTCGCAAGCCTACTAATAACGGAAGGATAATCTAGTGCAGAGCTAGATGGCAGTTCCTTACCTCCCCTCGTAGTTGAGGGCAAAATAGTAGTTCGATCGTCTTTAAAGTTCTTCATAGTGATCAACAGATATAAATCCCAAGTGACTCAGAGAATAGAGCTATGTTCCCCGGCAACGGCGCCAGAAATTAGTCTTGATAACCCACAAGTATAGGGGATCGCAACAGCGTTCGAGGGTAGAGTATTCAACCCAAATTTATTGATTCGACACAAGGGGGGCCAAAGAATATTCTTGAGTATTAGCAGTTGAGTTGTCAATTCAACCACACCTGGATAACTTAGTATCTGCAACAAAGTGTTTAGTAGCAAAGGTGGTATGATAGTAATAGTAGCGGTAGCAAAAGTAAAGATAAATGTTTTTGGGTTTTTGTATTAGTTGTAAAAGTAACAACGGAAAAGTAAATAAGCGAAGAACAGTATGTGAAAAGCTCGTAGGTAATGGATCAGTGATGGATAATTATGCCGGATGCGATTCCTCATGCAATAGTTATAACATAGGGTGATATAGAACTAGCTCCAATTCATCAATGTAATGTAGGCATGTATTCCGTAAATAGTCATACGTGCTTATGGAAAAGAACTTGCATGACATCTTTTGTCCTACCCTCCCGTGTTCAGCGGGGTCCTTACGGAAACCAAGGGATATTAAGGCCTCCTTTTAATAGAGAACCGGAACAAAGCATTAACACATAGTGAATACATGAACTCCTCAAACTACGGTCATCACTGAGAAGTATCCTGATTATTGTCACTTCGGGGTTGTCGGATCATAACACATAATAGGTGACTATAGAATTGCAAGATAGGATCAAGAACACACATATATTCATGAAAACATAATAGGTTCAGATCTCAAATCATGGCACTCGGTCCCTAGTGACAAGCATTAAGCATAGCAAAGTCATAGCAACATCAATCTCAGAACATAGTGGATACTAGGGATCAAACCCTAACAAAACTAACTTGATTACATGGTAAATTTCATCCAACCCATCACCGTCCAGCAAGCCTACGATGGAATTACTCACGCACGGCGGTCAACATCATGAAATTGGTGATGGAGGATGGTTGGTGATGACGACAGCGACGAACCCCCCCTCTCCGGAGCCCCGAACGGACTCCAGATCAACCCTCCCAAGAGAGATTAGGGCTTGGCGGCGGCTCCGTGTCGTGAAACACGATGAAACTTTCTCCTTGATTTTTTTCTCCTCGAGACGGAATATATGGAGTTGGAGTTGAGGTCGGAGGAGGTCCAGGGGGCCCACAAGATAGGAGGGCGCGCCCTAAGGGGCGGGGCGCCCCCTATCTCGTGGACAGCCCGTGGGCCCCCTGGCCTTGATTCTTTCACCAAAAATTCTTATTAATTCTAAAAAGTGCCTCCGTGGATTTCCAGGAAATCCCGAGAACTTTTCTTTTCTACACATAAAACAACATCATGGTAGTTCTGCTGAAAACAGCGTCAGTCCGGGTTAGTTTCATTCAAATCATGCAAGTTAGAGTCCAAAACAGGGCAAAAGTGTTCGGAAAAGTAGATACGTTGGAGACGTATCAATATACTAGTGGGAATTTTTCATTATATAACTTGGCTTGTATATTCCTACAATGGGCTTCCTCAAATGCCCTAGGTCTTCGTGAGAAAGCAAGTTGGATGCACACCCACTTAGTTTCTTTTGTTGAGCTTTCATACATTTATAGCTCTAGTGCATCCGTTGCATGGCAATCCCTACTCCTCATGTTGACATCAATTGATGGGCATCTCCATAGCCTGTTGTTTATCCTCGTTAATGTGAGACTTTCTCCTTTTTTGTCTTCTCCACACAACCTCCATCATCATATTCTATTCAACCCATAGTGCTATATCCATGTCTCACGCTCATGTATTGCGTGAAAGTTGAAAAATATTGAGATTATTTAAGTATGAAACAATTGCTTGGCTTGTCATCGGGGGTGTGCAAGATGAGAGCATTTTTCTGTGACGAAAGTGAAGCATGACCTAACTATATGTTTTTGTAGGGATGAACATTCTTTAGCCATGTTATTTTGAGAAGACATGATTGCTTTGATTAGTGTGCTTGAGGTATTACTATTTCTTATGTCAATATGAACTTTTATTTTGAATCATTTGGATCTGAACATTCATGCCACAATAAAGTAGCGTTCGACATCAAAAATTCTGTTTTTATCGTTTACCTACTCGAGGACGAGCAGGAATTAAGCTTGGGGATGCTTGATACGTCTCCAACGTATCTATAATTTTTGATTGTTCCATGCTATTATATTACCCGTTTTGGATGTTTATGGGCTTTATTTACACTTCTATATCATTTTTGGGACTAACCTACTAACCGGAGGCCCAGGCCGAATTGTTGTTTTTTTGCCTATTTCAGTGTTTCGAAGAAAAGGAATATCAAACGGAGTGCAAACGGAATGAAACCTTAGGGAGCGATGTTTTTGGAACAAACATGATCCAAGGACTTGGAGTGGAAGTCAAGAAACAAGCGAGGCGGCCACGAGGGTGCCCGGTGCGCCCCCTACAGGACGCCCCCACCCTCGTGGGCCCCTCGACCGTCCACCAACCTACTTCTTCCTCCTATATATACCTGCGTACCCCGAAACCATTGGGGAGCACCATGAAAAACTATTTCCACCACCGCAACCTTCTGTATCCACGAGATCCCATCTTGGACCCTTCGCCAGTGCTCCACCGGAGGGGGGATCGACCATGGAGGGCCTCTACATCATCTCCAAGGCCCTTTCGATGAGTTGTGAGTAGTTTACCACAGACCTTCGGGTCCATAGTTATTATCTAGCTGGCTTATTCTCTCTCTTTGAATCTCAACACAAAGTTCTCCTTGATCTTCTTGGAGATCTATTCGATGTAACTCTTTTTGCAGTGTGTTTGTCGAGATCTGATGAATTGTGGGTTTATGATCAAGTTTATCTATGAGAAATATTTGAATATCCTCTGAATTCTTTTATGTGTGATTAAGTTATCTTTGAAAGTCTCTTAGAATTATCAGTTTGGTTTGGCCTACTAGATTGATCTTTCTTGCAATGGGAGAAGTGCTTAGCTTTGGGTTCAATCTTGCGGTGTCCTTTCCCAGTGACAGCAGGGACAGCAAGGCACGTATTGTGTTGTTGCCATCGAGGATAAAAATATGGGGTTTATATCATATTGCACGAGTTTATCCCTCTACATCATGTCATCTTTCTTAATGCGTTACTCTGTTCTTTATGAACTTAATACTCTAGATGCATGCTGGATAGCGGTCGATGTGTGGAGTAATAGTAGTAGATGTAGGCCGGAGTCGGTCTACTTGTCACGGACGTGATGCCTATATACATGATCATGCCTAGATAATCTCATAACTATTCGCTTTTCTATCAATTCCTCGACAGTAATTTGTTCACCCACCATAATACTTATGCTATCTTGAGAGAAGCCACTAGTGAAACCTATAGCCCCCGGGTCTATCTTTTATCATATAAGCTTTCTATCTACTTTTATTTGCATCTTTACTTTTCCAGTATTTATCATAAAATACCAAAAATATATTTATCTTATCTTATTATCTCATTTAGATCTCACTTTCGCAAGTGGCCGTGAAGGGATTGACAACCCCTTTATTGCGTTGGTTGCGAGTTCTTGTTTGTTTGTGTAGGTGCGTGGGACTTTTGAGGAGCCTCCTACTGGATTGATACCTTAGTTCTCAAAAACTGAGGGAAATACTTACGCTATTTTGTTGCATCACCCTTTCCTCTTCAAGGAAAACCAATGCAAGCTCAAGATGTAGCAACCCCCGTGATCCATAGATCGATCTTGTCTGACTTGCTCTGTTTTCCAAGTCATGCCGCAGGTCATGTGTATATCCCCGAGCTGTTGTATTTCTGTTTGTTTGGCGAGGCAGTGCAGGCTGGTGTTCGGCTCGAGGTGCCGCTTTTTCCCAGCCACATGGTGGTCGGTCAGCCGCAATGTACCTTGGTAGGACGGGCTCCAGCGCCTTGTCGTCGAACTATGGTAACAGTTTGCTCTTCGGGTAGTGATGGATTCATGTACCTAGGGTAGGGTCATAGGCCTGGCCTAAACGTCCTACCCAAGGACACTCTTATAAGAGATCATCTTCCAGTCGACCAAAGAGAATCCACTGATTTGGGATGGAAGGACTTCGACCATGGAAGACTCACTCGACCATGAAGACTCACTCGACCACCGGAAGGTCGAAGGCACTCAAAGACAACGGTTTGCTATTGAATAGACTTAATGATAGTTAAGACACTTTATGAGGCGTTACGATGAACGCCCTGGACTTAATGTACTTTAACCTCTCCAATCGTGGGCTGGCTGGGGTCTGGCGCACTCTATATAAGCCACCCCCTCCACGAGATAGGGGTTCGCACTCTTGTAATACCTACATACATAATCCACTCGACCGCCTCAGGGCTCCGAGACGTAGGGCTGTTACTTCTTCCGAGAAGGGCCTGAACTCGTACATCTCTTGTCTTCACAACTACTCCATAGCTAGGACCTTGCCTCTCCTTACCTACCCCTACTCTCTTTGTCGGACTTAGAACCACGACAGTTGGCGCCCACCGTGGGGCAGGTGTTTTAGCGATTTGTGGAGGAGTTGCAGTACTTCCGAGTACCTTCATCATGATGACTGCTGGAGTTTTGGTTGAGGGGCGCGAGATCCGTCTCGGTGCTCTCACCTTTGTCGCCGACGACTCCGCGTGGCTCCAGGAGGCTCCACTTGACATCGAGGCGCTCCCCGTCCGCGGGGCGACGCAATTTCGCGCCTGTGTTCGCGGTGTTCTGCTGTGACAACCGTCGACCCCGTATCGGTCGACTCCTTTATCGGTTGCCCACCCAGTTTCCCACCAGCGCAAGCGCTCTGGTCGGTCGAGACTCCAGCGGTGGGTGAAGCACGCGGTGGCTCGCCAGACAGCCATCGCCCAAGTCGCGGCCATCGAGCCCGACGATTCCCTACTGACTGTTCGATCGTCGGTGGCTCGAGAAGCGCATCCAGTGTGATAGCAGTGATCCGGCGGCGGAGATTCTCATGGTCGGCGGCCCTCGCGATCCTCCCGGCGCGCCACGGCGGTGGAGCAGCTGGAGGAGGAGACCCGATGCAAAACACGAAGAGTACCAGCCGAGACACTCGACTCTGCAGAGAAGAGCTTCGCCCGCAGAACATGGATGCCTGCATACTCCCATCGCCGGAGAAACCCCCGAGGCTCGCGCCTTGGAGGAAGCACGTTTGGCCAATGTGGCTGAACGCGCTCGCCTGGAGAATCTTCAGCGAGCACTTGACGAGCGCGTGCGGCAACGAATCCCCGAAGCCAGTCGGCGTCGACTCTTCCCACCGACTCGGGTATACGACGCCAATTCAGAATTTAGCGGCCGCAACTCGTATAGCGAGTCTATCCAGCCGTCGATCGGAAGTGGGAGAGGCTTGCAGCAGATCGTAGATTTACTCCGAGCGAGAGGAGACGAACTCAGGCGTGTCGCGATCGCGCAATAAATTCCACAATCGATCCGTCGCTGCGAATCATCGATCGACTCACAGCCCTAGATCGCCTCCATGGCGAGAAGAAGCGCGACAACCGCAAGAGCGATCTGAGACCGATTCGACCGAGATGACAGCGTTGAGTGCCCCTTTCCCCTCGAGGAAGGTCATCGCTCCTCGGCGGCAAGATGACAGACGTCGATTCGAGACGGGCGAAGAGTTCGGTCGACCCGAGGAACCCGAGCTTTGACGCGATCCATTATCGTGCAAGGCTTGGTCGACGGAGCAGAGCCCATCGAGGTGGACGAGAGAGATGCACCCACCAGCGATCAGTGCACATCTCGGTCGGAATGTTTTAGCAGGGCTATCGAGCGCATAATTCCCCCAATTTCAGGTTGGCAGCAGAGTCGACAAGTTCCTTCGGGGAATCCAAGCACGAAACTTGGCTTGAAGATTACCAGTGGCTGTTCGGATCGGGGTGGGGATGATGAGGTGGCCATGAAGCATTTGCCCCTCATGTTGGAAGGTTACGCGAGCATGGCTGAATCGATTACCTCCTAGCGATATATACACTTGGGAAGATTTGTCCGAGTGTTAAATCGAGAACTTTGAAGGGACTTGCAAGCGACCGGCTGGTTTGTGAGCTTCAAGTTTGTGTGCGAAGACCAATGAAACTCTCGAGAGTACATTCAGAGGTGGATTACCTTGCACCATCTTGTGGAAAATGTGTCGACCATCAGCGGTTTGCGCCTTCAAAGATGGCGTCAAAAATAGAGAATTGAGTCTGAAGTTTGGTCGAACCGGGACATGACCTTGAGTGAATGATGGAGATTGCTAGCAACACGCATGTGGCGAGGAAGAAGACCGACTCGGCGGCAAATACAAGCCAAGTCAGCGGAGAAGGAAATTCGGTCGGAAGCGAAGCGAAAAGCCGAGCCAGCAGCTCTGGAGAGGCCACGGCGTGACTCGGGGAAGTTCAAGGGAAGCGAAAGGATCCTTGAATCCAAAGAAAGTAAAAGATAAAGAAGGCAATGGCGTGATGGATATGCCATGCCATATTCACACGAAGAAGGATGAAGAGGGCAACATCATTTACCCAAAGCACACCACTGCGCCGATTGTCGACTCACGATCCGGCCAGGAAAAGCAGTCTAAGGACAAGGAGAAGGAGCCGACAAGGCGGAGACAAAGAGGACAGTGAGGAAGAATATCCGCATGTCAACTCCACTCTGATGATCTTCGCGGATGTGGAAAGCAAGAGTCGACTGAAAGTCATCAACCGTGAGGTAAACATGGTTGCCCCAGTAAAGCCAAGTTATGTGAAGTGGTCCCAGACACCCATCACATTCGACCAATCTGATCACCCGACTCACGTTGCCACTCCTGGGCGGCAAGCGTTGGTGGTCGATCCAGTTGTCGAAGGCACTCGGCCCGACAAAAGTCTGATGGATGGTGGTAGTGGGCTGAATTTGTTATATGCGGATACTTTGAAAGGGATGGGCATTCCGATGTCGATTGAGCACCAACAATATGAGTTTCCACGAGTCATACCAGGAAGAAGGCCAACTCACTCGGCAAATCATACGGGCGTGGTTTTGGTGATTCCAAGCGCTTCGCAAGGAAAAGTTGACCTTTGAGGTTGTGGATTTTCAGAGTGCATACCACGCCATTTTGGGGAGGCCGCCCACGCACGATTCATGGCTCGACCATGTTACGTGTACCTCAAACTGAAAATGCCAGGGCCCAAAGGAGTGATCACTGTCACCGGCGATCGGAAGAAGGCAGAAGAGTGCTTTTAGAAGGGCTCGAAGATTGCCGACTCCCAAGTGACAGCGGTCGAATTCGACGAATACAAGCAAAACGCAGATCCGAGTGATTTGTTACGATCCAAGAGGCCAGCCACAGAGTCTGCATTTCAGTCATCCGGTGAGACGAAGCCAGTCCATATTCACCCGACCGATCCCAATGCAGCCCCGACCCACATCTCCACGACACTCGACCCGAAATAGGAAGAAGCGCTCATCCAGTTCCTCCGTGAGAACTGGGACATTTTCGCATGGAAGCCAGCTGACATGCCAGGTGTTCCCAGGGAACTGGCTGAGCATCGCCTACGAGTCGACAAGTCCGCAAAACCAGTTAAAGAGCATCTTCGGCGGTCCGCCGTCCAGAAGAGAAAAGCTATTGGTGAAGAAGTGGCTCGACTGTTGGCAGCGGGATTCATCCGAGAGATATATCACTCCGAGTGGCTTGCTAATGTCGTCATGGTTCCCAAGAAGGACAACTCACTCCGCATGTGCATTGATTTTAAGCACATCAATCGGGCCTGCCCGAAGGATCATTTTCCTCTCCCCCGCATAGATCAGATTGTTGACTCGACCGCGGGATGTGAGAGATTGTCTTTTCTAGACGCATATTCGGGTATCATCGAGATCTCAGTATGGACCCGATGAAATAAAAACAGCTTTCATCACTCCATTCGGTGCTTCGCTATATCACCATGCCATTCGGCCTCAAGAATGCCGGAGCCACATTTATGCGAATGATTGAAGTGTCTTCTCACTCAAATCGGTCGGAATGTGGGCGTATATGGATGATATAAATCGTTAAGTCGCGAAAAGGTTCCGACCTGCTTCGACCTCGCGAAACATTTGCCAACCTCGGAAGATGCGATATCAAGCTCAATCCGTCAAAGTGCACATTCGGAGTTCTGGTGGAAAATTACACGGTTTTCGTTTCGAGCGAGGATCGGCGCTAACCCGTAAAAAGATCGGCACTATTCTCCGAATGAAAGCATACATGCGAGTGCACGACGTCTAGAAGCTTCTTGGATGCTTGGCCGCTTTAAGTCGATTCATCTCACGACTCGGTGAAAAGGCATTACCTCTTTACCGACTGATGAAGAAGGCTGACAAATTCGAGTGGACTCCAGAAGCTGATGCAGCGTTTGCGAGCTAAAAGCTCGCTCTCCACCCAGCCGGTGCTTGCTGCTCCAATCAGCAAAGAGCCTCTGTTGCTTTACATCGCAGCCATTGGACAAGTTGTGGGATTACGTGCTTACGGTCGGAGGGAAGAGGAAGGAAAGGCCTTCAAAGTTCAGCGCCGGTGTATTATTTGTCCGAAGTCTTGACTCCATCCAAGCGAGATATCCTCATTATCGAAGCTTGTGTATGGTATATACATGACCACAAAGAAGGTTGCTCATTATTTCTCTGATCATTCTATCACAGTCGTCAGCGACGCTCCTTTATCAGAGATCTTGCATAACAGAGACACAACCGGTCGAGTGGCGAAATGGGCGATTGAACTTCTTCCCTTGATATCAAATTCGAGGCAAAAAAGCCATTAAGTCCGAGCTATAGCGGATTTCCTCGCCGAGTGGATTGAACTTGATGGCCGATGAAGTTCACTCGGAGCATTGGACCATGTTCTTTGACGGCTCCAAGATGCTGAATGGTTACAGTCTTTGGGGTTGTTCTGGTTTCCCCAGAGAGATAAGCTTAGGTATGTGCTCCAAATTCACTTTGATTCCTCCAACAATGAGGCAGATACGAGGCCCTCCTATATGGATTGCGCATGGCCATCTCACTCGGCGTCCGTCGCTTCGATGGTCTATGGCGACTCAGATCTAGTGGTCAATCAAGTGATGAAGGAGTGGGATGTGAGAAGCCCAGCTATATTTGGATCTTGCAATGCAAATGAGGAAGCTGGAAAAGAAGTTTGAGGGTTGGAACTCCATCACATCCCCGATTGAAAAATCAAGCAGCAGATGATCTCGCAAAGATAGGCTCCAAAGAGAAGCCATTACGAGTGGTGTATTTTTGGAGCATATACACACTCCGTCGATCAAAGAAGATCCTTCACGAGGAAGCTCCACAACCCAAGAGTGCCACGGACTCGACCGAGGTTGAGGTCCCGCGATGGTCGACTTGGTCATGGAAGTTTTAGTGGTCACTCCCGATTGGACAATTCCATACATCGCGTATATTACGAGAAAGGAACTCCCGAAGATGAGGAAGAGGCTCGGCAGATCGTCCGTCGATCCAAAGCCTTTACCGTTATCAATGGACAGTTGTATAGAGAAAGCCCGGCGAGTCGGACAAAAATGCATAACGCCAGAAGAAGGTCGAGTCATACTTAATGACATCCACTCGGGGACTGTGGTCACCATCGTCCTCTCGGACCATTGTAGCCAAAGCATAACGAGCCGGATTTTATGGCCAAGGGCAAATGAGATGGCGAAAGAAATAGTGGACAAGTGCGAAGGATGCGGTTCTATTCCAATATGTCACACAAACGGCGTCCATACGAAGACCATTCCACTCGTCGGCCGTTCGCGGTATGGGGGTTGGACATGATCGGTCCCTTGCGAACAGGTCGGAGCGGTTTCACGCATGTACTGGTAGCAGTCGACAAGTTCACCAAGTGTATTGAAGCTAAACCAATCAAAAAACTTGACGCCTTGATCGCTGTTTCCTTCATCAGAGGGCTGACATTCAGATATGGGGTCCCGCACAGTATTATTACGGACAATGGGTCGAATTTTGACTCGGAAGAATTCAAGGATTTCTGCAACGCCCAAGGCACATGAGTCGACTATGCTTGATCGCCCATCCATGATCGAATGGACAGCGAGCGAGCCAACGGATTAATCCTCAAAGGTGCAAGCCCCGATCGATGCGAGATCTCAAGCATGCGGTGGAGCTTGGGTTGTGAACTCCCTTGGTGCTTTGGGGTTTGCGAACCACGCCTAATCGGTCGACGGAAGAACCCCTTCTTCTGGTCTATGGAGCAAGCAGTCCTTCCGAGTGATCTCCTTCACAATGCTCCTCGAATTGAACTATACAATGAAGCGAAGCTGAGCAAGCGCGTCAAGATGCAATCGACCTCCTAGAAGAGGAAAGGAGATGGCTCGATCCGCTTCGACCATCTACCAAACAAGACTTGCGTCGCCTTTACGCCGTAAATGTGAGAGGTCGAGCTTTCCGGGAAGGGATCTGGTCCTTCGAGTGGATCAGCAGAAACAACATAAGCTGGCCCCCTCCTGGGAAGGGCCCTTCATCGTCACAAAGGTTCTCCACAATGGGGCATATCGTCTCTATAACGTCGAACACAATATCGAAGAGCCCCGAGCTTGGAACGCGGATCTGCTCCGCCCGTTTTATACTTAATGTTTTTCACTCGGAAGAGCTGTAATAAAATACTTCTGTAGTTCATGGGCTTCGAAATAATAGTGTCATGGTTCCTTCATAATTTTTGTCACTTTTTATTTTTGTCCAGTAAAATTTCCCCCCAGCGGGTGGCTTAGTCGCGAATCCGTTTCGCCTAAGCATACAAATCCTACCGAGTGGTAAGCGGACTTCCACTCGGAGGCTTAGCAGCGAATCCGTTTAGCCTAAGTAACCAAGAAATCCTACCGAGTGGCAAGCCGGACTTCCACTCGGGGCTTAGCTGCATCGATGCTACGCCTAAGATATAAGAAATCCTACCAAGTGGCAAGCCAGACTTCCACTCGGGGGCTTAGCTGCAGCCCAGTGCTCGCCTAAGTTATTAAAAAACCTACTGAGTGGTAAGCCAGACTTCCACTTGGAGGCTTAGCTGCAGTCCAAGGACTCGCCTAAGTATAATGTGTACCCGCAAGGAGGACGAGGTGCAGGTCGATTGCGACCCTCTCCTCCGAGCTACACCATAAGTGCAATACGTACCCGCAAGAAGGACGAGGTGCAGGTCGACTGCTACCCTCTCCTCCGAGCTTCGACACAAATACAACGGAAATCCTACCGAGTGAAGAGCAAACCTCTCACTCGGGGGCTTAGCTGCAGCCCAGTGCTCGCCTAAGGTATAAGAAATCCTACCGAGTGAAGAGCAAACCTCTCACTCGGGGCTTAGCTGCAGCCAGTGCTCGCCTAAGGTATAAGAAATCCCACCGAGTGGAGAGCAAACCTCTCACTCGGGGCTTAGCTGCAGCCCAAAGTGCTGCGCCTAAGGTATAAGAAATCCCACCGAGTGAAGAGCAAACCTCTCACTCGGGGCTTAGCTGCAGCCCGGTGCTGCGCCTAAGGTATAAGAAATCCCACCGAGTGGAGAGCAAACCTCTCACTGGGGCTTAGCTGCAGCCAGTGCTGCTGCGCCTAAGGTATAAGAAATCCCACCGAGTGAAGAGCAAACCTCTCACTGGGGCTTAGCTGCAGCCAGTGCTGCGCCTAAGATATAAGAAATCCTACCGAGTGGAGAGCAAACCTCTCACTCGAGGGCTTAGCTGCAGCCCAGTGCTCGCCTAAGGTATAAGAAATCCTACCGAGTGAAGAGCAAACCTCTCACTCGGGGGCTTAGCTGCAGCCCAGTGCTCGCCTAAGAAATAAGTCGACGGCAGTCGACATCTCGCTGTTAACCTGCAAAGAGCAATTCAAGCCAAGAGCAATCATATCCAAACATCCAATCCAAATTTAGGTCGATACCTAAAAGAACCGAGAGTGCTCAGGCACTAAGCCTGTTAAGGTTTTATCGGTTACAACTCCACTCGGCATACCGAGGCAAATTTAAAGTCAAGGAAAGTTTTTTACCCCTCCTGTGGAGGGCTGGATGGAGCAACGAACTCGTCAAGGTCAATCCCATCTGCAATCCGTGTAGCAGCAGCGAGGAAAGTCTCCATGAAGGACCTAAAGTCGTGTTTCTTGGTGTTGGCCACTTGGAGAGCCGCCAGCTTATCTTCTCGGGCATCCTTGCAATGGACTCGCGCCAGACACAAGGCGACGTCTGCACCACACCGAGCCGAAGACTTCTTCCACTCTTGCACTCGGTCAGGGACGGCGTTTAGTCGAGCCATCAATGACTCGAGATCATTTTGGAGTGTCTCCCTGGGCCAGAGCGTCGGGTCAATGCGGGACGTAGCAACCTTCAGTCTTGCGAGATAATCCACGACGGCAGCAACACGAGACTCCAGTCGGAAGATGTTCATGGCAGTTTCATCATTCACCAGAGAATTGACAGGGTCAAGGTTCGTCTCCAGCTGGCTGGTTTCTTCTTCAAAGTTGCGGCAGAACTCTGCAAAGACAAAACCCCGAATCAGGAAAATAGTCGAATGGGAACATAACAGTTGGAAGAATTGGTCGAGTGAAGAAGATTACCTTCGAGCGTAAGGAACAATTTTTTAGCAAGACCACCCAAGAAGCCTTCCAGATCATTCTTTTTCCCGGTCAACTGGTTGATCTTCTCAGTCAGAGTAGTCTTGTCAGCTTTCAGTCGATCAACATCCTTGGTGGCAATGGCCAAAGCAGCCTTCAGATTGGTGTTGTCCTGTTCGAGCTTGGTGACTGAAGCTAGCTTTTCATCAGCAAGCTTGATCTTCTCAGACAGCTCAAGCTCCTTCTTCCTCTGGGCCTCCTTCACCTTGCCTGTAAATTACAGCAAAGTCAGGATTGAAGCAAATGAGAGGAGAAAAGAGTCGTCGAAGTCTCACCAAACATACCTTTGGTCTCCTCCTTTGCCTTCGTCACAGTTCTCCTGCACTAGCTTCAAGTCTAACTCGAGCTGAATATGCTTCGCCTCCGATTCGATATAAGCGTCGCAAGATCGCAGGATTTCTCTGAAGAGTCAATCGACAAAATTTCAAAGATGATCCACTTCCGAGTGAATAAAGAAAATGATGCGTTTTAAGACTACGATCGAATGCAAGCATTCGACCGTAGTCTCGGGATTACACCCAGTGGGTGCACTCAGCGTGCCCCCACCGGTGTTATTCAAACGAGTCGACCCGATCGACCAGATAAAAAAAGAGAGTCGATCGATCGACCAAAACTTCTTCAGATGTAATCAATCGCGCGTGATCAACCACGATCTCGGGGACTACACCGATGGGTGCACTCAGCGTGCCCCCACTGGTTTTGAAACCCATTCGTTTCATTGAGTGGTGATCAATATTTACTTATGAAGCCTAAGACCGATTGCCAGCAATGACCTTAGCCTTGGGGACTACACCGGCGGGTGCACTCAGCGATGCCCCGCTAACACGGAGTTTTTACCAACACACCCGGTGGGTGACTGCTATGAATTCCGAAAGAAAAGTTTTGATAACATATCCTAATGAGCAGTGGTGGTTGATTGACCTGAACATTGCTCTGAAGGGCGGAGCTGGCTTCGTAAGCTGCTTGGCTCGCATCCCGAACGATCTTCACTTGCTCCATCATGATCCCTGCCTGACGGATCGCCTCCTTAGCAGCACTAGCCTGGTCCTCCGGGACGTGGTGCGTGGCGAAGATCGAAGGCTGCCCAGCACTCGACGAAGTGGGTCGAGCACTCGTCAACGGCACCGCGAAGGACACGGTGTGTCGAGTGCCGACCTCCCCTTCCGTCGCAATGGTCTCGGGCGCCATCACCTCTGGGACTGCTTGGCCAGTAGATGCCTTCCTGTTCCTCCTAGTCCTCAATGGTTTCTCATCCTCATCATCGTCGTCGGGAAGGGTGATAATGTCATTGGTTGGAACTTCAGGAAAAAGTCAAAGTCAGAAATTATGCATCAGTCGACCAAGAACAAGATTTAAAGTTGCAGTACCGGGATTTGAAGTCGCCGCGTCCTCCATCTCATGATCCTCAGCCTTGCCTGAGGTTTCGGAAGTTGCAGCACTGAAGTTCCAAAGAATTAGTTGACCAGTTCAAGTATCAACCATAGACAGAATTTGTACAGAACAAGAAGATTTAGGTGATTTGTTTACCCTGATATGGTGGGGATGGTCACTTTCATTTTTGGCAAAGGTTTGGTTGGCTTCAATGGAGCTACCTTCGACTGCTTCGGCGCCTTCTCAGTCGGCACCGGAGAAGCGGTCCGAGGGCGTTTGGTCGACTGCGAGGCAGTCGCAACTCCCTTACCGCGTTCAGTCGAAGGGTCGTGCACAAGTTTTGACCGCCTTTCCGAGCGCGGTGGTGCAACCTCCTCCTCTTCATCCTCGTCATCATCATCCTCGTCATCATCATCGTCATCGTCGTCATCGTCTGCAGCGTCTGAATCCCACTCTTCCTGGCTCTCGCCCCCGCTGGCTTCCCCCTCCTCAATCGGAGTCTGAGCGCCATTGGGCATTGAGTATAGCTCGGTAAGGGCCTGGAAATATCAAAGCAGAGTTCAGTCGACCAAGTCACAGAAACACACTCGATGGATGTACAATGGAAAACAGAGCAAATGTACCTTTTCCGAACGCTGCTGTTGTGATCAAGTGGGGAAATCCTCCGGGATCCGCGAGGGTTGTCCTTGTTCCCGTGATCGCAGCCATCCATCTTTCCACTATGGCATCGCCGACCGCCTCCGGTGGACGCTGGTCTCGTCTTGGTGCCTTGAGACAGCCACATACAAATGGCTCGAATCAAGAGGCTGGATCCGCCTCAAGAAAAACCTCCAAGAGGTCCATGCCAGCCACACCATCCCGAACCAGCTGCACCACGCGATCCATCAACATCTTCACCTCAGCTCTCTCCTTTGGAACCACCTTCAGGGAGGAGGGTCTGTTCACTCGACTCATGGTGAATGCAGAAGACCACGATCGTGTCGGCGTCGTGCCTCGTTCCGCAGAGAACCAGGTCGACTGCCAGCCCTGACCGACTCGGGAAAAGACATAGCTGGGAAGGTGCTTTTGTTCCTCAACTGGACCCCTAAGCCACCACACATCTAAACTACTTGGGTCTTCTCGTCACCAGGGCTTGCCTTCTTCACAGTCTGAGAGCGACATGTGAAGATATACTTGAACAAGCCCCAGTGCGGTCGACAGCCCAGGAAGTTTTCGCACATAGACACAAACGCAGCGAGATACGCGATGGAGTTTGGAGTAAAATGGTGGAGCTGGGCTCCGAAGAAATTCAGAAAACCCCGAAAGAAAACACTCGGCGGCAGCGAAAATCCTCGGTCGACATGGGTGGCCAGGAGCACACACTCACCCTCTTCCGACTGAGGCTGCCACTCTTGGCCAGGAAGCCTCGTGGCGCCGTGGGGGATCAACCCGTCATTGGCCATGTCGAGGAGATCCTTCTCCTTGATGGTCGACTGGATCCAATCTCCCTGGACCCAGCCCTTCGGCAAGCGAGATCTCGACGAGGAACCGCCGCGGCTGGTAGATCTCCCTTCGCTTTCGCCGCCGACGCCTTCTCCGCGCCGACGCGCCTTCTTCAGACGCTCCAAGCACCGCCGTCTTCTCTTTGCCCATGGCTGCCGGCGGAATGCGCAGGAGAGGAAGTAGCAGGAGCGGCAGCGGTTGCAGAGGGCGAAGGTGAAGGGAGCAGAGGAGGAAGAACGGGGTACTGTGCAGAAGCCCCTGCGAGTCGCATTTATAGCATCCCTTCCGAGTGGATGACAGGTGGACCCGAATGATCTAATCATATCCCGAAACAGTTGCACTGCGCGATACGTGGCGGAAAAAGCGGCGCGGAGATTGAGGCGTCCCTGTTACGTCCCATCCGAGCGCCACAGTCCGTTCCGCTTCGCGCGCTTCCCCAAATTTTGTATCCCGCGAGATCCGCGAGCGACAGATCAGTCTGTCAAGTGCTAGATTTCCTGCGATCCGTCGCTCGGGAATAGCAAAGTAAAAGAAGGTCACTCGACTAAAGAACAAGAATGGATCGAGTCGACTGAAGAAAAGTCGCTTGTCATCAACAGAGAAGATCTTGATCCAAGACAACACTTAGCCAGTATGCAAAAGACAATCGGAAACAATGTCAACTCCTCCTTCACTCAAGCCTCAATCCATTCGGGGGCTAATGATGGATTCATGTACCTAGGGTAGGGTCATAGGCCTGGCCTAAACGTCCTACCCAAGGACACTCTTATAAGAGATCATCTTCCAGTCGACCAAAGAGGAATCCACTGACCGATCGAAGGACTCGACCATGGAAGACTCACTCGACCATGAAGACTCACTCGACCACCAGAAGGTCAGAAGGCACTCTGCAGCACAACGGTTTGCTATTGAATAGACTTAATGATAGTTAAGACACTTTATGAGGGGCGTTACCAGTAACGCCCCAGACTTAATGTACTTTAACCTCTCCAATACGTGGGCTGGCTGGGGTCCTGGCGCACTCTATATAAGCCACCCCCTCCACAGATAGAGGGGTTCGCACTCTTGTAATACCTACATACATAATCCACTCGACCGCCTCAGGGCTCCGAGACGTAGGGTTGTTACTTCTTCCGAGAAGGGCCTGAACTCGTACATCTCTTGTCTTCACAACTACTCCATAGCTAGGACCTTGCCTCTCCTTACCTACCCCCTACTCTACTGTCAGACTTAGAACCACGACAGGTAGCTTTTGGTTGGGCGCTCGAGGCCATATTCCTTGGCTGCCAGGACATTAGTCCTTCTTTCATTGAGCAATTCTTGATCAGCTTGAAGCTGCTGCTGCTTATTTTTTAGGCTCCTTACAGTGGCAATTAGCCGGCGCTTAAAATGTTCCTATTCGGCGGGCTCCTCAGGAACGATAAAATCTTCATCACCAAGGCTCACCTCGTCCTTGAAGAGCAGAAGGTAGTTGCTATCCTCCGAGTCTTCATTCATGGCCTGTTCACCAGGGCTGACTCGCCCATCCTCCCGTTCCTCCTGCTCGGAGGTTGGCTCAACGGGGCCTTCATTGTCTTTAGCGTCGTTCAGAGTGTTATTTTCACCTGTGACGGTATTGCTGTTTTTCTATAGCGTGGCTTAGAGCGGTGCTACCTCTTGAGCACTGCGTTGGATTTCCCTGAAGAGGAGAGGATGATGCAACAAAGTAGCATAAGTATTTCCCTCAGTTTTTGAGAACCAAGGTATTAATCTAGTAGGAGACCACGCACAAGTCCCTCGTACCTACACAAAACGATAGCTCCTCGCAACCAACGCGATTAGGGGTTGTCAATCCCTTCACGGTCACTTACGGGAGTGAGATCTGATAGAGATGATAAATAATATTTTTGGTATTTTTGATATATAGATGCAAAGTGAAAAGTAAAAGGCAAAGTAAAAACAAAGCAAGTAATAAAGTAATGGAGATTGATATGATGAGAATAGACCCGGGGGCATAGGTTTCACTAGTGGCTTCTCTCAAGAGCATAGATATTCTACGGTGTGTGAACAAATTACTGTTGAGAAATTGACATAATTGAGCATAGTTCTGAGTATATCTAGGTATGATCATGTATATAGGCATCACATCCGAGACAAGTAGATCGAAAAGATTCTGCATCTACTACTATTACTCCACTCATCGACCGCTATCCAACATGCATCTAGAGTATTAAGTTAAAATAGAGTAACGCCTTAAGCAAGATGACATGATGTAGAGGGATAAATTCATGCAATATGATAAAAAAACCCATCTTGTTATCCTCGATGGCAACAATACAATACGTGCCTTGCTGCCCCTTCTGTCACTGGGAAAGGACACCGCAAGATTGAACCCAAAGCTAAGCACTTCTCCCATTGCAGGAACTACCAATCTAGTTGGCCAAACCAAAAGGATAATTCAAAGATACATGCAAAGATAACTCAATCATACATAAAAGAATTCAACGAAGATTCAAATATTATTCATAGATAAGCTGGATCATAAACTCACAATTCATCGGTCTCAACAAACACACCGCAAAAAGAAGATTACATCGAATAGATCTCCAGGAGAGAGGGGGAGAATATTGTATTGAGATCCAAAAAGAGAGAAGAAGCCATCTAGCTACTAGCTATGGACCCGAAGGTCTGAAGTAAACTACTCACACTTCATCGGAGGGGCTATGGTGTTGATGTAGAAGCCCTCCGTGGTGGATGCCCCCTCCGGCAGAGCTCCGGAACAGGCCCCAAGATGGGATCTCGTGGATAGAGAAGGTTGCGGCGGTGGAATTAGGTTTTTGGCTCCTGTTCTGATCGTTTGGGGATACGTAGGTATATATAGGAGGAAGGAGTACGTCGGTGGAGCAACAGGGGGGCCACGAGGCATGGGGGCGCGCCCTAGTGGGGCGCGCCCCCCACCCTCATGACCGCCTCTTTTGTTCCTTGGAGCAGGGTCCAAGTCTCCTGGATCACGTTCGGTGAGAAAATCACGTTCCCGAAGGTTTCATTCCATTTGGACTCCGTTTGATATTCCGTTTCTTCGAAACACTGAAATAGGCAAAAAGCAGCAATTCTGGGCTGGGCCTCCGGTTAATAGGTTAGTCCCAAAAATAATATAGAAGTGGAAAATAAAGCCCAATATAGTGCAAAACAGTAGAGAAAGTAGCATGGAGCAACCAAAAATTATAGATACGTTGGAGACGTATCAGGCATCCCCAAGCTTAATTCCTGCTCGTCCTTGAGTAGGTAAATGATAAAAAAAGAATTTTTGATGCGGAGTGATACTTTGGCATAATTTCAATGTCAATCTTCTTAATTGTGGCATGAATATTCAGTTCCAAAAGATTCAAGACAAAAGTTCATATTGATATAAGAAATAATAATACTTCAAGCATACTAATCAAAGCAATCATGTCTTCTCAAAATAGCATGGCAAATGAAAGTTCATCCCTACAAAATCATATAGTTAGGCTATGCTTCATTTTCGTCACATAAAGATGTTCCCAACTTCTATATCCCCGATGACAAGCCAAGCAATTGTTTCATACTTGAATAATCTCTAACTTTTTCAACCTTCACGCAATACATGAGTGTGAGCCATGGATATAGCACTATGGATGGAATAGAATATGATGATGGGGATTGTGTGGAGAAGACAAAAAAAAGGAGAAAGTCTCATATTGACGAGGATAATCAATGGGTTATGGAGATGCCCATCAATTGATGTCCACACGAGGAGTAGGGATTGCCATGCAACGGATGCACTAGAGCTATGAATGCTCAACAAAAGAAAACTAGTGGGTGTGCATCCAACTTGCTTGCTCATGAAGACCTAGGGCATTTGAGGAAGCCCATCGTAGGAATATACAAGCCAAGTTCTATAATGAAAAATTCCCACTAGTATAAAAGGACAACTTATGAGACTCACTACATGAAGAACAAGGTGCTACTTTGAAGCACAAGTGTGGAAAAAGAGATAGTAGCATTGCCCTTTTTTCTTTTCTCTTTTTTTGGGCCTTTCTTTTTTTTCTTTTGGCCTTTCTTCTTCTTTTTTCTTTTTTTTTCTTTTTGGGCAATGCTCTAACAATGATGATCATCACACTTATATTGATTACAACATAAGGATTACAACTTGAAACTTAGAACAAGATATGAATCTATATGAATGCCTCCGGCGGTGTACCGGGATGGTGCAATGAATCAAGAGTGACATGTATGAAAAATAATTCATGGTGGCTTTGCCACAAATACGATGTCAACTACATGATCATGCAATGGCAATATGACAAAAGTAATGTATGTCATGAATATGATGATGGAAGTTGCATGGCAATATATGTCAGAATGGCTATGGAAATGCCATGATAGGTAGGTATGGTGGCTGTTTTGAGGAAGATATAAGGAGGTTTATGTGTGATAGAACGTATCGTATCACGGGGTTTGGATGCACCGATGAAGTTTGCACCAACTCTCAAGGTGAGAAAGGCGGAAAGGTGAGAGTGTGTATAATCCATGGACTCAACATTAGTCAAAAGAACTCATATACTTATTGCAAAAATTTAGAAGTCATCAAAAATCAAGTACTACGCGCATGCTCCTAGGGGGATAGATTGGTAGGAAAAGACCATCGCTCGTCCCCGACCACCACTCATAAGGATGCACAAGCCAGGTACACTTCATGTTTCAAATTTGTTACACAACTTTAAGCATACGTGCATGCAATGGGACTTGTAAACTTCAACACAAGCATTTCTCAAATTCACAATTACTCAACTAGCGCGACTTTGATATTATCACCTCCAAATCTCAAAATAATTATCAAGCATCAAACTTATCTTAGTATTCAATTCACTCAAAAGAAAGTTTCATATATCTTGAATACCAAGTATATTAACATTAAGCAAATTACCATGCTATTAACGACTCTCAAAATAATCTAAGTGAAGCATGAGAGATCAATAGTTTCTTTAAAACAAATCCACCACCGTCCTCTAAAAGATTTAAGTGAACCACTAGAGCAAAAATTATCACGCTCAAAAGATAAAAGTGAAGCACTATGAGCAAAACTATCAAGCTCAAAAGATATAAGTGAAGCAGTATGAGCAAAACTACCAAGCTCAAAAGATATAAGTGAAGCACATAGAGTATTCTAGCAAATTCCAATTCATGTATGGCTCTCTCAAAAGGTGTATACAGCAAGGATGATTGTGGTAGACTAACAAGCAAAGACGCAAATAATACAAGACGCTCCAAGCAAAACACATATCATGTGGTGAATAAAAATATAGCTCCGAGTAAATTACCGATGGAAGTATACGAAAGAGGGGATGCCTTCCGGAGCATCCCCATGCTTTGACTTTTTGGTGTCCATGGATTATCTTGGGGGTTCCATGGGCATCCCCAATATTAGGCTCTTGCCACTCCTTGTTCCATAATCCATCAAAAGAATTCACTCAAAACTTGAAAACTTCACAACACAAAACTCAATAGAGATCTCGTGAGCTCCGTTAGAGAAAGAAAACAAAAGACTACTTCAAAGTACTGTAATGAACTCATTATTTATTTATATTTGTGTTAAACCTACTGTATTCCAACTTCTATGGATCATAAACTATTTTACTAGCCATAGATTCATCAAAATAAGCAAACAACACACGCAAAACAGAATCTGTCAAAAACAGAACAGTCTGTAGTAATCTATAACTAACGCAAACTTCTGGAACTCTACAAATTCTACCAAAATAGGAAGTCCTGGAAAATTTGTTTATTGAACAACATCAAAAAGAATCAACGCAAAAGCACGTTTCTGTGATTTAACAAAATTATATTCGTGCGTGCAAAGTTTCTGTTTTTCAGCAGAATCGTATCAACTATCATCGTAGGTTATCCTATAGGTTCTACTTGGCACAAACACTAATTAAAACATAAAACCACATCCAAACAGAGAATAGATGGATTATTTATTCCTAAACAGAAACAAAAAACAAAAAAAAATTGGGTTGCCTCCCAACAAGCGCTATCGTTTAACGCCCCTAGCTAGGCATAAAAGCAAGGATAGATCTAGGTATTGCCATCTTTGGTAGGCAATCCATAAGTGGATCTCATGATAGATTAATATGGTAATTTTATTTTCTTTCTAGGGAAGTGTTCCATTCCCTTCTTGAAAGGAAATTGGAACCTAATATTCCCTTCCTTCATATCAATAATTGCACCAATCGTTCTAAGGAAAGGTCTACCAAGAATAATAGGACATGAAGGATTGCAATCTATATCAAGAACGATAAAATCTACGGGCACATAATTCCTATTTGCAACAATAAGAACATCACTAATTCTTCCCATAGGCTTTTTAATAGTGGAATCCGCAAGATGCAAGTTTAGAGAGCAATCATCAAAGTCATAGAAATCTAGCAAATCACACAAAGTTTTGGGAATAGTAGAGACACTAGCACCCAAATCACACAAAGCATGAAACTCATAATTTTTAATTTTAATTTTAATAGTAGGTTCCCACTCATCATAGAGTTTTCTAGGGATAGAAACCTTCAACTCAAGTTTTTCTTCATAAGATTGCATCAAGGCATCAACAATGTGTTCGGTAAAGGCCTTATTTTGACTATAAGCATGAGGAGAATCTAACACGGATTGCAACAAGGAAATACAACCAATTAAAGAGCAATTTTAATAATTAAATTCTTTGAGATCCAAAATAGTGGGTTTAACAACATCTAGGTTTTTATTTCTTTCAGTCCCACACTTATCAATTTCATCATCAAGGTCGAGAAACTCCGAATTCTTAAAACGCCTTCTAGGTAAAGGAAGATCATCTTCAGTTTCATCAAGATTCATATTCCCAAACAAAGATTTAATGGGGGACACATCAATAACTTTTAGATCTTCATCTTGATTTTCATAGGAATTGGAAGAACACGCTTTAATAAAGGCATCTTTGGAAGCACACATCCTAGCGGTTCTTTCTTTGCACTCATCAATGGAAATTCTCATGGCTTTGAGAGACTCATTGATACCATGCTTAGGAGGAATAGATCTAAGCTTTAAAGAATCAATTTCAAGAGAAATTCTATCAACGTTCCTAGTCAAATCATCAACTTTAAGCAATTTCTCTTCAAGCAAATGATTAAAATTCTTTTGTGAATTCATAAACTCTTTAACACTACTCTCAAATTCAGAGGGCATATTGTTAAAATTTCCATAAGAGTTGTTGTAGGAATTTCCATAATTATTAGAAGGATTACTAGGATAAGGCCTCGGATTAAAATTCCCTCTATACGCGTTATTTCCAAAACTATTCCTACCAACAAAATTCACATCCATAGATTCATTATTATTCTCAATCAAAGTAGACAAAGGCATATCATTGGGATCAAGAGTAGTATTTTTAGTAGCAAACATCTTCATAAGTTCATCCATCTTTGCACTCAAAACATTGCTTTCTTCTATAGGATGCACCTTTTTACTAGAAGATCTTTCGGTGTGCCATTGAGAATAACGTGCCTCCCGCGGCCGAATCTAAAAGATTTCTAGAAGCAAAATTCAATCCGGCATAAATTTTTTGAATGATCATCCATAAATTCAAACCATGAGTAGGGCAATTGTGAAGCATCAATTTCATTCTTTCCAAAGATTGGGCAACATGCTCATGATCAAGTTGTTTAAAATTCATAATATCGTTCCTAAGAGTGATGATCTTAGCGGGAGGAAATACTTAGAGATAAAAGCATCTTTGCACTTGTTCCAAGAATCAATACTATTTTTAGGCAAAGACGAAAACCAAACTTTAGCACGATCTCTAAGTGAAAACGGAAATAACTTCAATTTGACAATATTGTTATCCATATCTTTCTTCTTTTGCATATCACACAAATCAAAAAAATTGTTTAGATGAGTAGCGGCATCTTCATTAGGAAGGCCGGCGAATTGATATTTCATAACAAGATTCAGCAAAGCGGTTTTGATTTCACAAGACTCGTCATTATTAAGAGGAGCAATCGGAGTACTAAGGAAATCATTATTATTGGTATTCGAGAAATCACACAATTTGGTATTATCTTGCGCCATGGCAACAAGTAATCCAACACACAAGCAAACAAAAAGGCAACGGGAAAAGGCAAATGGGAAAAAGAGGAGGAGATTGGGAAAGAGAGGGCGAATAAACGGCAATGGTGAAGTGGGGGAGAGGAAAACGAGAGGTAAATGGCAAATAATGTAATGCGAGAGATAGGGATTGTGATGGGTACTTGGTATGGTTGACTTGCTTTTGCTTGAGCCTCCCCGGCAACGGCGCCAGAAATTCTTCTTGCTACCTCTTGAGCACTGCGTTGGATTTCCCCGAAGAGGAGAGGATGATGCAGCAAAGTAGCGTAAGTATTTCCCTCAGTTTTTGAGAACCAAGGTATCAATCCAGTAGGAGACCATGCAAAAGTCCTTTGTACCTACACAAAACGATAGCTCCTCGCAACCAACACGATTAGGGGTTGTCAATCCCTTCACGGTCACTTACGAGAGTGAGATCTGATAGAGATGATAAATAATATTTTTGGTATTTTTGATATATAGATGCAAAGTGAAAAGTAAAAGGCAAAGTAAAAACAAATCAAGTAATAAAGTAATGGAGATTGATATGATGAGAATAGACCCGGGGGCCATAGGTTTCACTAGTGGCTTCTCTCAAGAGCATAGATATTCTACGGTGGGTGAACAAATTACTGTTGAGCAATTGACAGAATTGAGCATAGTTATGAGTATATCTAGGTATGATCATGTATATAGGCATCACGTCCGAGACAAGTAGATCGAAATGATTCTGCATCTACTACTATTACTCCACTCATTGACCGCTATCTAGCATGCATCTAGAGTATTAAGTTAAAAACAGAGTAACTCCTTAAGCAAGATGACATGATGTAGAGGGATAAATTCATGCAATATGATAAAAACCCCATCTTGTTATCCTTGATGGCAACAATACAATACGTGCCTTGCTGCCCCTTCTGTCGCTGGGAAAGGACACCGCAAGATTGAACCCAAAGCTAAGCACTTCTCCCATTGCAAGAACTACCAATATAGTTGCCCAAACCAAAAGGATAATTCGAAGAGACTTGCATAGATAACTCAATCATACATGAAAGAATTTAGAGAAGATTCAAATATTATTCAACGATAAGCTGGAGCATAAACCCACAGTTCATCGATCTCAACAAACACACCGCAAAAAGAAGATTACATCGAATAGATCTCCACGAGAGAGGGGGAGAACATTGTATTGAGAACCAAAAAGAGAGAAGAAGCCATCTAGCTACTAGCTATGGACCCGAAGGTCTGAAGTAAACTACTCACACTTCATCGGAGGGGCTATGGTGTTGATGTAGAAGCCCTCCATGGTGGATGCCCCCTCCAGTGGAGCTCCAGAACAGGCCCCAAGATGGGATCTCATCGATACAGAAGGTTGCGGTGGTGGAATTAGGTTTTTGGCTCCTGTTCTGATCGTTTGGGGATACGTAGGTATATAAGGAGGAAGGAGTACGTCGGTGGAGCAACAGGGGGGCCACAAGGCAGGGGGCGCGCCCTAGGGGGGGGGCGCCCCCCACCCTCGTGACCGCCTCTTTTGTTCCTTGGAGCAGGGTCCAAGTCTCCTGGATCACATTCGGTGAGAAAATCACGTTCCCGAAGGTTTCATTCCGTTTGAACTCCGTTTGATGTTCCGTTTCTTCGAAACACTGAAATAGGCAAAAAACAACAATTCTGGGTTGTGCCTCCGGTTAATAGGTTAGTCCCAAAAATAATATAGAAGTGGAAAATAAAGCCCAATATAGTCCAAAACAGTAGATAAAGTAGCATGGAGCAATCAAAAATTATAGATACGTTGGAGACGTATCAAGCGGCGCCGCTGACATCAGCGCTTTGGCTGTATCTCAAGAGGTTTATCCTCGACTGGATTTTCATCGTTGCCATTGTTTTCTTTGGGTGTATCCACCATGTATATGTCGTACGAGGAGGTGGCTGTCCAACGCCCTATGGGTGGTGGTTCCTGCTCCTCTCCGGCATCGTCGTCCGTACCGTCAATATCTTTGGAGTCGTAATCAAGCATGTCGGTTAAGTCATCGACAGTGGCTAGAAAGTGGGTGGTGGGTGGGAAACTAAGTTCTTTGTCGTCCGCTTCCCATTCGAATCGGACATAGTTCGGCCGAGAGTCCCCTGACAAGGAGAGAGATTTCAATGAGTTTAACACATCGCCTAGAGGTGAGTGCTGAAAGATGTCCATGGAGCTGAACTCCAAGATCAGCGCCCAATCAGGTTCAATGTACGCGGATACATGCGGTCCGGAACCTATGGCCGGAGGCGAATCCCAGGCACCGGTGACACAAGCCCAGCTCGATGTTGGGTCTGTGTGCGGCTCGAGCACAGAGTTTGCGGCTTCCGTGGCGGGGTTAAGCTTCCTGTGTTCGGACGACGCAGTCTGCTCTGGATCTAGGGCCAGAGCGGTCACATGTGATATCTCCTGCGCGCGGCCAGATGACAGATCTAGGTCGTGTTCATCGTGGTGGCCGGGGACAGCCGTCATGGGCTCGAACCCGTCAAAGATCAAGTCTCCACGGATATCGGCCACAAATTTTAGGCTTCCAAATCTGACCTGATGGCCAGGGGCGTACCTATCGATCTGCTCTAGATGGCCAAGCGAGTTGGCCCGCAGGGTGAAGCCACCAAATACGAAGATCTGTCTGGGGAGGAAGATCTCCCCCTGGACTACGTTGTTGTAGATGATTGATGGAGCCATCAAGCCTTCTGGTGACGATGCAGCGGAACTCTCAATGAAAGCATCAATGTCGGTGTCAAAACCGGCGGATCTCAGGTAGGGGGTCCCGAACTATGCATCTAAGGCTAATGGTAATAGGAGGCAGGGGACACAATGTTTACCCAGGTTCGGGCCCTCTCTGTGAAGGTAATACCCTACTTCATGCTTGATTGATCTTGATTTTGAAATGAGTATTACAAGAGTTAATCTACCACGAGATCGTAATGGCTAAACCCTAGAAGCCTAGCCTATGATTCTGATTCTTCCTATATGGACTAAATCCTCCAGTTTATATAGACACCGGAAGAGGCTAGGGTTACACAAAGTCGATTACAGAGAAAGGAATCTACATATTCGAATCGCCAAGCTTGCCTCCCACGCAAAGGAGAGTCCCATCCGGACACGGGAAAAGGTCTTCGTCTTGTACCTTCATAGCCTAACAGTCCGACCAAAGTATATAGTCCGGCTATCAGAGGACCCCTTAGTCCAGGACTCCCTCAGTGTGCCTCCTTTTCCAAAAAAAAATTGGTTAGTTGGGGTGCCTCCAGGGGCCCCCGAGGAAACACCCCCGCGCCACCCTCCTCCGGTGACATGGTGGACGACTCCAAGACGTCGCCGCCAAGTCCCTTCCTTCCTCCTCCTCGTCTCACCACTCTTGGAGGCGCCGACGGTGAAGCCCGGGCAGGATCCAATGGCGGCAGCGGCGGCGTGGTGGTTCGACTTGGCAACCTCCACCCCATTCTCTCAGCCTCGATGGCGTGTGGCGGCGGCTTGGCGGCACACTCCCAATATGTGTGGGTCGGCGGCAGGGTGTGGTGGAGGTCTTCGACGGGCGTCGGGCATGGGTCGACGACGACAAGGCGGCTCAAGAGCTTGGCAGGGACGGGGCGTTGATGGCTGGGGCTGGTGGTCCAGATCTGGGCGCCGCAGGCCTTCAGGCATAGCCGTCCTCATCTATATGGTGCAGCACCTACCCCTTGCAGTGGGTGTGGCGGCGTGGATGGTGTCTCACTCGGTATTCCGCGGTGGTGTCGATCCGAGTGAGGTTTTGCTCCATCTCCTAGCTTCGCTTGTGTTGGTGGCATCAAAGGGATAGCCTTCTCCCAGCTCTACCAACTGTTGAGGGATGGACTCATCACTAGGGGTCCACAGACTCATCCTTCCCTCTCGTGTGATTGTAGTGCACCATAGGAGAGCTCGCCTTCTCCCAAGCGGGGCAAGGCGGGGTTGTGGAGGGTGCAGGCCTGGGGGCTATTCAGGGTGGGGAAGGAGGTGCCTTCCTGTCCATCTCCTTGGTTGTCGTGGTTGCAAGCTTGGGGCGGGGACAGAGTTGGAATCATGGATACTGGGGCGGCGACCTTGGGAGTGAGACCTGCGGTGCTCGAGCGTAGAGCACGCGACTCGGTCGTTGGCAGAGTGCCATGGACGTGCGGGCGGACCAGTTTGCGATGACCGGGTGTGATTATGCTACGTCTCGAAGGAGCAGAGGGCTTGCCGGAGTGAAAACCTTCGCTGGCTCTATCGGGCTGATGATGGCAGCGCCTATGGGCGCCATATCCTTCTTGAAGGCGGCGACGTGGTCCCTCTTCACCTTCAATGTTGCTCCTTGGGAAACTTGATCCCTAGATCTGTTGGAAATATGTCCTAGAGGAAATAATATTGTATTATGCATTTTTCACGTTTATAATTAAGATTATATTCTATGCTATAAATGTTATGATCCTGGAACATGTGATTCAGTGGAAGGCTCATATGCATGTGTGGAATGATAAACAGTAAAACATGATTCCTAGTCATGCCTCTAGGACTAGCTCAAGTAGTATCTTGGGATATTGTTAAGTGTAGCGATAGTCCCAAAACAACTTTGAGAATATGACGTTGGAATAACGATCATATTGAATTGACCCAAACTTGTTTGTTATACTTTGAGATA
Source organism: Aegilops speltoides (assembly GCA_021437245.1). Lineage (NCBI taxonomy): Eukaryota > Viridiplantae > Streptophyta > Magnoliopsida > Poales > Poaceae > Aegilops > Aegilops speltoides. The sequence continues at coordinate 371,055,213 of CM038142.1, forward strand.
TTATCCTCACAAGTCAACTGATATAACACATAGATTTAACATATGCTTTAGTTCCTTAGACCACTAGAGTATCCTAGTCACTTATTACCATATGATTGACTTTGGGGTTGCTCAAACATCATCTTTAACATGGTGATCATAACGACAACTTACAGGTTCATTAGAAAGTTTGACAAGGGGCTAGATAGCTCAAGAGTGGGATTTGATCCTCCCATGATGGAGAAATATTCTTAGGGCACTCTCAGTGTGACATCACCCATCATCGCCTAGCCAGGCACATGGGACTAGGTCACAGTGATGCTGGAACATGTCAACAAGAAAGAAGAACAAAACCGATAACTAGGAGACAGGTATAGTGAGCACGAGAACAACTCAAGAGGTTACCGATATATCTTACCTCGGGTTTTGTAAAGTATCATGAAGCAAAGGGAATAGAACATGATAAAAAAGGTTCACTCGAACATCGTTGGTGTGTTCATAGGGATCAATATGGATGTCCATGGTTCCACTATTGATCATTGAACGAAAGGTGTTTTGTTCATATCTATGTTTTACAGAACCTACAGGGTCACAAGCTTAAGGCAGATATGTTGAGTATTAGTGGAGTGAAAGTAATGAGAAAATATTTCCCGGAATAGTTTCGGGAATAAAAGAAATAGTGTCGAGAGAAACCAGAAGCATTTCGGAGTTACCGGAAGTGTTCCGAGAAATACCGAGTAATACCAGGAAATGCTATATATATGCGGAAATTGTTTCCGGGGACCTAATATAAATAATAGAGCGATCTAATATTGAATAATATGCTCCTAGGATTTATTTAGGTGCTACGGGCTAGAGAAAACATCTAAAGGCCTTTTAGTGGAGAACTAATGGGCCTAAGAGGCCCAATAAGGGGTGGCATCCCCTAATTGCTTGTTGGACAAGCTAGGTGGGGCGCAAGGGAGTTGGAGATGGACTCCTCCTTGGCATGCCATAAGGGAGGGATGCCCCTCCTCCAAGTCCCTACCGCACCTATATATACGCAAGGGGTCGCCCCCTTCATGAGACACAAGTTCTTCCTTAATCTCGGGTGCCCCTTCTCCCTCTAGTTCTAGTTTTTGATCTAGACTTGAACTATTTCTAGTTTTCTCTAATCTTCAAAATAGAGAAGCATTGTGCGATTCTCTTCTTGTCCCTCTAATTATCCGGCGATGATTAGTTCTGCATGGCAAAGTGTTGCTGGATTGTGAAGTCTGTACGCTTGCAATCCATAGAGAGAACGTGCTTTCGGCCTTCGGTTCGAGGGATCGTTCTTGAACTGTTCGAGGGACTTCATCGACGATCTACACCAACTCTTCTTCCGCTGCAACTCGAATTTGGTAACGATCCAATCTAAACCCTTAATGCATCTTCATAGTGTTTCTGGATTGTGATTATAGGACGAAAGTTTTTGTTTTCTACTATGTTTCCCCACAGGATTGGGCGGTGGCAGCGCTATGCTGTCATGCCCTTCCTGAGGCCCTGCCTTAGAGTGCCCGGTTCGTCATACCCGGTTTCGTCTCTTTGTAGTGACTCGTCACAGTTGAGAATTCCTGAGACTTCATGCAGCGCCATCCGGTTGTTTGCTTGGAGTGGTTTGGGGTAGTGTAGCCATTCTTTATCACCATTGTATCTTGTCTTGAGTGTGTGGGTTTGGTGTTGAGTTGTATGATTTGGATATATGATTGATCTCTGCTCTATATATAAAGCAGGGCGTGGGCATTTTTTTGTTAATTAGGGTGCATCTTAAGTTGAAATCTCATATCCGCATGGAAATTTGTGTTTTACTTTGTGCCATTTGAAACACTCATAATTATAATAGTTTTCATGGACTAAAAGTTCCAATTTTTTCACACATTATCTAAAAAGCCATTGCTTGGATTCATATGTAATCATTACAGTGCAAACAGGAGGACTGTGTGCCCATGGTCCTTAGATGCAACCTATGCAGACTATCTCATGGGATTTGCTCAATGAATTTAGTTGGCGGCCTACGTACTGCTACCTCTTGAGCACTGCGTTGGTTTTCCCTTGAAGAGGAAAGGGTGATGCAACAAAGTAGTGTAAGTATTTCCCTCAGTTTTTGAGAACCAAGGTATCAATCCAGTAGGAGGATCCTCGAAAGTCCCTCGTACCTACACAAACAAACAAGAACCTCGCAACCAACACGATAAAGGGGTTGTCAATCCCTTCACGGTAACTTGCGAAAGTGAGATCTGATAGAGATAATCAGATAAGATAAATATTTTTGGTATTTTTATGAGATAGATTGAAAAGTAAAGATGTAAATAAAAGTAGATCGGAAACTTATATGATAAAAGATAGACCCGGGGGCCATAGGTTTCACTAGTGGCTTCTCTCAAGATAGCATAAGTATTACGGTGGGCGAACAAATAACTGTCGAGCAATTGATAGAAAAGTGCATAGTTATGAGAATATCTAGGCATGATCATGTATATAGGCATCACGTCCGCAACAAGTAGACCGAAATGATTCTTCATCTACTACTATTACTCCACACATAGACCGACTCCTGCCTGCATCTAGAGTATTAAGTTCATAAGAACAGAGTAACGCATTAAGAAAGATGACATGATGTAGAGAGATAAACTCAAACAATATGATATAAACCCCATCTGTTTATCCTCGATGGCAACAATACAATACGAGTCTTGCTGCCCCTACTATCACTGGGAAAGGACACCGCAAGATTGAACCCAAAGCTAAGCACTTGTCCCTTTGCTAGAAAGATCAATCTAGTAGGCCAACCCAAACTGATAATTCGAAGAGACTTGCAAAGATAACCAATCATACATATTCAGAGGAGATTCAAATATTTCTCATAGATAAACTTGGTCATAAGCCCACAATTCATCAGATCTCGACAAACACATCGCAAAAGGAGTTACATCAAATAGATCTCCAAGAAGACCAAGGAGAACTTTGTATTGAGATTCAAAGAGAGAGAAGCAGCCATCTAGCTAATAACTATGGACCCGAAGGTCTGTGGTAAACTACACACAACTCATCGGAGAGGCCTTGGAGATGATGTAGAGGCCCTCCATGGTCGATTCCCCCTCCGGCGGAGCACCGGCGAAGGATCCAAGATGTGATCTCGCAGATACAGAAGGTTGCGGCGGTGGAAATACTTTTTCGTGGTGCTCCTGGATGTTCTCGGGGTACGTAGATATATATAGGAGGAAGAAGTAGGTCGGTGGAGCCACGAGGGGCCCACGAGGGTAGGGGCGCGCTAGGCACCCTCGTGGCTGCCTAGTTTGCTTCTTGACGTCCATTCCAAGTCTCCTGGATTGCGTTTGTTCCAAAAAGATCGCTCCCGAAGGTTTCATACCGTTTGGACTCTGTTTGATATTCCTTTTCTTCGAAACACTAAAATAGGCAAAAAAAACGGCAATTTGGGCTGGGCCTCTGGTTAGTAGGTTAGTCCCAAAAATGATATAAAAGTGTAAAGTAAAGCCCATAAACATCCAAAATGGGTAATATAATAGCATGGAACAATAAAAAGTTATAGATACGTTGGAGACGTATCAATTATCCCCATGCTTAATTCCTACTCATCCTCGAGTAGGTAAATGATAAAAACAAAAAATTGAGGTGGAATGCTACCTAGCATAATTCTCAATATAATTTTCTTTATTGTGGCATGAATGTTCAGATCCAAATGATTCAAGACAAAAACTGATATTGACATAAAAGTAATAATACTTCAAGCATACTAATAAAGCAATCATGTCTTTTCAAAATATCATGGCTAAAGAAAGTTCATCCCTACAAAATCATATAGTTAGGCTATGCTTCATTTTCATCACACAAAAATACTCCCATCATGCTCAACTCCGGTTTCAGCCAAGCAATTGGTTCATACTTTTTAACGCGCTTTAGCTTTTTTCAACTCTCATGCAATACATGAGCGTGAGCCATGGATATAGCACTATGGGTGGAATAGAATATGATGATGGAGGTTGTGTGGAGAAGACAAAAAGGACAAAGTCTTACATTGACGAGGCTAATCAACGGGCTATGGAGATGACCATCAATTGACGTCAACATGAGGAGTAGGTATTGCCATGCAACGGATGCACCAGAGCTAAAAATGTATGAAATCTCAACAAAATAAACTAAGTGGGTGTGCATCCAACTTGCTAGCTCACGAAGACCTAGGGAATTTTGGGGAAGCCCATCGTTGGAATATACAAGCCAAGTTCTATAATGAAAAATTCTCACTAGTATATGAAAGTGACAACATATGAGACTCTCTATATGAAGAACATGGTACTACTTTGAAGCACAAGTCTGGAAAAAGATAGTAACATTGTCCCCTTTTTTTGGGCCTTCATTTTTTTTGCCTTTATTATTTCTTTTTTATTGGAATTTCTTTTTTTATTTGGCCTTTTTTTATAAGAGATAATGCTCTAATAATGATGATCATCACACTTCTATTTATTTACAACTCGATTCTAGAACAAGATATGACTCTATATGAATGCCTCCGGCGGTGTACCGGGATGGGCAATGAATCAAGAGTGATATGTATGAAAAAATTATGCATGGTGGCTTTGCCACAAATACGATGTCAACTACATGATCATGCATGGCAATATGACAATTATGATGCGTGTCATGATAAACAGAATGGTGGAAAGTTGCATGGCAATATATCTCGGAATGGCTATGGAAATGCCATAATAGGTAGGTATGGTGGCTGTTTTGAGGAAGATATAAGGAGGTTTATGTGTGATAGAGCGTATCGCATCACGAGGTTTGGATACACCGGTGAAGTTTGCACCAACTCTCAAGGCAAGAAATGGCAATGCACGGTACCGAAGAGGCTAGCAATGATGGAAAGGTAAGAGTGCGTATAATCCATGGACTCACATTAGTCATAAAGAACACATATACTTATTGCAAAAGTTTTATTAGCCCTCGAAGCAAAGTACTACTATGCATGCTCCTAGGGGAAGGGTTGGTCGGAGTTAACCATCGCGCGATCCCAACCTCCACACTTAAGGAATACAATCAAAAGAGCACTGTCGGTGTCAAAACCGGCGGATCTCGGGCAGGGGGTCCCAAACTGTGCGTCTAGGCGGATGGTAACAGGAGATGAGGGACACGATGTTTTACCTAGGTTCGGGCCCTCTTGATGGAGGTAAAACCCTACGTCCTGCTTGATTAATATTGATGATATGGGTAGTACAAGAGTGGATCTACCACGAGATCAAGGAGGCTAAACCCTAGAAGCTAGCCTATGGTATGATTGTTGTAATGGAGGTTATGTCCCACGGACTAAAGCCCTCCGGTTTATATAGACACCGGAGAGGGCTAGGGTTACAGTCGGTTACAATGGTAGGAGATCTACATACCAGACGCCAAGCTTGCCTTCCACGCCAAGGAAAGTCCCATCCGGACACGGACGGAGTCTTCAATCTTGTATCTTCGTAGTCTTGGAGTCCGCGGACGATGATAGTCCGGCAGTCCGGACACCCCTAGTCCAGACTCCTCAAGAGCCCCGAACTGGCTTCAATGACGATAAGTCCGACGCGATAATGTTCGGCATTGCAAGGCGGGTTCCTCCTTTGAATAATCCAGAGAAGATCATGAACACCAGGATAGTGTCCGGCTCTGCAAAACAATTTCCACATTCCACCGTAGAGAGAATAAAATGTACACAAGTTCAATCTGCTGACGTATTTTGCGGCATGATGTCACACCACTACGAAGCCTTTACTTGAAACATTTTTTTATTATACCACCTCAGCACGTTTAGCGAAGCGGTTTCCTTGGCACGTCTTGTCAAAGCAGAGATCGTGTTCCCCTTATTCCGGGATTCTCATCTATACGGGCGTGGGTAACCCAGCCGCGCCCGTCGCCACGCCTCCTCTATCGAAGGCGAATCCCGAACGGTCACGGAGACGGCTCTTGGTATTTTCCCTCTTTATAAGAGGACCAAGGCTCATTTCTTTTCTTCAATCTTCCATCGAATCCTCTCCTTGCTCCAAGTTCCAACACCCAGAGCCCCAGATTCAAGTGCTTCGGACCTTCAACAATGTCCGGCTCCGACCTTCAGGGCCGGTGTATGCCCTCCTCCATCATGGAGGAGGACATGCTAAAGCTGCGTGAGGCCAAGCACTGCCTTACGAGATTCGCAGACAGTTGCCGCCCAAGGGCAGGCCATACCCACTCCCGAGCCCGGTGAGTACGCTGTCTTCAGATCCCACCTCCGTCGGGGTTTAGGCTTCTCGACGGACCCCTTCGTGAGAGGGCTCATGTTCTACTACGGGCTGGATTTTCACGACTTGGCTCCGGAGTCCATCCTCCATATTTCCGCATTTATTATCATCTGCGAAGCCTTCCTCCGCGTCACCCCCCACTTCGGCCTGTGGCTGAAGACCTTCAATGTGGAGCCGAAGATGATTCGGGGGAGTCAAGCAGAGTGCGGCTGGGCGGCCATAAGTAGGAGGACCGATGCCCCGTGGCCCGAGGGCTCCTTCCAAGAGGAGCTCGGCTTGTGGCAGCAGGAGTGGTTCTATATCACCGCTCCGAAGGGCAGCAGGCAAAAGGCGCCGCCTTCATTCCGCCCGGGACCTCCACGGCGGTTGATGTCGTGGGTCAACCAAGGGCTCAATTGGGGGCCGTCAAAAGACGTGCCCCTATTGCAGGGCCGGATTCGAGACCTCCAAGCGAGGGAGATCGATCTGGTAGTGGTGATGCAGGTCATGCTAATCAGGCGTCTTTTGCCCTACAAACGCCGTCCTCTCCGGTTATGGGAGTTCAATCCGGAGGGACCACGAATTCTCCAACACTTCATGGGTACGACACCCGTGGAGATGTACAAGTTGTTCTTCGGACCGCTGGTGGCGTATCCGGAATTGACCGAGGATGCAGGCCTAAGCTGCAATCGCTTGGATACTCAGGTAAGCAGCTCAGTGTCCGGACGTACCATTTGTTTGCTCTTCTATAATTCGCCTTTTAACCTATTATCCTTCATCAGGAGTGGGTAGCGCAAGCAAAGCTGATAAGGTGTCCAGCTCCCCTCCCAGAGACCGCACGGGAGCCCGTGCTGGTCAGAATGTTGGAGGTCGCGCCTGTAGAAGAAGGCGAAGGGGAAAATAGAGAAGCTATCACCTCGCCCAAGGGGGTGCTTGAAGAAGGGGGGATCGAGAATCCTCCTCCGTGGGGAGAAGAGGACCGCCCCAAGACACGAGGCCAAAGCCCCTAAGCGGGGGAAGAAATCTTCACCAGAGGGTCCTGCGTCCGGGGAGACCCCGGCCGTACAATCTTCTCTAAAGGATCAGCCCTCCAGCGAGCCATGAGTAGGAAAAAGGGGAGTTCATTAATAAGAAAACATCCCTATTTGTGCTTCTAAGGATAACCGAAATTTTTACCTTACAGTTCGGATCTGCGACCTTCTCAGATGAGCTCGTCTTCGGGGGATCTTCGTCCGGAGATGATGGAGAGCAAGACGCCTCCGTCTGCTGCGCCGTCGGATAGGGCGAACGAGCCTGAAGTGTCGTCACGGAGGGTATCCCCGAGCCCGGCAGAGCCGAAGAGTTCGGCGCCGACTAGTGTTCGGCTGGGGGAGCTGAAGGATCTGCTTGAGAGGGCGTCCATCTCAGAAGATCACCGTGCATTGATGAGCATGGTGATATGAAGGATTTCGTCTGCTAAAAGCGGATTGCATAATGCCGTCATAAGTTTGCTGGCGGGATTTGAGGTACGTAAAAACGACGCACCTTTTTGATAGTTTTGCACATGAAAGTGCGCCCTGTATAGATAGTAGCCCCTGAGACTCGGTAGGTTGTCGGAAGCGACAGTGTGCCGAGGATCAAAATCGCAGGTATTGAGTGTCGCCTTTCCTATGTAGGTGGCGGATAGTCCGGGGGCTAGCCGGACTGATGGAGTTGCCGAATTAATGCGGCAGCTCGATGTGGCGGATGCGGACATCACGCTAGTCAACAAGCGACTTGACGAGTCGCAAGGTAAGTTGTCTCTCCGCAGTCACCTGTTTAAGCGAGTCAAAGACCACTTCTTACAATATTTATGCTTGACGCAGATGGCGCCATCGCTGTGGAGAGCCTTTCGCGAACTTGCTCAAGCCAAGGAGCAAGCCGAAGGAGTGATGCGGCTACCTCGAGGGCGGTCAAGAGTTAGAAGCGAAAGGGCTGCACCTTCGCCGGTTAGGGAAGACATGGCCGAATTGGCCGTAAAATTGAAAGATGCTACCGACCGCAATGAGGCTCTTGAAAAGGAGCGGAGTGGGAAGACCTGGGGAAGGCCACCGCCGAGGCCAAGGATGCCCGTTCTGCAATGCGGGCTATGAAGCAGGAGCTGCGTCAGGCTGGAGACATTGTGGCTGGCAAGCCTTTTCTGCTGCGTCGCCGGTTTACGGATCCAAATTTTGCCCAGCTTGGCTAGTTGTGGGGTCCGGAGGATCCATATATGGACTTAGCTGAAAGTGCGGCGGATGCCGTTGTGCACTTCCGGAGTCAGAAGGATCACAAGACGGAAGAGCTATTTTGGTCTCAATTCCATAGTTCGGATCGTTCACTTCCGCTGACCGATCGATTGGCCGAATGGGCTGAGCTGAACAGGTTGTCCGGACTTGCCATGACGGATGTCATGACTCATGTCTGGCCAGAGAGGCCCAAGGCGACGAGCTATTTTGGCTTATTGCAGCAATTTCTTGGGGCGGTGCTGCATATCAAGGAGATGAAGCGGTCGGCCTGCATATAAGGTGCGCGGATGGCCCTTGCCCGTGTGAAGACACATTGGACGGAGATGGATGCCACCGCTGTTGCAACCCGGGGTTCGAACGAAAGCCGGTTACCCGCCGAGCACCATTTTGGGGAAGTTATGCGTGGAGCTCGTGTAATAGAGTCGCAGTGCTCGAAAAATGTCACGTTCAAATGAACGTTGTATTTTGTAAAACAATGGATTATGATGTAATCGCTTTTTATACTTGTGCGTTCCAAGTATTGAAATATCTCCTATGCGGCCGTTTATGTATACGTGTGTATAACCTGAAAGATGGCAGTCTTTGGCTTCAGCCCCCATGCACAAGGTGCGGGGGTGTTCGCAAAAATAGCGCATTGTCACACTTAATCCGACATCTCGGTCCTGTTGAGGAGGTGGTAGCGTAGCAAACGAGGCAATCCGGACTATGATGCCTTATCACTTTCACTTACCCATTGGAGTTCGAGGGTGGGGCTACGATATAGCTCCTGGGGGAACCGCGCTTCTCCGAATTCGGGGCGCGTGTGTGCCTGACCGGGAAACGGTCCTTCGTCAAAGCGGGGAATTCTAAACATTCCGGTGGTCGATTGAGTGGTTGACTAGTCTCTCGTCAGTATCATGACGATCAGTTTTGGCTTTCATCGAGGTGCTTCGCCCAAATTAACCGGGGCACAATCGCAGAGTTCTCCGGTGCGCGTTAGCCGATGATACGGAATGTAAGGCAGCAGAACACAGGAGACGGGCAAACCCAACATTTGACCAAAGACATGATTCAGGGCTGATGCATATAAGGCCTAACTCGAGATGCCGAACACTCCCTAAAGTGTTCGGTCTTTATAATAATGGGCAGAACAATACCCTAAGCCCCTGGTGTCCAGGTATGGGCAAGGTCCTCTGATGCGGCCGATGCCAAAACGTCAGGCTCCACTCTGGTTATAATGAGAAACCAAGGGATTATAACAACAAGAGACAGTAAAAAAGGTTTACGCAGGGTCTTAATCTGAAAAGAATCCTTGCGATGGGTCCCTCACGCACGTCTGCGCTGTGTCTCCGCAGTGCGTTATCCTCGATGGTGTGCACGTTGTTAAATGCAGAAAAGAGAGGAACTTAGTTTGAAAGGAAATCGTGCAAAAAAAGTATATGAAAAATGTTAATAAATAAGTAAAGCGGAGTCTATATGAGCTCATTGTTGCTTATATGCACAGCCCCTTGTGAAGGGATGTGCGGCTAGGGGGACCCTAGCTTATTTATGCCGGACTCGTCTAGCCGTGTCCGGGGTCTTTAAATGACCCTCGTAATGAAATGATGCCACGTGGACCGGGCATTTTAAGTGTAAGAGACGCGTAATGTGGTATGGCGTTGAAGCGAACAAAAGCTTCACGTCCCAATAGTGCTTGATAGCTACTTTTAAATGGGACGACATGAAAGATTAGTGTTTCGCGTCGGAAGTTGTTCGGTGACCCGAACACAACTTCTAGTAATAAGGAGCCTGTGCACTTGGCGTAAGGGCCTGGCGTCACTCCTTTAAAGCAAGTGTGGTTGTGTCGAATTTTAGTAAGGTCTATCCCCAACTTGCGGATTGTGTTTGGATACAGCAGGTTTAAGTCGCTGCCTCCGTCCATCAGGACTTGTGTAAATTGTAGTCCGTCGATTATAGGATCCAATATTAGGGCAGTCCATCCTGCATTTCGAACGCTTCTGGAATAATCTAGGTGGTCGAAAGTGATTGGTTTTGATATCCAATCTCGATGTTCCGCTGGGTTAGACTGTGCGAGACCCATTTTAGCGGGTGCCGTATTGTTTTTCCGTATTATCACATGAAGTGAATTTACTGCTTTGACCTCTTGTGGGAAAGTCTTTTGTTTTCCGGTGCTCTGCTGGTGGGGTTTATCATCATCCTCGCTGATGCGCCGAGCCCCTTGTGTTCGGCGTTTAATCGGCGGACTGTTTGAAAACCCGACAATCTCGGTGGGTGTGGTTTGCGGGCCTTCCGGGTACCGTGGATTTGACATATCCGACCCAAAATTTTGTTTGTTGATAGCTCATCACCGTTATCCTTGAGAGGCAAGTGTTTTGCTGTTTGGTCATGAGCTTTTGAATCCGGCGCCGACCGCCGTGTTCTTTGGGACTTTTCTTTATTCCGCGCTGATCTTTTCTGCGCCGTGATTTTCCGTTTTCATCTCTGATCTCGGATGTACTTGGGTCGCTGGTGCTACATCTTGCTAGCCAGCTATCTTCTCCTGCGCGAAAGCGGGTCATGAGGCTTGTTAGCGAGACATTGTCCTCGGCTTCTCTTGCCGAGGTGTCTCATGAAGTCATTCGTCTCTTGACGTTGTGTTTAAAAGCTGCTAAGGCTTGGCGTCCGGACAATGACTATTTGGTTCTTTTGGTGAGGAACCTGTTCAGAATTTGCTACGACTCTCGGGCTGTTGAGTTATGTGACTTAGATCGTCTGCATCCGGAGGGCGGACATAAGTCCCTTGAAAATTTGCTCTAAACGCGTCCTCCAGCTCTTCCCAACTTCCAATAGTGTTTTGTGGGAGGCTTTTGAGCCAATGACGGGCTGGCCCTTTGAGCTTGAGAGGTAAATATTTTATGGCGTGGAGATCATCTCCTCTAGCCATGTGGATGTGTAGTATATAATCCTCTATCCGCACTGTGGTCTCATTGTTCCGTCGTAAGCCTCTATGTTTATGGGTTTAAACCCTGCTGGGAATTCAAGATCCAGCACCTCATTGGTGAAACATAGTGGGTGTGCGGCGCCCCTGTATTTAGGTGTACCGCTGTCTTCGAACACTTGACGTGTTGTGTTGCTTCCTGGGGCCCTCTTTTTTGGCCCGTAAATGGACCTGGCTGGGCCATCTGTTTTTCTAGGGTCATGAGTTGGCTTGTGTGCGGTGCCGCTTTTAGATTTTGGCCTATCATCTGGCCGTCTATCCGACCAGACGACCTCTTTGTTTTTTGACTGTGGGGGCTCTATGGCTTCCTCGTCAAATTCTGGTAGCAGCTTGCGCTTCGGGTAGCTCTTTAATTGATGGCCATTGCCGTATTTGTCTGTGGTTTTGAGCACTTTGCTCCACCTCATTCTGAGTATATCTTCCGCTGTTTTGAGCTTCCGTTTTTCCTTCTTCAAGCTTCTTGCTGTGGCGACGAGTCTTTTCCGAAGGTTTTTATTCTCCGGCAGTGTGTCCGGCGTGAGGTCGTCTGGACTGTTGGTTTCGCCGGGCATGGATTGATTATCCGATTCGTCGTGTTCGGACGGTTGTTTGTCTGCATGTTCGTCGTCCACTGGTTTGCCCTGCTCTATTGCTGGGTCATGGGGAGCGCTGTTGTTGTCGAGGCGGGACTTAGGGCGGCGTCTGCGTCGCCGATTTGGTTGTTTATCAGCGGGATTATCCTTTGCCGTGCCCCGTTGGTCCTCGTTATTGCTTCCTTTTGGGGTATCCACCATGTATACGTCATGTGTTGGGGTGGTCTTCCAGTCCCCTGTAGGCGCTAGTTCTTGATCGTCTCCGGCATCGTCGTCCATACCGTCGATGTCTTCGGAGTCGTAGTCTAGCATGTCTGTTAGATCGTCGACAGTGGCTACAAAGTGGGTTGTGGGTGGGATTTGAATTTCTTCGTCGTCGCATCCCAACCATCCTGGCCATAATCCGGTCAGGTCTCTCCGGATAGCGGGAGATGTTTTAGCGAATTTAGGATGTCACCAAAGGGCGAGTGTTGGAAGATGTCCACGACGGTGAATTCCATGACCGGCGCCCAATCAGACTCGATTGGCCGGGGCGTGGGAGGTTCGGAGTCCGGCAGGGAGTCCCGCACCTCGGAGTCACGAGCTTCGCAAGGGACAAGGTTAGTGTTCGGCTCCATCACCGTGGAAGTTGCAGCCCCCGAGGCGGTGTCCAGCCACCGGTCCTCGATCTGGGAGATCGGCTCCAGACTAAGGGCCGGAGCGGATTCGTGTGCGGCCACCAAGGCACTGTCCGGCGGCAAAGTTAGATCATGCCCATCGTGACAGTGCGGCACGCTCGGCTGTGGCTCGAGCCCGTCGAAGACCAAGTCCCCGCGGATGTCGGCCGTGAAGTTTAGGCTTCAACCTGACGACGACGGCCGGGCGTAGCTTCGATCCGCCCGGATGGCCAAGTGAATTAGCCCGCAGTGCGAAGCCGCCAAATACGAAGATCTGTCCGGGGAGGAAAGTCTCACCCTGGACTGCGTTGTTGTTGATTGAAGAAGCCATCGAGCCTATCGGTGACGACACAGAGGAACTCTCAATGAAAGCACCAATGTCGGTGTCAAAACCGGTGGATCTCGGGCAAGGGGTCCCGAACTGTGCGTCTAGGCGGATGGTAACAGGACACGAGGGACATGATGTTTTACCCAGGTTCGGGCCCTCTTGATGGAGGTAAAACCCTACGTCCTGCTTGATTAATATTGATGATATGGGTAGTATAAGAGTGGATCTACCACGAGATCAAGGAGGCTAAACCCTAGAAGCTAGCCTATGGTATGATTGTTGTAATGGAGGTTATGTCCTACGGACTAAAGCCCTCCGGTTTATATAGACACCGGAGAGGGCTAGGGTTACACAGAGTCGGTTACAATGGTAGGAGATCTACATATCCAAATCGCCAAGCTTGCCTTCCACGCCAAGGAAAGTCCCATCCGGACACGGGACGGAGTCTTCAATCTTGTATCTTTGTAGTCTTGGAGTCCGGCAGACGATGATAGTCCGGCTGTCCGGACACCCCCTAGTCCAGGACTCCCTCAAGCACCTCATGCAACAAATTTGTTACACAACTTTTACCATATATGCATCCTACGGGACTTGCCAACTTCAACACAAGTATTCTTTAAATTCACAATTACCCAACTAGCATTACTCTAATATCACCACCTCTATATCATAAAACAATTATCAAGCATCAAAATGATCATAGCATCCAATTCACTTCCTATGATAGTTTTTATTATACCCAACTTGGATGCCAATCATTCTAGGACCAATTTGATAACCATAGCAAATACCATGTTGTTCTAAAAGACTCTCAAAATAATATAAGTGAAGCATGAGAGATCAACAATTTCTACAAAATTAAGCCACCGCCGTGCTCTAAAAGATATAAGTGAAGCACTAGAGCAAAATTATCTAGCTCAAAAGATATAAGTGAAGCACATAGAGTATTCTAATAAATTCCAAATCATGTGTGTCTCTCCAAAAAGGTGTGTAAAGCAAGGATGATTGTGGTAAACTAACAAGCAAAGACTCATATCATACAAGATGCTCCAAGCAAAACACATATCGTGTGGTGAATAAAAATATAGCTCCAAGTAAAGTTACTGATAGACGAAGACGAAAGAGGGGATGCCTTCCGGGGCATCCCCAAGCTTAGGCTTTTGGTTGTCCTTGACTTATCTTGGGGTGCCATGGGCATCCCCAATCTTAGGTTCTTGCCACTCCTTATTCCATAGTCCATCAAATCTTTACCCAAAACTTGAAAACTTCACAACACAAAACTCAACAGGAAATCTCATGAGCTCCGTTAGTGCAAGAAAGAAAAACCACCACTTAAGGTACTGTATTGAACTCATTCTTTATTTATATTGGTGTTAAACCTACTGTATTCCAACTTCTCTATGCTTCATACCCCCTCTCCCCGATACTAGCCATAGATTCATCAAAATAAGCAAACAACACACGAAAAACAGAATCTGTCAAAAACAGAACAGTTTGTAGCAATCTGCAACTTTCGAATACTTCTGGAACTCTAAAATTCCTACCAAGATAGGAAGTCCTGGGCAATTTGTCTATTGATCTACTACAAAAATAATAAACTCAAAATCACATTTCTGTGATTTATTAAAAATATTCTCGTGCGCGTAAAAGTTTCTGTTTTTTAGCAGAATCAAATTAACTATCATCGTAGGTTATCCTATAGGTTCTACTTGGCACAAACACTAATTAAAACATAAAACCACATCTAAACAGAGGATAGATGAATTATTTATTACTAAACAACAAACAAAAGCAAGGGACAAATATAAAATTGGGTTCCTTCCCACAAGCGCTGTCGTTTAACGCCCCTAGCTAGGCTGATGATTTTGATGAGCTCATATGAAAGATAGCAATTGAAACACGAAGAGAGCATCATGTAGAATGTGAAAAACACATCTAAGTCTAACATACTTCCTATGCATAGGCATCTTATAGGCAAACAAATTATCATAGCAAGCAGAAACTAGCATATGCAAGGAAGCAGAAAGAAACAATAGCAATCTCAACATAACGAGAGGTAATTTGGTAACATGGAAATTTCTACAACCATATTTTCCTCTCTCATAATAATTACATGTGGGATCATAAAAAAATTCAACAAAATAGCTATCACATAACATATTCTCAACACGATCCACAGGTATGCAAAGTTGACACTCTTCCAAAATAGTGAGATTAACTTTAACTAAAGTCATGACCTCTCCAAACCCACTTTTATCAAAAACTTCATAAGATTGAACATTCTCCAAATATGTGGGATCTAAAGTTGACACTATTCCAAACCCACTTTCAATATTATTGCAAATACTATTATCAATATCATATTCATCATGGAGCTTAAATAAATTTTCAAGACCATAAGAAGAATCACCGCAATCATGATCATCGCAACAAGTAGTAGACATAGCAAAACTAGCATCCCCAAGCTTAGGGTTTTGCATATTATTAGCACAACTGACATCAAGAGAATATATAGTAACATCATTGCAACCATGCTCTTCATCAAAGAAACTATCAAGTATGGGTGCAATAGCAACGATCTCATGTTTAACATAAGGAACTATAGCCAATTCATCTTCATAAATATTGGCATCATGGCCACAAGAATAGAAAGCATCATGTTCATCAAGGGATATTTCAATCAAATCATGGGATCATCATTATCTATAGATTCATGCATGTCATTATTTTCTTCGGAAGCAACGGTCATTCTTTAAACAAATTCTTTGACATAGACATTATGAGCATAGTTTTCATAGCAATATTTAAGTATGTCAAAATTTTCAGATTCGTAGAGAGTAATATCATACTTTTCAATCAAAGAAGCAACTTCATAAGCACCCTTAAAAGCAACACATTCTTCAATTTGTTCGATATCGTAGTAGCTATAAACACCCTTTGCATCAGAAGATAAGATTTTATTATCATTAAACTCACATAGGTAGGGGAGGTGTTTTTTAGGGTTCTTAGAGCAACAAGTAAAATCATAAATTTCACAAAGATTCCAAAGCATAACACAGCAACAAGCACCCTTTTTGAGACACATGATTACGCACAAAATGAGCATGCTCATCTAAAGATTTCCCATCAACTAGGCTAGTTGGGGTTTTAGCACGAGCGCATAAGGATCGAAGATGATCCAATTAGAACACTTTAAGTGGATCCATATCAATAGATTTTTAGCAAGCAAAGATGCAAGCACATACAAGGCACAAGGAGACACAAGCAAACATAAGATCGAACGAAAGAAGGGCGAATAAAACGGCAAGGGTGAAGTGGGGGAGAGGAAAACGAGAGGCAAATGGCAAATAATGTAATGTGAGGGAGATGAGTTTGTGATGGGTACTTGGTATGTCTTGACTTGAGCGAAGACCTCCCCGGCAACGGCGCCAGAAATTCTTCTTGCTACCTCTTGAGCACTGCGTTGGTTTTCCCTTGGAGAGGAAAGGGTGATGCAACAAAGTAGCGTAAGTATTTCCCTCAGTTTTTTAGAACCAAGGTATCAATCCAGTAGGAGGCTCCTCAAAAGTCCCTCGTACCTACACAAACAAACAAGAACCTCGCAACCAACGCGATAAAGGGGTTTTCAATCCCTTGACGGTAACTTGTGAAAGTGAGATCTGATAGAGATAATAAGATATGATAAATATTGTTGGTATTTTTATGATATAGATTGAAAAGTAAAGATGCAAATAAAAGTAGATCGGAAACTTATATGATAAAAGATAGACCGGGGGCCATAGGTTTCACTAGTGGCTTCTCTCAAGATAGCATAAGTATTACGGTGGGTGAACAAATTACTGTCGAGCAATTGATAGAAAAGTGCATAGTTATGAGAATATCTAGGCATGATCATGTATATAGGCATCACGTCCGCAACAAGTAGACGAAACGATTCTTCATCTACTACTATTACTCTACACATCGACCGACTCCTGCCTGCATCTAGAGTATTAAGTTCATAAGAACAGAGTAACACATTAAGAAAGATGACATGATGTAGAAGGATAAACTCAAGAAATAGGATATAAACCCCATCTTTTTATCCTCGATGGCAACAATACAATACGTGCCTTGTTGCCCCTGCTGTCACTGGGAAAGGACACCGCAAGATTGAACCCAAAGCTAAGCACTTCTCCCATTGTAAGAAAGATCAATCTAATAGGCCAAACCAAACTGATAACTCAAAGAGACTTGCAAAGATAACCAATCATACATAAAAGAATTCAGAGGAGATTCAAATATTTCTCATAGATAAACTTGATCATAAACCCACAATTCATCGGATCTCGACAAACACACCGCAAAAAGAGTTACATCGAATAGATCTCCAAGAAGATCAAGGAGAACTTTGTATTGAGATTCAAAGAGAGAGAAGAAGCCATCTAGCTAATAACTATGGACTCGAAGGTCTGTGGTAAACTACTCACAACTCATCGAAGAGGCCTTGGAGATGATGTAGAGGCCCTCCATCATTGATTCCCCCTCCGGTGGAGCACCGACGAGGGCTCCAAGATGGGATCTCGCGGATACAGAAGGTTGCGGCGGTGGAAATAGTTTTTCGTGCTGCTCTTGGATGTTCTCGAGGTATGTAGATATATATAGGAGGAAGAAGTAGGTCGGTGAGCCACGAGGGGCCCACAAGGGTGGGGGCGTGCCCACCCCTCTAGGGCGTGCAGGGCACCCTCGTGGCCGCCTCGTTTGCTTCTTGACGTCCACTTCAAGTCTCCTGGATTGCGTTTGTTCCAAAAAGATCGCTCCCGAAGGTTTCATTCCGTTTGGACTCCATTTGATATTCCTTTTCTTCGAAACACTGAAATAGGCAAAAAAACAACAATTCGGGTTGGGCCTCCGGTTAGTCGGTTAGTCCCAAAAATGATATAAAAGTGTAAAGTAAAGCCCATAAACATCCAAAACGGGTAATATAATAGCATGGAACAATCAAAAATTATAGATATGTTGGAGACGTATAACGTACTAATAGGATTTGTGATGCACAAGCCTCATTTTATTATGTCTTTTTATAGCCCTTAGAATAGTAATATGCTACATTTTATTTGTTAAACTTTATTGAACTCGGATTGTGAACGTTGTAATAATTAATGAATAGTTGTGTGCAACATCGCATGTAGAAATTGAGGATGTTCCCTATTTCGGGGAAAAAATCTGCGTCAACGTAGCCACCATTTAGATTCTACAGCAATCTCACAATAAAATAGATGGTAGAGGTGAAGTGTGTATTACCCCTGATCTTGTCGGGTATATTGAAGTACAACCATAGACTCAGAAACTAATAAAATCTCCTGACTATTCTTGTGATATCGTTCGATTTCCAACCCTTGGTAACCCGAACTTTGTTTTTACTCCCAGTTAAATGACACCCACAATTTATGCGAGTCAGTCTCTCTCTCTCTCTATTCACTATTGACCATTTCATCTATATTGTTTCTTCATTTTACACAAAATTGTATATGCATGCAAACATCATCACACAAATCAGAATACTGATTGTCTACCGTTTCCATGCTATTTAATTTACAAGGTGGTATTCACACTAGTAGAAAACGTGGCATTTGGAGCAGGCCTCCGAAAGCAGTTGTGACAAAGTAGTAGAAAGTCGCCTGTAATAACCCCATCACAGGCGGTTTTGATTACTATACAAAGATATGAAGGTAGTTAAAATTTTAAAATATTTGGAGGAGGTTAATAATACGAAACCGCCTCAAGTTTCAGGTTAATAATTGGGTACCTCAAGGTGCGGCCTTTCATTCTGCTTCTTTATGAGTACTCAGACACGACCTCTCCATTTCAGTTCTCCTTCCTAGGTCCAAAGCCAAACCGTTGCCAAACCCTAGCACCACCAACACTAAAAAAAATACACTTCCGTGATGATACGTGTTTGTCACAGTAGGTCGCGTTTTTTGTCATGCATGTACATCCATGACAATTTTATGACAGAATCAAGATAGTCATACCTGTGTTGTCGTAGAAGTGTTCCATGAAATTACCAAAATTATCATCACGGAAGTGTCCACTTCCATGACGATAAATTGCGCGTCACAGAAGTGCTTTCGTCAAGGGTGACAGACACGTGGCATCTACCGTAACGGAACGCCGTTAAGCTACCGGGTCCGATTTTGGATCCGATAACCCATTAACAGCCTGGACCAATGGGGATTTTCCACGTGTAAAACCATCATTGGCCGCAGGAAACACATGTTGCCTCACCGTTGGGACAGATGTCATCCACTCATTGGACAGGAGGCGCCTATGATAGGTCGACACGTGGCATGACCCAATAGTGGCCCATTCCGATGAAAAAGGTCGGCCCAGTAAAAATTAGCAGGCCGACCCATATAAGGCCTACTTGTGTGAGGTCCATTTAAGCCCACGGCCCATAGGAGATGTGCCAATTTGGCCCGTCAACGGCCCGTTAAAGATTTGACACCATTGCAACCCATCGTCAGTTCGAGCCCGTTAACAGCCCGCTATATATTTGGGCTCAATATCAGCCCGATGAGATTTCGGCCTCTTAACGGCCCATTCAATGGATGGGCCAATTTTCAGGATGATCATCTTTCGGCCTTTTAGCGACCCATTTAAATGTTGGGCTAATTTTCGGCCCGGTGTGTCTTTCAGCCTGTTGACGGCCCATAAATCTGATGGGCCATTTGTAGTCGGACCTTAGTTTTGGCCTTTTAACGGCCCATGCCCTTCATGGTCCAATACCAGCCCGGTTTCTCTTTCGGCCTGCTAAAGGCCCACAACACAGTTTGGCCATTTACAATACGACCTGACTTTCGGCCTCTTAGCGGCCCATGCTCTTCATGGTCCAAGATAAGCTCATTGCTCTCTTCGGCTGCTAAAGGCCTACAGTATAGTTGGGCCATATGTAGCCCAAACTTAGTAATGGCCTGTTAACGGCCCATGAAATAAATTGGGCCCACTTGTTGCCCGCTTCGATGTCGGCTTGTTAACGACCCGGGAGGTAAGAGGGCCGACCATTAACTTTCGGCCTAGTAACGGCCCATTAACCTAATGGACCCACTAAAGTTCGTACATGTCTTTAGGCCAAATTAGATAATTTGAGCCCATTACGACGAGCAATTATGCACATGACCAAAACCGATCAAGCAAAGATACGGGATACAGGGAATAACGTTGCACATCCAGCATATATTACAGGAAATTACATCCACTGGGCAATCAAAGATTGATACCAGTGCAAATAAATGAGCAGAACCTAACCATCTACAATGCCACAATCTGCAACCTCAGCACAGATGACGCCCATAAGCATGTGGGCAAGTTCTTGTTGCTTTGCTACACTGTCTCTGAAAACATTGATCAGTTGTTGTGTCGCACGACTCTGCACCTCTGATTCATCCACCATTTCCATCATTGCTTCAGCCATTAATTGGTTCACAAACATACATTTATTCCGTTACATTCGAGACAGAGGATACTGAACAGATTCAGATGGCGATTTTGGCAGGCTTGTATTATTGATAGTGGAGAGTGTCTCGACCACTGCATCATAACATAAATTAGGACGGGAACCAAACAGATTAATCATGAGTTATTTCCAAATTACCTGGCCTAGATTTACTAGAAAGAAACAATGGGATTGCCTTGCTGTTTTCAGAGTTTATCTTCTTAACTTCAGCAGCTTGCACAAAATTAACACACTAGCATTGCTATCATTGGCCAAGTCAGATAATAGGAAAGCAACATTGACACAACGAACGTTTGGGCAACTAGCCTACACCAAATTAACACAATCTGGCACAGCTATCATCTGCCAGGTAAGGTAATACGAAAGCAACATTGACACAATGAATGAATGGGCAACCAGAGAAGCACTACAATTCAGTAATGTGCGTGATATGAGATAGTACACTCATGCAGCTCAGTATGCAAAACTACCAGGCAGTTTTCCTTACAAAAATCAACATTGGCGCCTTTAAAATTTTGCTACAACTAATTTTAGATCAGATAAAGGTTAGATTCACGCCGATTAACAAAATACATGCTGATGTAAAAATATAGTGATATACAACAGGTACTTACATCAGCATTGGAGCACAGAGAATTCCCGCAAGATATTTTCCTCGAATACGATCCCAATGGAGGAAGTCTTCTATCGTTTAACCTTATTTTCTAAAAGAGAGATGGGTAAGAAACATGTAGAAAATATGATCAGAATGCTATAAAATTTCATGATGCGAGGATACGCACACGCTTCTTAGAATGGAGTTGACATTCTTTTGCTGGGCTGGAGCGGACTAGTTCTTTGGCCACTGGAATCTGCTTATTATCAGTGGGAGTTGGGTTTCTCTGTGCTGGAGTAGTATCTATGAAAAATGGAGTTAGTTTATTATCTCCTAGTGTTTGGATCTTTTGCAAAGACCTGGTTTGTAACCCTTTAGATTCTAACATAGCCGTCTTCCCCTTGCATGCCTTATATAGAAGAATGGTGATTTAGTTATAAAACATGCTACAGCAGAGATGGAATAGGTATTGAAGAATAGAAATGCATGACATATTGACATGTATTCCCTCCATCCGGAAATAAATGGATGGGTCTAGGCGTATTTCAGTTCTAGATACATCCAGTTTTATCCATTTCTGCGACATGTAATCCGGATGGAGGGAGTATGATGTAAGAGTTAGGGATACGACAGGACAACACAGTAAAAAAAATACTAAAAAACCCACTGCAGAACCAAAGTATTCAAACCCACTGATATGAGATAGTACACTCATGGAGCTCAGGATGCAAAACTACCAGGCAGTTTTCCTTACAAAAATCAACATTGTGGCCTTTAATCATACATTTTGCTACAACTAAATTTAGATCAGATAAAGGTTGGATTCACGCCGATTAACAAAATACATGCTGATGTAAAAATATAGTGATATACAACAGGTACTTACATCTACATTGGAGCACAGAGAATTCCTGCAAGAATCTTTCCTCATAAATGATACCATTGCAGAAATTCTTCTAGCTGTTAAGCTTATTTACAAAAAGAGAGATGGGTCAAAAACATGCACAAAATATGATCAACATGCTATAAAATTTCATGATGCAAGGATACGCACACGCTTCTTAGAATGGAGTTGACATATTTTTGCTGGACTGGAGCGGACTAATTCTTTGGCCACTGGAATCTGCTTATTATCAGTAGGAGTTGGGTTTCTCTGTGCTGGAGCAGTATCTATAAAAACTGGAGTTAGTTTATTATCCCCTGGAGTTTTGATCTTTTGCAAAGGCCTTGTTTGTAACCCTTCAGATTCTAACATAGTCATCTTCCCCTTGCATGCCTTGTGTAGAAGAATGGTGCTTTATTTATAAAACATGCGACAGCAGAGAGATGGAATAGGTACTGAAGAATAGAAAAGGCATGACATATTGCCATGTATTCCCTCCATTCGGAAAAAATGGATGGGTCTAGGCGTATTTCAGTTCTAGATACATCCTTTTTTATCCATTTCGGCAACATGTAATCCGGACGGAGGGAGTATGGTGTAAGAGCTAGGGATATGACAGGACAACACAGCAAAAAAAACACTAGTTGAATGTAAAACTGTATGCTAGCGGAATACGTACAGAAATAACTAAGGCAACGTACACGTGTATGATTGGGAAACTAAGATGGCATTGCAACAGAGTACTAGAACAGCACTTCAATGTAAAAAAATATGGTATGATAGATAGATGAAGTACATACTGATGAATAACAATGCATAAGATATTCAGAAGCATGATGTCCAAATTAAGCAGATGGCATTGCGATAGAGTAGAATGATAGTACTTGAATTTGAAAACATGTTATCATGAATGGAATAGGTACTGAAAAACAGGAAGGCATGACATATTTACATGCATGATCACCATGCTAAGCACATGGCATTGCAACAGAGTAGATACAATCCAGGACATTATATGCATGTTGTACCCATATCATAGGCCAAGTTAGAGCAAGGACCTTGTGGGCTGAAGAGGATTCATCATCTTTCTGCAAGTCTTCTGAAGAACTGCCTTTACATGTTCCATCATATTGGGTATCATTGACACCAAGTTTATTGGCCTTTACATTGCTCCGTGAGGTTCTTGTGGATATATCAGTGTGTGCAATTATATCTGACATGCATGGAAGACAACTAGTAGTTAGATTTATGTAATGAGTGCTCAGAGGAGCGACATAAATAGTAGGACTAGGGTTAACTAGCAGCAACAGGTCTCATAAACTAAAGGAGAACACGGATGAAAGCTACAGAATATGTATCATTTGTACTCGAGATTAACTAGATGGCACAAAGTATTAAAGAACAACATAGGTAATACTAGAAGTGGTATAATACTATAATCACCAGCCTGTGGGATAGCATTTGCTAATGGATGATAACTATGGAACAGTGTTACCTAAAGAACAAGTATCTTAGCTGAACTATGGAACAATGTTAACTCTTGAACAAGACCCGTAAGAGATCAGCATGAATATACAGTGAAATGTGATGATTATTTTCCATGCTTAGATGAATAACAAAGCCATAAATGTTGCACACAAGTAAGATGAGGGTACAACCTATCTGGCTGCCATCCATAGGAGTGAGCATCATGTGCTGACTTGTCGATGGCCCTGCAGTTGTTGTGGCTGTCCATGTCGGGCACGTGTATTCGATGCAGGGAACTGTTGAGTGGGGACTATAGCTCCCTTCTGGTGTATGCTTCCCTTGTTATAGCAGCTGCGGTGAGTCGGAAGACGGTCTGTCTGAAGATGCAGATAATGCATAATGTTAAGAACGACATATCTCTTTGATCTAAAGAAATACACTAAGAGA
The DNA here is from genome assembly GCA_021437245.1 of Aegilops speltoides. Taxonomy (NCBI): domain Eukaryota; kingdom Viridiplantae; phylum Streptophyta; class Magnoliopsida; order Poales; family Poaceae; genus Aegilops; species Aegilops speltoides. The sequence continues at coordinate 371,079,100 of CM038142.1, forward strand.
TCAATACTAAGGTACGAGAGTGGTCACATGTCTGTTGACTGAAGACTGAATTGGGGTCACACGATTTTATTTTATTTTGGTACTGTCCGATCTACGCCGGATGGCTTGATGGCCGTCTTGTGCCTCCCGGCTGACACTGTTCGGAATCTTCCCTGAAGAGCCAGCGACCAACAAGCAGAGCAGCCTGCCTCCGCCGTCCGTGGCCCCGCCAAAACCCCCTCCTCCCGCCCCATCAAGACTTTGTGGTTGGTTGCGCTACAGGCCAATCCACAAAGACTCCCCGTCATCCAGATCCAGCGGCGGCAGTACCTTCAACTCACGCAACTCTAAAAGATAGCCATCTAAGCGCTGCTTCCACAGTGAACTTGCGGCCCCGCACCCTTATGTTAGACACCAGCCAACCGGCAGCCTAGGAGCTCCACCGCCTCAAGGGGTGCTGCTTCCCATTGGGAATCGATTGGCCCAGAATAAAAATTCAGACAGCTGGCGCCTAAATAAAGTGATTTGAGATGAGGGTGCGACCTATCTGGCGGCATGGTGAAGTAGGCAGGTCCAGCTGCTGAGTCGGTGAGGCCGGCGCAGTTGCGGTGGCGACCGGCGGCAGGGAAAGAGCAATGTCGCGATGGTCGACGGCTACGGGGAAGCAGCGCCAGGACTCTAGACGAATCCGAAGTTGGAGCCGCTCTAGCGCTGTGAACAATGGTGGGGGTGAATCGGCTCCGGTATGGTTCATGCCGCCATCGTCGAGGCAGCACTAGCAGCACGGAGTAAGAGGCACACGTCCGAGTGCACGACGGCAAATGGACAGCATCTCCAGCATTAGGGAGGAGGGCGGCTTTGAAATTGGTGCGGTGGGGGCACCATGGAGGTGGGGCTGAGGTTTCGCGACTCGGGAGAAGGGAGCTTCCCGGGGAGAAGGTGATTTGGCGCCCAGGAGGTATGAATGGGGGGGGGGGAATTGGGAGGGGAGTGGAACCATGTCTTACGGACGCATTTGTCTGAAATGTGAGGGGGAGTTACAGTTCTACCCTTGCCTTTAGGCTTCTCGGCTTTGGTCTGTTACTGAGGGTCGGGGATAGTAGAGTAACTCTGCTTCTCCCCAAATAGTGGGCGGGAGCGATTTCGGGCGAGGAGGGCATGTTTTGAACTATAGTGGGCGCGAGCGATTTCAGGCGATGAGAACGTGTTTTGAAATAGTGGGCGCGAGCTATTTGAGGCGAGGAGAGCGTGTTTTGCCGACCATGGTTTATGAATTATTCGGCACATGTCATTTCGGCCGAGGAGAAGGCGCGCTTGGATGAAGTTATGTCACAGCCTGGTTTTTGCCCTCTTTTTCTTTGCTTGATTTTCAGCTGAGTTGGTTTTGGATTTGGAGTTTTGAATCATTCCATTTGGACTTGATCACTTGGGTATCCCTTGATTTTCACCCAAGTGCCCCCTCTCCTCTTCTAATCCATCATTTCACCCCTGGCCAACCCAACAATATTGCTTGGAATACTTTCCTTAAATGAAAAATATTCATTTTGCCCCTTAAACCCTAGCCAAACTCTTTGACCTCCAAAGCAACCCTCATTTATGTTGCTCTAAAAATCCTGAGAAAAATCCCAAATATTCTTTGGACCCTAGAGCACATTTCTGAGCAAAAATATTTCACCACTTTTTGGAGTATTTTGGCTGCAGAAAATATTTTCACTTCTGGGCTGAAATGGTAGTTTCTACAATAACTACCTTTTTACTAGCTCCAATGTAGCTGGTTTTCCCTGTGCTTCTTCACCTTAGTAAGAGTCAGTAAAACCCCCAAGCTCAGCCCTTGAATCCATGTGGTTTGACCACAGTAATTGTTCAAAGTTTCTGTCTAGTGACTTAACCTCTTCACCAGTTCACTTCTACTGCACCTGGAAACAAACCGAGCCGTGGTAACACCTAGGTTTACTAAGGACTACACGCCAGACATCATGGTTAGTGCATATGTGGCCTGATGTCACGGTCCACGCGTGACCGCGTTCGTCCGAGCGTGCTGGCATGCCAAACGCACGCTCTGCACGTCGTCAGCGCCTCTGTGGCACGCGTGCTCGCTGCTCGGCCAGCCAGAGCGTGTCCCCCTTGCCACCATCCTCGTCTCCACCCCCTTAACTCCTCCCTGCCGCTCGCCGATGCCGGAGCTCGCTGCAGTGAGCACATGCGTGGTCCGGCCAACGGCACAGTGCCCGCGCACTGTGTTCGTCCCTTTCCTCCTCGCTCCTGTGCTCGTCCGCGTCCGCGCACAGCTCCCGCGTGAACCCCATTGCCTTCCCCCTCTCTTTGGCACCATTCGTCGCCGGGCGCCGGAGACAGCTGTCCTCCGACGGAGCCCGAGCCCTCCTCACCGCCCCGCCTATAATAACCCCCCTTCGCAGCCTCCTAAAGCCACTAGAAGCCGCAGCCCGGCCGGGCAGGCCGCAGGCTGCCGTCCCCGAGCCGAGCTCGCCGGCGATCCCCTCTGGATCATCCCCGCAGCTCCGGCAACTCCCAAGACAAGGCGACCCTGCCAGGGCTTCTGCCTCTCCTCCGTGAAGATAACGCCCCTAGCCAGAGCCCCTGGAGCCACCCCTAGCCGCCGTCTTCCTCATCTCCGGCAACCACCGTGTTCTGCCTCCACTTGCGAGGAAGAATCCGACGCCGTCCAGTCACCATTTGCCAAGCTACGGGTACGGGCAGGTGCGCAAGAGCCTTCTATGTTGATCCCTCCCTCTCGTTTTCCTCCAAGATGCCTCAACGCTGGCGTAAGCTCCGGCGAAGCGCCGTGCCTCTCTGTTTCTTTCCCCCTCCCTCCGGCCTGACTATTGGGCTCACTAGTCAGCCACTCAATACGTGCGCGAAGCGGTATAAGTGGTGGCGCCCTGGGAAAATACGCCATCGATGTCACCCCCTCTCTGTTTTTCTTTTTCAAATTCATTTAAATTCTAGTAGCATTCAAACAGCCATAACTTTTATTCTTTAAGTCCAAATGCAGTGATTCTTTTTGCACTGTGTTCTGTGTGCAAAAATCTAACAGCTCCCAAAAGATGGGATTTTTCCTTGCTGTCTAGATTTTCTGGCAATTTTCAGAAGGTTTCTTGATATTTTCTTTTGTGGTTTTTGAATGTTTTCAGAGGAACCAGCTTGTCTTGAGGATCACCAGGAGCCTTGTGAACCTCATCAGTACTAAGGCAAGCCACAGCAACATTTTCATGGTGCCACTTCAATATTTTTGATTTTCATACTTGAACTTATGAATATTGATGCATTTAAATTAGTTATATAATAAATATATTCTGTTATATGCTTGTTATGTTAAAATGCTTGAACTTCAGTATGTTTGAAGTAAATATTGTTGGTAAGATAATGAGATCTTAGTTGCTAGTGATAAATAAATAATATGGTCATAGAGTTGATGAGTACTTTGAATATTATTTTTGCATGAGGTAAAATGATGATAATTGCTAGAAATAGTTCTGGTATGAGTAAAGAGAAGTTTTAACCAGTATAGTAGCATGAGTTTATGTTGGCTCCGTGGGAGCGTGACTGGTGCAGTCTTTGCACGGTTATGTGATGCATATGTTAAGTGATGCATGGTATGGCAATATGACACCGGTTATTTTATTTTCTCATTAAGTTGAACCTGACTAATAATTTAACCTGAACATGTTGTTGACCGGGTCGTGGTGCCGCTAAAACGAGTCTTTCCCAGTGCAACCACATTTGCCGGTACGGGACGACCTTAATGCATTTCATTGTCGTGTGTCTGGTTGGTACCTCAATTTAGGGAAGGTTATGGGCGTGCTGTACCCTGGCCCGGTAGGCAAGCATAACCTTGTGAGCCCGTTGTTAAGTTAATTTTGGTACCGGATCCCAGTGTGGATCATGGCCGCGATGGTGGTCGAGGTGTCTGGAGGTAGACACGGGGCAACCCAGGACTAGCCCGGTGGGGTCTGAGTCGAAGGGACCGGGAGAGTGTCATGATAGTGAAATGGTTTCGTCGGAACGCTATTGGTCCACTCGGATGGGAGGGTGAGGCCATGGGTTCCGTAGTGTGGGTACAGTGTACTAACCTCTGCAGAGTGTATTTAATCTATCGATAGCCAAGTCCACAGATACGGACACGCTCGAAAGTAAGGTACACCATGGGTCAACACTTAATAAATATGCACACTAATTGCACTAAGGATGACAGTGAGGTCATCGTGTTGAGTTGGACATGAGTTGTCGAGTTGTGATCGTCGTAAGGATCATGGGCCACGAGTTGGTCGGGTTGTGATTGCCGTAAGGATCACGGGCCATGAGATGGTCAGGTTGTGATCGCCGTAAGGATCATGAGTATGTGTTGGTAATATAATGTTTGTTGGTCACACCTGGTAAGCAAGTCGTGAAAACGAGTACCTGTTGAGCACTCTCATAGCATGTTGGTTATATAGTTGCATTGTCGATTAAATTGGATAAATATCATAATATTGTCTGTCATCTTGTTTATGCTTATTGTGAGCTTGCAAGTACATTCAATGTACTGACCTGGCGTGTGATGCCAGATTTCAGGAAAGTTCGGTTCGAAAGGAGTGTTGTCCGAGTCTAGACCGTGTCCACGCGGTGTCCTTGTGCTATGGAGTCCCGCTACGATGTTGTTCTGCTACCGAGTAGTTGTCATGATCGAGTCCCCTTTATGTTCACTAAATAATGTACATATTGTTCAGCCGCACCGTGTGTGCCGCGTGGCCTCGCTAACTATTGTAATATGAACTATGTTCTGCTAGCATGAATAAAGCGGTTGTTTTCTGTGCCATGCTGTTGTGTGTTGCCAGAAGACAAGGTCTCTGGGCTGGCAATGCAAGGTAAACCGGTCGCTCTGAGTCGGGGTGCCACAACGCTTGGTATCAGAGCCGCGCTGACTGTAGGCCGCGCTAGACTAAGCCGAGTTAATTGGATGCTAGATACGAGTTGTAGCTGAGTGTCGGTAATAACTGTAGCTAGTTGTTGCATTGCATGCACTGGTTATATTTTTCTATGCTAACCTGCTAATGGTTGTGAGTGTAGATGGCTCCGGTGCTGTATCCGTGCTAGTTGCAGCTGATGTCGTACACGTTGCCGCATCTCCTTCGTAACGTGTGGCGTCGGCTGTACCCTCACAGAGATGATCCAGTCTATCGTGTGTACCGGGAGCGCCTAGCTGACTCAGTGTATGAGTATCACACCGTGGTTACTCTGCGCACCAGTTCCGATTCCAGTTCTTACACTCGTACCTCTCGTAGGGGCTACGCTTCGTCCGCTTCTCAGGCTGTCCAGTTTGCTGCGTTCGAGGTACTTGTTGAGCTCCGCTACAACGAGGTCCGGATGCATAATCACCCAGGTTTCCATTACTACGCTTCTCTCCACGATAATGGTCGTGTCCGTTTCCCTGTCATTGATCTGGAGTCTAATAGTGTCGCTAGCCACCTTTCTCGCTACATGACTGCTATCTATCTTCTGATCTACGAGCTGGCTCATGAGCTGAGTCGTGCTCGTACTGCTTTAGCCTCTACTTTAGTCTCTGCTCGCTCAGCCACTACTTCTCCATCAGTGGGATTTATTCCCTACGTTCCTACCAGTTCTAGATCCCCTGTTTCTCCGGTTACTCCCCCGAGTAGCTCGGGCACCGCGACTGCGAGTCCCCTTAGTGCTCCTGCGGAGTGGGTTTCACTCCTTGCCACTCCTGCAGCCCCTATGATCCACCCTTCACCTGCCCCAGAGGGAGAGCCCTCGAGGCAGCGTCGTCGTGTCACTTTTAACCCGGAGGTCTCCGTTAACCTCATTAGTTCTGGATCCGAGTCCGCATCAGGAGAGGACCCCGCAGCGCCAGCCGAGCAGTAGAGCTTTCGAGTATTCTCAGTTGTCGGGATGGAGTATGGTTGTAATCGTACTAGTCATGATGTTTCGTTTCATGTATGAGGGTAGTTGGACCTGGCATGTTGTTATCTTTCATGTATGAGTCTATGTATAATTATGTTGGAATTTATTTTATTCGCCGTATTTTCTTCGTCTTTTCGGTTTCGCTTGGTTTTTGTTGCTGGCTTCTCCCCAGTTTTTGTTGAATGTTTCTCATCTCGGTTGCGTTGACTTGGGAAAAATCATATTAGGATGACGCGGGGAGGCTGCAGTAGCAACATTCGCGAGGGTTCTCCTGTTCGGCGTTCCGCACGACAGGCAGGACATTCACCCGAGCCGTACGTTCCACCAACGCCTCCACCGCCAAATCCGCCCTCCACCGAGAAAATTATGCGTATGTTCGAGGAACGACGAAACAATGATCTAATGGAAATATTAGGAAGTATTCAAGCAATGGTTGGACAGAATGGAAATTAGCCTGCCTCTCACTCCAAACTATCTAATTTTCAAAGGACTAAGCCTCCCAGTTTCAGTCAGGCCATTGATCCCTTGGATGCAGATGATTGGTTAAGAACTATGGAAAAGAAACTTGAGGTTGCTTGAACTGATGAAGAGGATAAAGTTCCATTTGTAACACATTATCTGGAAGGCGCTGCTGCCATATGGTGGGAAAGTGAGAAAGCCATAGGGACTGAGAATGAAGCAATTACCTGGTCAAGATTCAAGAAGCAATTCCGAAAATATCACATCCCTGCGGGAATCATGAACACTAAACAGCGTGAATTTCTCGCGCTCCTCCAGGGAAGTCAGTCAGTGGGAGAATATTTACAAAAATTCAATCACCTGTCACGTTACTCTCAATATGACGTGGCCACTGAAGAAAGGAAGATGGACCGCTTTCTTGGTGGATTAAACCCACAACTTCGCTGTGCTCTCAGTATGTTTGATTTTTCAGGTTTTCAAACCCTGGTGAACAAGGCTTTCATTGCTGAAAGGGAACACAAGCTCGTGTCAGATACTAAGTCTGCCCATAACGATCACAAACGCAAGTTTGAGCCCAAGAAGGAAGTGCAACCAGTGAGAAGGTTCGTACCTGGCAGCCAACTCCGATGGCATACCAGCCCAGTTGGCAACAAAATGTTAACAAGACCACCACCCAAGTGAAGAATGATGTGCTCAACCCAGTTATGGAGAATCGTCTGCGCAACAATTCCTGTTATAGTTGCGGACAAACCGGACATTATGCCAAACAGTGTCCCAAGAACACCCGGACCAATGCTACGTTCAAGCCTCAAATCCATTATTTGGAAGCCGGTCCAAGTCAGCACGACGTCACGGGATACGTTCATCACATTTCAGCCGACGAAGCCCAAGAAAATCCCGAAGTCATCATTGGTATGTTCCCTATTAATAACATACCTGCAGTAATTTTATTTGACTCTGGGGCTTCCCACTCTTTTATTTCTCGGAGTTTTGTCGCCCAAAACAAATTTCCTTGTTCTCTTTTGGGTAAGAATATCCTGGTACAAACCCCGGGATCTATTATTCAAAACAATCTTGTCTGCCGCAATCTGGAAGTCAGGATCAACGAAATCCGTTTCTTGACGTCTCTGATACTGATTGAGTCTGAAAAATTGCATGTTATCTTGGAAATGAATTGGCTGACTCAGTACCAAGTATGCATAAAGTGTGCGACTCGGGAAGTCAACTTGACCGGACAAGATGGACAAGCTACCAAGTTTATTGCTCATAGAAGCATACCCTCCAAGGAAATGGTTTTTACAGCAATAGAAGAAATGGAATTAATTCCAGTGGTCAGTGAGTTTCCCGATGTATTCCCAGAAGAACTGCCAGGCATGCCACCTGACCGAGAGCTTGATTTTGCAATAGAACTTGTGCCCGGAACCACACCAATACACAAGAAATATTATCGAATGCCGTCATCCGAGTTGGTGGAGCTAAAGAAACAGCTTGATGAAATGCTCCAAAAAGGATATATCCGCCCCAGTTCCTCGCCATGGGGATCACCCGCTATTTTTGTGGACAAGAAAGATGGCAGCCTTCGTATGTGTGTGGACTACCGATAGTTGAATGATGTCACGATAAAGAACAAATACCCTCTGCCAAGAATTGATGATTTGTTTGATCAACTCAGTGGAGCCAAGGTATTCTCAAAGATTGATTTGCGGACTGGATATTACCAGCTCAAAATTAAAAAGGAGGATATTTCCAAGACCGCGTTCACCACTCGCTACGGTCTTTATGAATATACCGTCATGTCCTTCAGCCTCACCAATGCCCCCGCCTTCTTCATGCACATGATGAAAAAAGTATTAATGGATTTCTTTGATAAGTTCGTGGTCGTCTTCATCGATGATATACTTATTTACTCAAGAAATGAAGAAGAGCATAAAGGACACCTCCGCGCAGTGCTACAATGACTCCGTGAGCACCAGTTGTATGCCAAGTTCAGCAAATGCGAGTTTTGGCTCAAGCAAGTTGGGTTCCTCAGGCATATATTATCCACTGAAGGAATAGCCGTGGACCCAAGCAAAGTAAAAGACGTGCTCGACTGGTTGCCACCCGCCACCGTGTCTCAGATCCAGAGTTTTGGATTAGCCAGATATTACCGTTGATTCATTGAAGGGTTCTCCAAGATTGCTAAGCCCATGACGGAGTTGCTTAAAAAGGATAAGAAGTTTGAATGGCGTCAGACTGTGAGAAAGTTTCACCGAGTTAAAGAAGCGCTTAACAACTGCGCCGGTATTAACACTTCCAGATATCTACCGCAGCTTTGACGTATATTGCGACACTTCCCGGCAAGGACTTGGGTGTGTGCTTATGCAAGATGACAAGGTAGTATCCTACGCCTCACGGCAGCTACGACCCCATGAAGGCAATTACCCCACTCATGATTTGGAATTGGGCGCGGTAGTTCATGCTTTAAAAATTTGGAGACACTACCTCATTGGGAAAAGGTGCCAAATTTTTACCGACCACAAAAGTCTCAAATACATATTTACTCAGCCAGATTTAAACCTCCGTCAGCGAAGATGGCTGGAGTTGGTCAAGGATTATGATCTTGGAATAAATTACCATCCGGGTAAGGCCAACATGGTTGCCGATGCACTCAGTTGAAAGCCCGTCAGTTTAAACATCATGCAGGAATCTCTGCCTTCCGAACTCAAAGAAGAAATTGTTCAGCTCAACCTGGTCATAGTTGAGGCTGGTCTTGCCAATATTCTGACGGTCACTCCTACTCTTGAGGAAGAAATTCGCAAGGCCCAGCTAGGCGATGCCAAACTGTAGAAATGCATCAAGTCATCCGATTTCTCGAAGGATCAGTGCGGTACCCTCCGATTCAGGGGAATGATTTGTGTGCCTAATCACGCTGACCTAAAGCAGAAAATTTTGTCAGAAGCCCACGAGTCCTCGTATTCAATCCACCCTGGAGGCACAAAAATGTATGAAGACCTTCGACAAATATTCTGGTGGGATGGAATGAAGAAAGACATTGCTTATTTCATGGCCTGTTGCGACATATGCAACAAGGTTAAGGCGGAATACCAGAAACCAGTCGGACTTCTCCAACCACTGCCCGTGTTACAATGGAAATGGGACGATGTCTGTATGGATTTCATCACAGGATTACCCAAGACCCAATGAGGCAATAATGCGATCTGGGTCATAGTGGATACATTAACCAAGGTGGCTCACTTCCTCCCAGCCAAAACCTCATACCGAGCAGATGAGCTTGCCCGACTGTATGTATCCAGGATTGTCAGTTTACATGGAGTTCCCAGAACCATCACTACTGACCAAGGTTCACTTTTCACCTCTGCTTTCTGGAACCGTCTCCATCAAGCCCTTGGGACAGAATTAAAATATAGCACCGCATATCATCCTCAGACAGATGGGCAAACTGAAAGAGTAAATCGGATACTCGAAGATATGCTCCGAGCCTGTGTTTTAGCCCAAGGACCACAATGGGAAGATTGCTTGCCATACGCCGAGTTCTCGTATAACAATGGGTTCCAGACCAGTTTAAAGATGTCACCTTATGAAGCTTTGTATGGCCGTAAGTGCCGCACTCCATTAAATTGGTCTCAGACCGGAGACAGTCGTATTTTCAGCAGACCTCACGCTGGAGGCCGAAAATCAAGTCAAGGAGATCCGAGACAGATTACAGCTGGCCAAATCGCGACAGAAAAGTTATTACGATGCAAAGCACCGACAGATCAGTTTTGAACCCAAAGAACATGTCTACCTTCGAGTCACACCCATGAGGGGAGTAAGAAGGTTCCAAACCCATGGAAAATTGGCACCCAGGTTTATTGGTCAATTTCCCGTCATGACACGAGTAGGTGTTGTTGCATATCAGTTGGAACTGCCTCCAAAACTGTCCGAGGTGCACAATGTATTCCACATTTCACAACTGCGATGGTGCATCTCACCACCCAAGAAAAAGACCGATTTGGCAGAGATAGAGCTGGCAAAGGACTTGACCTACAAAGAAAGGCCAGTGAAAATTTTGGATCAGATGGAAAGAGTCACTCGCAGTAAGTCACGGAAGTTTTACAAGGTTTAATGGATGTATCATACCGAGTTAGAATCAACCTGGGAATCCGAAGAATTTCTAAGGGCATGTTATCTAGAATGGTTTTCCCAAGCAACCGAATCTTGAGGACGAGATTCATTCTAAGTGGGGGAGGTTTGTCACAGCCTGGTTTTTGCCCTCTTTTTCTTTGCTTGATTTTCAGCTGAGTTGGTTTTGGATTTGGAGTTTTGAATCATTCCATTTGAACTTGATCACTTGGGTATCCATTGATTTTCACCCAAGTGCCCCCTCTCCTCTTCTAATCCATCATTTCACCCCTGTCCAACCCAACAATATTGCTTGGAATATTTTTCTTAAATGAAAAATATTCATTTTGCCCCATAAACTCTAGCCAAACTCTTTGACCTCCAAAGCAACCCTCATTTCTGTTGCTCTAAAAATCCAGAGAAAAATCCCAAATATTCTTTCGACCCTAGGGCACATTTCTGAGCAAAAATATTTCACCACTTTTTGGAGTATTTTGGCTGCAGAAAATATTTTCACTTCTGGGCTGAAATGGTTGTTTCTACAACACCTACCTTTTTACTAGCTCCAATGTAGCTGGTTTTCCCTGTGCTTATTCACCTTAGTAAGAGTCAGTAAAACCCCAAAGCTCAGCCCTTGAATCCATGTGGTTTGACCACAGTAATTGTTCAAAGTTTCTGTCTAGTGACTTAACCTCTTCACCATTTCACTTCTACTGCACCTGGAAACAAACCGAGCCGTGGTAACACCTAGGTTTACTAAGGACTACACGCCAGACATCATGGTTAGTGCATATGTGGCCTGATGTCACTGTCCATGCGGTGACCGTGTTCGTCCCAGCGTGCTGGCATGCAAACGCACGCTCTGCGCGTCGCCATCGCCTCTGTGGCGCGCGTGCTCACTGCTCGGCCAGCCAGAGCGTGTCCCCCCTTGCCACCATCCTCGTCTCCACCCCCTTAACTCCTCCCTACCGCTCGCTGACGCCGGAGCTCGCCGCAGCGAGCACGGGCGCGGTTTGGCCAATGGCACAGTGCCCGCGCACTGTTTTCGTCCCTTTCCTCCTCGCTCCTGTGCTCGTCCGCGTTCCCGCATAGCTCCCGCGTGAACCCTGTCGCCTTCCCCCTCTCTCTCTTGCACCATTCGTCGCTGGGCGCCGGAGACAGCTGCCCTCCAGCGGATCCCGAGCCCTCCTTGCCGCCCCACCTATAACCCCCCCCCCTCTGCAGCCTCCTGGAGCATTGCAGCTCACCACCATTCCCTCCTATAGCCACTAGAAGCCGCAGCCCGACCGGGTAGGCCGCGGGCTGCCGTCCCCGAGCCGAGCTCGCCGGCAATCCCCTCTGGATCATCCCTGCTGCTCCGGCCACTCCCAAGCAAAGGCGACCCCACCAAGGCTTCCGCCTATCCTCCGTGAAGCTAACGCCCCTAGCCAGAGCCCCTGGAGCCGCCCCTAGCCGTCGTCTTCCTCATCTCCGGCGACCATCGTGTTCTGCCTCCGCTTGCGAGGAAGAATCCGACGCTGTCCGGTCACCATTTGCCAAGCTATGGGTACGGGCAGGTGCGCAAGAGCCTTCTCCGTCGATCCCTCCCTCTCGTTTTCCTCCAAGATGCCTCAACGCCGGCGTAAGCTCCGGCGAAGCATCACGCCTCTCTGTTTCTTTCCCCCCTCCCTCCGTCCTGACTAGTGGGGCCCGCTAGTCAGCCACTCACTATGCGCGCGAAGCGGTATGAGCAGTGGCGCCCTTGGAAAATACGCCATCGACGTCACCCCCTCTCTGTTTTTCTTTTTCAAATTCATTTAAATTCCAGTAGCATTCAAACAGCCATAACTTTTATTCTACAAGTCTAAATGCAGTGATTCTTTTTGCATTGTGTTCTTTGTCCAAAAATCTAACAGCTCCCAAAAGATGGGATTTTTCCTTGCTGTCTAGATTTTCTGGCAATTTTCAGAAGGTTTCTTGATTTTTTCTTTTGTGGTTTTTGAATGTTTTCAGAGGAACCAGCTTGTCTTGAGGATCACCAGGAGCCTTGTGAACCTCATCAGTACTAAGGCAGGCCACAGTAACATTTTCATGGTGGCACTTCAATATTTTTGATTTTCATACTTGAACTTACGAATATTGATGCATTTAAATTAGTTATATAATAAATATATTCTGTTATATGCTTGTTATTTTAAAATGCTTGAACTTCAGTATGTTGAAGTAAATATTGTTGGTAAGATAATGAGAACTTAGTTGCTAGTGATAAATAAATAATATGGTCATAGAGTTGAAGAGTAATTTGAATATTATTTTTGCATGAGGTAAAATGATGATAATTGCTAGAAATAGTTCTGGCATGAGTAAAGAAAAGTTTTAACCAGTATAGCAGCATGAGTTTATGTTGGCTCCGTGGGAGCGTGATTGGTGCAGTCTTTGTACGATTATGTGATGCATATGTTAAGTGATGCATGGTATGGCAATATGACATCGGTTATTTTATTTTCACATTAAGTTGAACCTGACTAATAATTCAACTTGAACATGTTGTTGACCGGGTCGTGGTGCCGCTGAAACGAGTCTTTCCCAGTGCAACCACATTTGCCGGTATGGGAAGACCTTAATGTCACATCCCTAGTTCTGACAATGCCTAGTGCATGCATTAGAGTGTTGCATCATGGTTAAATTTCATGAAACTTGAAATGGGGATTGACTAAACCCTAGCACCAAATGAATTCAACTAGGGTCAACTAAAATGTTTTTCATTGGACTCAAAATGCCCTCTAAAAATGTTCAACATTTCTGGTTTGAGGTGAAAGCATCTACCAAAAATGGTTTATATTTTTGCAGGACATATTGGGCTCTGAATTAAATCATACTCTATTTGCATTTGGGCATTTAAATGCTATTAAATATTTTAAATGCTCAAATAAACATAAACTAAAATGTTTACTGTAGGATATATTCCCAACAGTGAGCATGAGTAGTTTTATGATTTTTGAAAGAGTCTAAGTATTTTTAATAAGCCCTGAAGTTACAGAAATAAATAGAAAAACAGAAATAACAAAAAAACAGTGGAAAGGAGTTTTACCTCTGCAGCCCACCTGGCGGCCCAATGTAGCCGGCCCAGCTCCTGTTCTGGCCCAGCCCGCCACCGTTTCTCTCCCTGTCGCCTTCCTCCCTCGCCAGAAGGACGGAGGCGCGTGGCCACCCCGCGCCGGCCACCTCCTCCCTCCCTGCCTGCCTGGCTCTTCCCCGGCCCCTTCTAGCAACGCCACGACGCTGCCCCGTGTCCCCTCGCTCCTCTCCCTCACTCGCGGCACCCTCTCCCCTCCTCTGCTCTCTCTCCCTCTCACCACCGAACGCCACCGCCGCCGCCGTTCGCCATAGCCGCAGCCGCAGCCAACCCCGAGCCTCTCCGACGTGTCCACGAGCATCGCCACGCCTCCCTCGTCCTCTCCGTCTAGCCACGCATCGCCAGAGGCCCTGCATCGACGCCGTCTTCTTCATCTTCGTTGCCGGCCGCCGGAGATCCCCCTCGATGCTCCGCTCGCTCCGGTGCCTCCCCGAGCTCGCCGAGGCCACCGCTGCACCCGCTGTGAGCTCCTGTGCTGTTTCCCCCTCTTCCCTGGCCCGTTTTCTTCCTCTAACACCGATGTCGTCGCGGCCGAGAGCTTCTCGCCGCCGGCCATGGCGCCGCCTGCTGCTACCGCCGCTGCCGCCGCTTCCGTCAAAGCCCATCGGCGCTTCAGTACACTCCTGCACGCCGAGCACAACCACGAGATCCTCCTCCCGTCGCGAGAGCGCCGAACCAGCCGCTCCCGTGCCCGGCCGCCACAAACCTCGTCGCCCGGCCTTCTCGGCCACTCCCGCCAGCGCCACCACCACGGTTGGATGCGACGACGGCGTCTGCATCCCAAAAGCGTGCTCAAGCGCCAAACCAAGCCACGTAGGCAAAAAACCGCAAAGACGCCGCCGCGTCAAGCCGCCCGTGCTAAGCGGCGGGATTGACCCCGTTTGACCGGGGTTTGACATCCCCTGACCCACTGACGTGTGGGCCAGGCCACTGCTTAATTAAGCGATAGGTTAATTAGCGGTAATTAACTTAGTTAGTTAAGTAAGTCTCTGACATGTGGGCCCAGGCCTTAACTAAACTAGATTAGGTTTAGTTTAATTTTATTTAACCCTGTTGGTTAAGCGTGTCAGCGGCGTGTGGACCCCACACGTCGGGTTTGACTCGACGGCGCTGTTGACCTGCTGACGTCATGATGATGTCGGTCGACGCTTGATAACTTATTTTCCGGATTTGTTTTTATATAAGAAATTCCAGAAAATAACCAAAACTTCTAAAATTCATAGAAATTCAACCGTAGCTCGAAATCAAATAATTTATATATGAAAAATTATCAGAAAAATTCAAGGAATCCATCTGTACCATTTTCATGCATGTTAGAACAACTTATAGCTGCTGTTTAGCACAAATCAATTTAATGGCATTTGAATAATCACATATGGAGTTTGAATTTGAATCTTGTATTCAAACCAACTTCATTTAATCTGTTGCTAGTTGCATTAGCTCAAAACACCAGCATGTTGCCATGTCATAGCATGCATCATATTGTGCATTGCATTGATCGTGTTTCCTCCGTGTTTTGCGGTGTTGTTCCCCACAGGTAGAGGCGTTGTACCAAGCGATGTGATCGTTGACACCGATGAAGACTCAATGTTATCTTGAAGTGCCGTGCAAGCAAAACCCCTTGTTCATTCGATACAATCCCACTCTCTCGCTCCTGCTCTCTTTTATTGCATTAGGACAACAACGATTCATCTGTTACTTGCTGCATGTAGCTGAACCCTTTATCCTTTGCATGACTGTCATTCCACGGTAAATAGATGAAACCCACTAGCATGAGTAGGAGTTGTTTGAGCCCTGTTGTGCCTACTCATACATGCTTGTTTGTCATGCCTGCTCTTGCTTAGAGTTGAGTCGGGTCGATTCATCGAGGATGAATCGAGGTGTGTGAACATGTCCTCACTGTGTGTGAGCTAAGTGTGTGAACACGATTTGGTAAAGGTAGCGGTGAGAGGCCATGTAGGAGTACATGGTGGGTTGTCTCATTGCAGCCGTCCTCGAGGAACTGAGTTACGTGTTTGTGATCCATGATTCAGCTACTACCATACATTGGGCCTGAAATATGACCCCTTCGACTTCTTATTCACCCTAGTCCTCTGTCCAAGAGTTGCAAGTAGTTTCGGTGTTTGTAGCCTCTTGGAGGCCGTGGACAGCGCCGACCGTAGGGGTGGGCTGTGATCTTGGTAGGTATGTGGCACGGTGTCACGGATGCCCGTTTGGTATCTCGGGAGCCCTGTTCACATCGTTTGGGGCTGTGAGCAAAACTTCGGCCGGAACTCCTCATAGATGGAACCCAAATAGGCGATAAACCTGGACTAGAGACTTGAGTGTTTAGGTAGGTCGTGGTCTACACCCACGTCGGCTTTCGCTTGAAGTCTGCCGAGCACATGTCGTGTGCAGACGCTAAGTGGTGGAAACATGTATGAAGAAGTACACCCCTGCAGGGTTAATATGATCTATTCGAATAGCCGTGTCCGCGGAAAAGGACTTCTGGGTTGCCTATAACAGTTCATAGACAAGTGAAAGTGGATACTCTAAAATACGCAAGATAAGCATGAGTGCTATGGATGGCGTTCTCGTAGAGAGACGGGAGCGGATCCATAGTGGTGTATTGATATGGTGAATATGTGGACTCGTGTGCGCCACCTCAAAGAGTTACATTGCAGTCGTAGTTCAGGATAGCCACTGAGTCAAAGCTGGCTTGCTGCAGTTAAACCCCACCATCCCCTTTATTGATAATGATGCATATGTAGTTAGTTCTGACGTAAGTCTTCCTGGGTACATTTGTACTCACGTTTGACTATTTTATGTTTTGCAGAGAGACTTCAGTCTCGCTAGTAGTTCCACGTGGACTTCGACGTTTAGCTTGTTACCTCAGCTACGATCTTGTGCCCTCGGCAGAATCTGGTAGATAGTCAGGCTTCTAAGCCTTTTTCATTTGTAGATGTCTGTACTCAGACATGTTAGCTTCCGCTTGTGCTTTGATTTGCATGCTCGAATGTTGGGTCATGAGACCCTGTTTGTAATATCTCGCTCCTCGGGCCTAATGAATAAATACTTGAGTCGTAGAGTCATGTTGTGATGCCATGTTGTATTTGCACATATCGAGCATATTGTGTGTATGTTATTGAAATGCTTGGTATGTGTGGGATCGACTATCTAGTTGTTTATCTTTAGTAGCCTCTCTTACGGAAATGTCTCCTAGTGTTTCCACCGAGCCATGGTAGCTTGCTCTTGCTCCAGGAACACTTAGGCTGGCCGGCATGTGTCCTTCTTCGTTCTGTATACGTCCCTTCGGGAAATGTCACGCGACGAATACCGAGTCTGTTAGCCGCTTCTGCCCGGTTCACCGAGTCCTGCTAGCCAGTGCTACAGACTGGATTCACTCGGCGATGACCGACACGTTCGATCTTTGGGTCATGGATGCTGTCCTGTAAGTTTGTGCCACTTTGGGTTTACGACTAGCCATGTCGGCCGGGCTCCTTATCATATGGATGCTAGCGACACTATCATATCGTGTGCCAAAAGGCTAAGCGGTCCCGGGCAAAGGTAAGGCGACACCCGTGGGAATACCGTGTGTGGGGCCGCAAAGTGATATGAGGTGTTACATGCTAGATCGATGTGGCATTGAGTCGGGGTCCTGACAGCTTTGGTATCAAAGCTTGACTGCCTGTAGGATTACCAAGCCAAACTGGTCGAAGTTGAGTCTAGAAATGCTTTAGTTATATGTAAGGGAATTGATTGTGGGATGGAACGTAAGGCTCTTTTTACTCCTTATACCTCATGGCCTTCTGATCTGAGTCATCCTCTTCTCTTCTACGGGGATTAAGAACTAGGCCTTCTCATCTATCTATCGAGGATGGCGTGTTACTAAACCATAGACTTATAGAATTGATAGTTCAAATCTCGATTCAGTTTGTACTACTTCCGTGTGTTCATAGTTGGTCTCGGAACCTTGATATTGTGCTTACGAGTGGCTATGCCACCATTTTTGTAACATGTCTCCAATCTTTTGAGCATTTACAGCCGTTATCTTTGTCGAGTCATCTGGTTTCTAAACAATCGATGCACTTGCAAATCCTTTCCCTCTGGTTTTGATGTTCCTTTGGGCGGAGTTAATCACACTAATTGCTGAGTTGAGGTATTCTATTGCCTCGACATATATGTTGGAATTATTATTATGACCCTAGGTATCTTAGGGGATCATCTAGCAATCTAGCCATGATTTGTGCCCCGATGTGATGACTCGGCCTTCATTCTCGAAAGCATCCCGTGATGCCATTTAGTAGTAGGTATTCTACTCACGGGTTCTTGACCCAAGATTCATTCTACTTACCTCGTGTTGATAGTGTTGCTAGTTCCTTTATGATATTAGTAACCTTTGCATTAGTCCTCGAGTGCGTAGTATTTTCTTCTTCAACTACTATGAACCGCCTATGGCGAAGTTCTCGCTGAACCAAAAGATCTGTCAGTACTCTTGAGGAGTTCTCCATTCATAATAGTGAATCTGCGGTTCTACCCTTTCCGCATGGGTTATCCGGAAGAAATGTTGAGCTTAGCTCGACATACTAATCTATGCATCCACAACTCGAGAATTGTATGTTCCTTTGAGTTGTCCTCCTTTAGTTGTATCCTGATTTTCGTCTATCGATTGATAGTCAGGAGTAGTCGTGCATTCGTTTATCGATGCCTATTACCCTTGTGGTCCGTCAAGCCATTCTATCCGGAATGACTTGGAGAAACAAACTCCAGTACCTTGTCCACTTCGAGGATTGGGTCAAAGTAGTTGTATTCCGTGGTTCAAAATGCTAATCCAGCTTTTGTTACGCTCTACCTTGGAGTGTTACCCTCTTCGTCGGGATCGTCATGAGAATTGCACTATCTCTTATGAATCCTTGATGTAGTGATACTTCTTGCCATCATTGTTCATTTCTCGGTTCCGTGTTGTTGCAACGGAATGCCGGCAGTGAACTATGATGTGTGAAATCTATACGCCTAGCAACTCCGTTGCTTGGTAGTTAAATGGACAACAAGTTCATTCTTAGCATGCTGATTATTGAATCATCATTCTAAGATAGATTATGCTACCTAGTCCTTATTTCTGGTGCACCCTTCGATCAATGAGTTAGGATTATTCAGTCCCTTGCTTATTTGATCATATCATCTTGCCCCGAAAAGCAGGATTGTTCTCGAGCTTAGTAACATACCGGTGGTTCGTGATTTTCCGTATATCTTCTCGGAAGTATTACCAGGTTGTCACCTGACCGCTATGTTGATTTCGAGATCAATATGGTTTCTTGTAAACCACCCCTTCTCCAAGAATCTGTGTTGCATACCCCTGAGCTAGTTGGTTAAGCTAAACAACAACTTGGAGAGTTGGAAGATAAAAGCTTGTCCGACTTAGCTCATGTTAAGGGATATCTTGTATATGTGTTGAAGAAAGATGATATCCCCATCGATTGGTCCTCGTGATCAGTTGTTGGACTTATTGTCTTGCCAAAATTTTGATTTGAGTATGGGCTATCCTCAAATCAAGTCAGAACCAACGATGTTCGTAATGTTGTCTTACTCGTGGATTTTCCTCGAGCATACACCATTACATCCTTTGGGTCGACCAATCATCACCTTGTTCACATAGTTATGGAATTCCATCTCCATGGGAATTTGGATGAATTGTTGTTGAGCCCATCGACAACATTTTTATCTTCTCCATAATTTTGTTAAACATTAAGCTAGTGTTGGAAAACTCTTTAAAGCATTTGTTCATGCTAGCTCATGAAGCATATGTTAGGATGTAAGTGACTTCCTCTAAGTTCACGTGCAATCGATGCAAGTTGCGCCGTGAGTTTGAGAAAGATTGTTTTTGTTTCCTCTGGTACCATCCCAAGTCAGTCATGCACGTGCGAAGTATTCTGTGGTATGTTAGACTGATCATCTTCGTTCCATATGAATCTCCTAGCACACCAAGCCACTAACTGATTTGTTCAAGGAGAAGAAGTTCCTTCTTAAGAGCTAGACTTACGCAAGGACTTTGATATCCTCGATGATGGTTTCCCACCTGAACTCGGTAGTATTTTACTATAAGACTACTATGTGGTCATGCTTGTCTTGGACAGCGTGTTCACAGGTTTGTAGCAGAACCAGCTCATGTTTTAGAGCTTGCTATCGTAGTTCATTTCCCGAGAATCACGCAACGTCTTCTCGTCGGTTGGTGTTGCAAACTTTCATTTTCTTTCTAGACTCGATGAGTCTAGATTATTCTGACAGCAACCAGATCTGAATCTCAGGCAGATATGATGGTTGGAACATTTCCCAAGAATTATATTATTGGTCTCTCAGTAACCGGTAAAATGGATGTAAGTGGCCAACACACCCAACGGAAGACCTATTATTGTAGTATCTTGTTTGAGGAAGTTGGCCACCTCTCCATAAGGACTTAGTAGGAATTATTCCCTATTTGTGTGCCTTATGATTTACGTGCTCTGACGTCCGACACATTGCTTGATGTTCTAGATATCAAACCATATCTATGAATGGGATATGCTAGCACATCAAGGAGAACATTAGAAGCGGAGTGCTAAATGCCTCTTGGTCAATCATCCAGATTTTGTTCCCTTGGCCCCGCCAAGGTGAAATCTGAGAAGGTGTTATCTTCCTTTGTATCTGCATCGTCCATCACAATTCATCATGGTAGTATGTTGTGTTGCCAGGATCCTTGACACGGATGTTGGTAAAACTTTGATGAATATGGAAATGCTCAAGTTCTTGAGAGCACGCACAAGCACTATGTATTATCACCGGCACTAACTGGAATTGTTCCTAGTCTTTCCGGTTATGCGATAACCACTCCAATAGTGGAATCACTCTCTACTATTGAGCTTCTCCCCAGTTACTAAAATCATCCTTTGTGTTGTCTTCAACAAGGTAATCCACATCATCCAACCTGGCCCGAGAATGTCATTCTTTCGGACTCCTTCAAATAATTGATTGTGTATTGCCTTAGGTTGGTATAAAGAATTTCAATGATCTTTGAATCAAAGCTAATTCTTTTGCCACTTAAGGGGATACTTCTACCAGTCACCTTCCCTAAGGTGCATCGCTATGGTATCATGGCAACTCAACTCCTCGCTACGATGACAACCATTCACCACCCTCTTAAGGGTAGAATCGTCATCTATCTCACTCCATTCCTTCAGATGTATGCTTCATGTCTCAGCTTGAGAGATGTTTCCATGTCTCAATCCATGAGTTGATCCTAAGTTGTTCGATCTTCGAGGAGATCGATCCTTCTAGAGTTTTCCCTTTCTTCTTGTCATCATGTCGAATGAAGATCTCGAAAGCAAAGACGTCAAGATTGTTTTGAGCCAACAGATCAACACCTCGAGAAGACAGTTGGATCTTGAAGCTCATATTTTTAGTTAGTATCCCCTTGTCTTCTTACCTCACGTCTTGAATCTCGGGACGAGATTCTTGTTCAGTGGGGGTGAGTTGTCACATCCCTAGTTCTGACAATGCCTAGTGCATGCATTAGAGTGTTGCATCATGGTTAAATTTCATGAAACTTGAAATGGGGATTGACTAAACCCTAGCACCAAATGAATTCAACTAGGGTCAACTAAAATCTTTTTCATTGGACTCAAAATGCCCTCTAAAAATGTTCAACATTTCTGGTTTGAGGTGAAAGCATCTACCAAAAATGGTTTATATTTTTGCAGGACATATTGGGCTCTGAATTAAATCATACTCTATTTGCATTTGGGCATTTAAATGCTATTAAATATTTTAAATGCTCAAATAAACATAAACTAAAATGTTTACTGTAGGATATATTCCCAACAGTGAGCATGAGTAGTTTTATGATTTTTGAAAGAGTCTAAGTATTTTTAATAAGCCCTGAAGTTACAGAAATAAATAGAAAAACAGAAATAACAAAAAAAACAGTGGAAAGGAGTTTTACCTCTCCAGCCCACCTAGCGGCCCAATGTAGCCGGCCCAGCTCCTGTTCTAGCCCAGCCCGCCACCGTTTCTCTCCCTGTCGCCTTCCTCCTCGCTGAGGAAGGGCAGGCCAGCCTGCCAGCCGCCACCTCCTCCCTCCCTGCTGCTGGCTCTTCCCGGCCCCTTCTAGCGGCGCCACGCAGCTGCCCGTGTCCCCTCGCTCCTCTCCCTCACTCGCGGCACCCTCTCCGTCCTCTGCTCTCTCTCCCTCTCACCACGAACGCCACCGCCGCCGCCGTTCGCCATAGCCGCAGCCGCAGCCAACCCCGAGCCTCTCCGAGCGTGTCCACGAGCATCGCCACGCCTCCCTCGTCCTCTCCGTCTAGCCACGCACGCCAGAGGCCCCGCATCGCGCCGTCTTCTTCATCTTCGTTGCGGCGCGGAGATCCCCTCGATGCTCCGCTTCGCTCGGTGCCTCCCAGGCTTCGCCGAGGCCACCGCCGCACCAGCTGTGAGCTCTGTCTGTTTCCCCCTCTTCCACGCCCGTTTCTTCCTCTAACACCGATGTCGTCGCGGTGAGAGCTTCGCCGCCCGGCCATGCGCGCGCCGCCGCAGCCTGCCAGCCTTGCCGCTTCGCGTCAAAACCCATCGGTCGCTCAAGATACTCCCGCACGCCGAGCACAACCACGAGATCCTCCTCGCGGTAGCACCGAACCCGACCGCTCCCGTGCTTGGCCGCGCAAACCTCGTCGCGGTGCTACTCCGGCCACTCCCGGCGCGCCACCACCTGCAGTTGGATGCGGACGGCGTCGCATCCCAAAAGCGTGCTCATAGCGCCAAACCAAGCCACGTGCAAAAAACCCATGACATGCCGCCGCGTCGCTTCACCGTGCTAAGCGCCGGCGGATTGACCCGTTGACCGGGTTTGACATCCCTGACCCAGCGGCGTGTGGGCGGCCACCTGTAATTAGCGATAGGTTAATTAGCGGTAATTAACAGTTAGTTAAGTCGGTCTCGACATGTGGGCGAGCCTTAACTAAACTAGATTAGGTTTAGTTTAATTTTATTTAACCCTGTTGGTTAACTGTGTCACTGACGTGTGGACCCCACACGTCAAGTTTGACCTGGACGGCGCCTGTTGACCTGCTGACGTCATGATGATGTCAGGCTGACGCAGTAACTTATTTTCTGGATTTGTTTTTATATAAGAAATTCCAGAAAATAACCAAAACTTCTAAAATTCATAGAAATTCAACCGTAGCTCCAAATCAAATAATTTATATATGAAAAATTATCAGAAAAATTCAAGGAATCCATCTGTACCATTTTCATGCATGTTAGAACAACTTATAGCTGCTGTTTAGCACAAATCAATTTAATGGCATTTGAATAATCACATATGGAGTTTGAATTTGAATCTTGTATTCAAACCAACTTCATTTAATCTGTTGCTAGTTGCATTAGCTCAAAAACACCAGCATGTTGCCATGTCATAGCATGCATCATATTGTGCATTGCATTGATCGTGTTTCCTCTGTGTTTTGCCGGTGTTGTTCCCCCTGGGTAGACGTTGTACCGACGATGTGATCATTGACAGCGATGAAGACTCAATGTTATCTTGAAGTGCCGGGCAAGCAAAACCCCTTGTTCATTCGATACAATCCCACTCTCTCGCTCCTGCTCTCTTTTCTTGCATTAGGACAACAACGATTCATCATTACTTGCTGCTGTAGCTGAACCCCTTATCCTTTGCATGACTGTCATTCCACGGTAAATAGATGAAACCCACTAGCATGAGTAGGAGTTGTTTGAGCCTGTTGTGCCTACTCATACATGCTTGTTTGTCATGCACTGCCATTGCTTGAGTGGGTGCGATTCATCGAGGATGAATCGGAGGTGTGTGAACATGTCTCACGTGTGTGAGCTAAGTGTGTGAACACGATTTGGTAAAGGTAGCGGTGAGAGGCCATGTAGGAGTACATGGTGGGTTGTCTCATTGCAGCCGTCCTCAGGAACTGAGTTCTATGTTTGTGATCCATGATTCAGCTACTACCATACATTGGGCCCTGAAATATGACCCCGCTCGACTTCTTATTCACCCTAGTCCTCTGTCCAGGAGTTGCAAGTAGTTTCTGGTGTTTGTAGCCTCTGGAGGCCATGGACAGCGCTGACCCGTAGGGGTGGGCTGTGATCACGGTAGAGTGCGTGTACGGTGTCCGGATGCCCGTTTGGTATCTCGGGAGCCCTGTTCACATCGTTTGGGGCTGTGGCGAAACTTGGCGGAACTCCTCATAGATGGAACCCAAATAGGCGATAAACACGGACTAGAGACTTGAGTGTTTAGGTAGGTCGTGGTCTACACCCGTCGGCTTTAAGCTTGAAGTCTGCCGAGCACATGTCGTGTGGGCGCTAAGTGGTGGAAACATGTATGAAGAAGTACACCCCTGCAGGGTTAATATGATCTATTAGAATAGCCGTGTTCGCGGAAAAGGACTTTTGGGTTGCCTATAACAGTTCATAGACAAGTGAAAGTGGATACTCTAAAATACGCAAGATAAGCGTGAGTGCTATGGATGGCGTTCTCGTAGAGAGACGGGAGCGGATCCATAGTGGTGTATTGATATGGTGAATATGTGGACTCGTGTGCGCCACCTCAAAGAGTTACATTGCAGTCGTAGTTCGGGATAGCCCTTGAGTCAAAGCTAGCTTGCTGCGATTAAACCCCACCATCCCTTTATTGATAATGATGCATATGTAGTTACTTCGACGTAAGTCTTCTTTGGGTAAATTTGTACTCACGTTTGCCTATTTTATGTTTTGCGAGAGAGACTTGGTCTCGCTAGTAGTTCCACGTGGACTTGACGTTTAGCTTGTTACCTCAGCTACGATCTTGTGCCCTCGGCGAGAATCTGGTACATAGTCGGGCTTCTAAGCCTTTTTCATTTGTAGATGTACGTACTCGGACATGTTAGATTCGCTTGTGCTTTGATTTGTATGCTCTGAATGTTGGGTCATGAGACCCTGTTTGTAATATCTCGCTCCTCGGGCCTAATGAATAAATACTTGAGTCGTAGAGTCATGTTGTGATGCCATGTTGTATTTGCACATATCGAGCATATTGTGTGTATGTTATTGAAATGCTTGGTATGTGTGGGATCGACTATCTAGTTGTTTATCTTTAGTAGCCTCTCTTACGGAAATGTCTCCTAGTGTTTCCACCGAGCCATGGTAGCTTGCTCTTTGCTCTGGAACACTTAGGCTGGCCGGCATGTGTCCTTCTTCGTTCACGTATGCATCCCCGGAAATGTCGCATAGCGAATACCGAGTCTGTTAGCCGCTTCTGCCGGTTCACGAGTCCTGCTAGCCAGTGCTACTGCACTGGATTCACTTTCGTGATGACCGAAACACGTTCGATCTTTGGGTCATGGATGCTGTCCTGTAAGTTTGTGCCACTTTGGGTTTCGACTAGCCACGTCGGCCGGGCTCCTTATCATATGGATGCTAGCGACACTATCATATACGTGTGCCAAAAGGCGCAAACGGTCCCGGGCAAAGGTAAGGCGACACCCGTGGGAATACCGTGCGTGGGGCCGCAAAGTGATATGAGGTGTTACATGCTAGATCGATGTGGTATTGAGTCGGGGTCCTGACACTTAATGCGTTTCATTGTCGTGCCTATGGTCGGTACCTCAATTTAGGGAAGGTTATGGGCGTGCTGTACCCTGGCCCGGTAGG